>JANAVB010044641.1:0-82323 GCA_029216955.1 Iris pallida | reverse complement strand
AATAACACCTCTCTTGATAAGTTCGTGTACTGCCCTGTGCTTCAACCGCACAGTCCTCTTCTTTCCGTTGAAGAGGTCATTTGATGCCACCGCCACAGTCGCCTGGTTGTCGCAGTATATCGGTATCGCCGATATTTGTGCCCCAACCACTGGAAGATCATACATGAGCTCCCGAAGCCATTCTGCTTCCTCGGCTGCGGTATCTAGTACAAAGAACTCAGATTCCATGGATGACCGCGAGAGCATAGTCTGCTTCTTCGACTTCCACGATATAGCAGCTCCACCCATTGTAAAAATGTATCCACCTATGGACCTCTCGCTCTCCACCTCTGAGCACCAACTGGCATCACTGAAGCCTTCCACTACCGACGGATCTCCGCTGTAGTACAGTGCATATATCTGAGTCTTCTTGAGATATCTCATAACCCGTTTCACATCTTTCCAGTGTTCAGCACCTGGGTTGCTCGTGAAACGACTCGGTATTCCCACGGCGAAAGCTATATTAGGCCATGTGGCAGTAGTAGCATACATCAAACTTCCCATTATGCTTATAACTCCAGCTGCCTGATGCTTTCCCCTGAATTAGGCTTCAGCTTCAGATCACACCTATACGGCGTATCGATCCCTGGAAGATCCCGATACCCATAACGAGTGATCATTTTCTCAATATAATGAGACTGTGACAGCGCTAGTCCAGTGTCTGTCCGGATGATCTTGATCCCTAAGATCACATCAGCTTCCCCCAAGTTCTTCATACTGAACTTGCTTGAGATGAATTTTTTTGTCTCCGTGACACAGCTAATATCCCTACCTAGGATAAGCATGTCGTCCACGTACAGACAAACGATCACACATCTTCCATCAGCGAACTTCGTGTAAACACACTTGTCCGTATCGCTGACTATGTAACCATTTGACCTTATAACTTTGTCAAATTTCTCATGCCATATCTTGGGAGCCTGTTTAAGACCGTACAAAGATTTCACCAACTTGCAGACTTTGTCTTCAAGACCCCTGATGACAAATCCCTTTGGCTGTTGCATGTAAATCTCTTCGGTCAGCTCGTCATTTAGGAAAGCCGTATTCACATCCATCTGATGTATCACCATCTTATGTATTGTTGCGAGAGCAATCAACATTCTGATAGTGGTCATCCGGGCTACTGGAGCATACGTGTCAAAACAGTCAATCCCCTGCTTCTGAGAAAACCCCTTGGCTACCAACCTAGCCTTGAACTTGTCAATAGTTCCGTCTGCTTTCATCTTCTTCTTGAAGATCCATTTGCATCCGATGGGTTTCGCTCCTTCAGGAAGATCAACCAACACCCAAGTGTTATTTGAGGTGATGGAATCAATTTCATTGTCAATCGCCTCCTTTCAGAAAATCGCGTCTCTGGTCTTCATCGCCTCATCATAGGTAAGCGGATCTGCTTCCACATGATAGGTGACAAAGTCACTTCCGAAGTCCTTCGGCCTCCTCATACGCTTAGCTGACGGCTCAGCTTGTTCTGGTTCAACCGTTGTTTCAACAACAACATCTTCTTGGACCACATCTTCATTGAAGACTTTAGTTTCTTGCGCACCCTCATTGTTCTTCGGAATATCCGCAAGAACTATATTCTTGTGCCGTACAAATTTGTCTTCAAAATATTCTGCGTCGCGAGATTCAATGATATGATTTGACTCTATATCAAGAAATCTCCGAGCATCACACTTCTCGGCATACCCCAAGAAGAACGTCTTAGTAGTCCTTGTCCCAAGCTTCTGAATCTTCAGATCTGGAAGCTTGACATATGCCAGACACCCCCACACTCGAATGACATTCAAGTTAGGTCTGACTTTGAACCAGAGTTCATGAGGAGTAACGTCTGAAGTTGTATGAGGCACTCTATTTAGAATAAAAGTGGTCGTCAATGCAGCTTCTCCCCAGTAGCACTTAGGAAGGCCAGCAGTCAACAACATTGAATTTATTATTTCTGTCAACGTCCTGTTCTTCCTCTCAGCTACTCCATTTGATTGAGGAGAGTACGAAGCCGTAGTCTCATTGACAATTCCATATTCCTTACAGAACGATGCAAATTCATGAGACTTGTACTCTCCACCTCGATCACTTCTTATCCTTTTGAGTTGTTGTTCAGTCTGCCGCTCAGCTTCGGCTCTGAACTCCTTGAACTTCTCGAATGCTTCGTCTTTAGCCTTCAGCAAGTAGACGAACGCATACTTTGAGAAGTCATCGATGAAGGTTATGAAATACTTCATCCCGGCCTTTGTAGAGAACTGTTTGAAGTCACAGATATCGGAGTGAACCAACTCCAGAAGATCTGTACTTCGATTAACCCGAGGAAAGGGTTTCCTTGTTATCTTCGTTTGAGCACAAACTTCACATTTCTCTACCTTACCCCCACATTTGGAGATAAGTCCTAGACTAGACACTCTGTTTATTCGTTTACAATGAACATGTCCTAGCCTATTATGCCACAACTCAAGAGTATAAGCAGAATGAGTGACTTCATTAATTACATTAATTACATTGGACTGATTTACAAGCTGAATCTTGAACATTCCTTCGGTATAAAAAGCTTTCCCGAAATATGTTCCTTTGATAGACATCACACCATCTGGCCAGCATTGATGTCCATCCTGAGGCCTGAATTGCAGAGTAGGCCTCCCGAGATCAGGTTCTTGGCGATAGCAGGTACGTGCTTCACGCCTTGAAGCGTCAGAGACTTTCCCGAAGTCAGCTTCAACACCACCGTCCCGATCCCGAGCACTTCAGCTTGTGCCTGATTCGCCATCATAACCACTTCAGAAGTAGGTATATAGGCAGACATGGCAGGAGGCCCCAGTGTCTACCTACCAGTCAGTGTCAGCCCTTACTGCATCAACCTGTGCAATCATAGCAACTACGTCAGTGATCATAGATACCTTACTAGGCTCTCCTTGCTCTGATTGCTTGGTCTTTGCTTTGTACTCATTCTTAAAGTGGCCCTTCTTGCCACACTTGAAGCAAGGCATTTCAGACTTCGGCTTCTTTTTCTTGATAGAAGTTCCCTTGACTTTTAGATTGTCAGGGTTCTTCTTCTTGCTGTGGAAAGCCGTCTGCTTTCCCTTTGGTTCCTTGGTCTGAACCAGATTGGCGTTAGCCAATTGCTTGGACAGTGTGTCCACCTTCAGTTAAGCCCGCATCTGGTCCTCAACATAGATTTCCTGTAGGAGATCTTCAAGGGTGATCTCCAACTTCTTCCTATGCATGTTTGCATAGAACTTGCTCCACCCACGGGGAGCTTTGAGACAATCCCTCCAACAACAAACTTGTCGGGGAGGGGCATCGCCTCGTCTTCCAGCTTCTGTCGCAGTTTCAGGAACTCCTTCACCTGCGGCAGCATATACTTTTCGTCCTCAAAGAACCACTTGTGATATTTTTCAACCACAAATATTTTACTGCGGTTCTTGTCTTCTTCGTAGAGTTTTTCTAGAGACTCTCATATGTCTCTAGCGATATTCTTCTTAGAATAGGATTCTGCTAGGGAATCCTCCACAGCATTCAGGATAAGCAACCTGCAAATGCTATTCTCCCTTCTCCACTTGGCCTGAAGTTTAGTAGCCGCAAGATTGCGGCGGCAGACCCAGTATCTGGAACGGTAGGTTCCTCTTCAAGAAGCACGTGATCCACGTCTCTGAGTTGAAGAGTGAGATAAACCTTCCTCTTCCAGACTTGATAATGCTCTCCATCAAACTTCTCTAACTTACAGAAGTCAGTGTTTAGGAGTGAAGCATTAATGTTTTCCATCGTAGCAATAAAGCTTTGAGATTGTTATTGCCGGGGCACAATTTTTCGATGGAAAAACTGAGAATATGAAACAATTGTAAAAATAATGTTCCAACGCAACACTTCTAGGATGGTTGCGCAAGTATAACGAAGATCTAAAAGATATCGTTAAGATATTACGAGAATCTAAAAAGATTTCGTAATCACAGCAATCAGATCGTAGTACTTCTAAAAAGAAGATACAATCAAGTTACTGGCAGCAACGAAGAAGGTGACTGGCGATAGATGGAAGAACTCCTGCTGGGGTGAATGATCACCGTTGCTCAAAGCTTTATTCGTCCTACGCGAACAGCTTCCAGGAACCAGCAAGTTCGTCGGAGAACTTGGAACACTCCTGCTCTCTGAGCCCTTGAGCCCTTAAGTGCAAAGTGCGTCAACAAAACGCCACATTACGCCTCATGAGCCCGAGTCCGAGCCCGAGTCCGAGTCCGAGTCCTATGGAAATAAATTTCCCAAGAGCAAAAAGCATGAATGCTTTAATTGTTGATTTTAGCCTTTTTCCCATTAGAAAAATAATCCCACATGGCAAACCCATGTGCACCTCCACACCACATGTGCATCTCCAATAATAGCAAAGCTAATATATAGAGATACAAACCATTTGTTTTTTCCGATGTGGGACTAAACCTTTCTAAAGGAAAAACCAAAAAACCAACAGTCGATGCAGGCAATCCCTCTACTTGTGTTTTCATATATGTTAAAGCATTTATCATTACTTAGCACTCGATCTAATTGGCAGGAGATGCAATTACGAATCGCTTGATTGTTCCAAGTCCACATCAGTCTGCTTCGCTTCAAACAGAACAGCCCCGACCGTAACAAACAATTTTGAAAGTCTTCTAGAATTGATTCCTGAACTGGGCGTCCGCCATACTTTTCTCTACCATATAAAATGGCATTGAAATCACCCATCAGAAGAAGTGGTTTTTCTCGACCCATATCTTGGCTAAATCCAATAATCTCTCTCCACATTTTCAGTCAGAAGCGTCTATCATTATGGCCATACACAACGCCAATCAGTATATTTAAACCACCCTTATTTATAAATTCTACCACCAGCATCTGTTCTGATTCGAAGCGAACCAATCCTTGCCAAGTATTACTTTCCCATAAAACCCAAATCCGTGCCATGTTACCCATCTTTAAGTTGTGTGCCGACTTCCAGTTTTGAGGAGTGCGAGCATCTAATCTTAGATTCCAAAATAATTCCAATAGTCCCCCCCATCTTCTCATTGAGTTTGCTCCTCGGATATTCCATGCCAGGATAGACATAGACATTAATGATGGTTTTGAGTCCTTGATTGAGCCACGGGCTCACTCGTAGAGGGACGAGTGATACTTATTCTTGTAACTGGTTCTTCCCTCAAAAACTTCCATCGCAGCATCTTCCTGTCGAAGAAGCATCTTCCAGTCCTGATTATCCGTAGTGAATGGTTCTATGTTTTCCTTAATCATTTCCTGCTGTTTTTTGATTCGTTGGTGTTGAACTGATTGGTGGTTGCTTCAAATCTTTTTCTGATCTTAGGCTCTTTTTGTTGTGTCTTCCCTCTATTATTTGTATTATTTGGAGCTGACAACCTATTTGGTGAGACATTTCTACCCACCTCAAACATAACATTTGAGTGTTGGGGCAAACTTCCTCATATTTATTTGTAGGTTCCATCTTAGTGCTTATGAATCCATGATCTGTCACCATTATCTCTTGCTCGAATAATTCAGTCTGGGAAGGTGGGGCGCCTCCATCCCCTTCTCCTTGTCTTTTGCCAAGTATATTGTTGTAGAGCTCTCCTTGCTCACCCCTGGTTCAGAATTCTTATTGCCAGTTGTGGTGTCTTCTTCCATCTGGGGGCCAGGTGTGTCCTTATCCTCTCCGTCTCTTCTATCCCTAGGTTCTCTCTGTGTCTACGCCTCTCCCTCTATAATATCAGTGGCCTTATCATTATAAAAGGATTTTGTGTGACCAAAGCATTTGCATATCGAGCATGAAGGAAGACCCATTCATAGTCGACCTTTTGTTCTATGTATACCCCATTCGGAAGCTCTATGGGGATCGAGGCTGGGAGAGCTTCGGTAGAGGATACTTTGACGAACACCCTCGCATAATTCAGTCGAGAAATAGATAGTTTGTTCATCTATCTTTAGAGGCAGACCAATTGAACTGGTTAGCTTCATGATCACCGTTTCACTCCACAATCTTGGGTGTAGGTTGGGGAACCGAATCCAGATGGGAACAGATGTGAGTCGTTCCCTTTCATATTTAGAGTCAGCCACCCATCTTCTCATAATGATAATTCGACCATCGAAAGTCCACGGAACCTCTTAGAGAATTCGTTCTATGTCTCTTCTTCCCTTTCAAATCTAACCATATAATATCCTTCTCTCGAGCGTATATATCTAGATGCCCCACCGGTTTCCATACTCCATTAATGTAAGCTTTCAGATGTCCATAGTATAGCCTATTTCCCATGACGTACAACATGATCGTATGCTTCCACGCATCTTCTGTTAAATTCCAGTCTTCAAGGGTGACAACCGTCGCCTTTTGATTTCCTACCAGTTTTGGAGCAAAGAATTTGGGCACATGTTGAACTTTGTTTGGGGTTGATCTGCACCTATCCGCCCACGAAAGTGGTTCTTCCCCCGACAGATGTACCGCCGTCGTTGGTCTCCGAGTCGACTCATCCGACCTAGTCTACTGTGTCATCGACGTCAAGTAGCTTCGGTTGCCTTATGGGTTTAAATTTAAACCCTAGTCTTCCCAGGAAGACGATCCCGTTGGCCACTTTGTTGGCCATGTGTCCTCCATCCACCGCCTATAATTGCTTTCCTCGTTGCCTTTTCTCCTTGGACGGATCTGCTCTACATCTGTCCACTTCTGCCATTATGCAAGACATTCTTGCCTTTTTTCCTTCCTCCGCATTATGGTCTGCCACCTGCTCATATTCTCCTCGTCACGGCATGCCGAGAGGGTATTCTCCTCCCCGCTAAGAGCCCTCTGGTCGCTAAGAAACCGAAGCCCTAGGTCTGTGCCATCAGGATCGCCATCTCCCGGTTCCAGAGTCGCCATTATATTATATATATATATATATATATATATATATATATATACAAAAAAAAAAAAAAATATATATATATATATATATATATATATATATATAATATATATATAATATATATATATATATCTGGAAATTGCTGAGAAACCCAATTTCGGGGTGGGCTTTTATGAAATGCCCACCCACTGGATAAGTTTTATGAAATACCCAGAATTAAGTATTTTCACGTTAAATATTTCAAGATTCCCTTTTAGATGCCACCCCTAGAAACTGCTATTTTTATAATACCGAAACTACCCCTCCGCGCGAATTGGTCATCTATATGTATTTGAATTCAAAAAACTCAGATCTGGATTGCGATTTTCGTCTTCTTCTTCTTCTTCACGGGAAACCTGAATTCCATTGCTCTCATATTCAGCAGAGATCGCAAAGATCGTTCGTAGTTCGGTGTTTTTTCTTCAGTCGAACTCAGATCATCGCTCGTCATCATCATCACCATCATCATCATCTTCATCGTGGAGACATTTGAACTCAGATCTTCAATTGTGGAGAGAAGATCTTTCTTCTTCTTTTCCATAAGAATTATCATCGCTTTGAAAGAAGAACGAAACTCTTTATTCCTGAAAAAACTAAATTACACGTTTTAACACTGGAAATGACCATTCTCCGTCTTAATTAGGACGGAGAATGGCATTCTCCGTCTTAATTAGGACGGAGAATGCCATTCTCCGTTTTATTTAAGACGGAGAATGCCATTCTCCGTCCTAATTAACACGGAGAATGACATTCTCCGTTTTCGTCTTAATTAGGACCGAGAATGTCATTCTCCGTCTTAATTAGGACGGAGAATGGCATTCTTCGTTTTATTTAAGACGGAGAATGGCATTCTCCGTCCTAATTAACACGGAGAATGGCATTCTCCGTGTTTCTAACACGGAGAATGGTCATTCTCCTGCGTTTTAACACTAGAATGACCATTCTCCGTGATAAATTACACGGAGAATGGCATTCTCCGTCCTAATTAAGACGGAGAATGGTCATTCTCCGTTTAATTTAGCACGGAGAATGGCCATTCTCCGTCTTAATTAGGACGGAGAATGTCATTCTCCGTTTTATTTAGGACGGAGAATGACATTCTCCGTTTCATTTAACACGGAGAATGGCATTCTCCGTGTTTCTAACACGGAGAATGGTCATTCTCCTGCGTTTTAACACTGGAATGACCATTCTCCGTGTAAATTAAGACGGAGAATGGTCATTCTCCGTGTAAATTAAGACGGAGAATGCCATTCTCCTGCATTTTATGGTTAGCTGAAACTTTGGAGGGCCATAACTTTTGACTGGGAGGTCGAAACGAGGTCCGTTTGTCGCAAAATGAGCGTATCGTCGAGGAGACTGAAAGTAACAGCTTCATCGTTAGACGGCCTTCCGAAATTTTAGATTCGCAAAAAATGATGTTTGGACCTCCGTTTTAGTACTTTTGTCGTTCGTCCCGGTCTTTCCGAAATTTTTCGACGAGTTTTTGAAGATTTTTGAGGAGAAAACCTAGATTCGAAAGTGAGCAGCGTATGGAAGAAGATGGAGTATTGAAACATTTTTTTAAGAGCAGTTTTGTGGGTGTTTCCAATAAATAAAAAGGAAGGACAAAAGGGTCATTTGGAACCCGCTTTGGATAAGTTTCTCTAATTCTGGGCACGCGATGAAAGTTTTTTTAGCGGTGGATTTTACATAAAACTTTTTTAGTTTTTGGGCATTTCATAAATCTTCCCATATATATATATATATATATATATATATACAAAAAAAAAAATATATATATATATATATACAATATGTATACAAAATCATAGATGACGACGGCTCCTTCCAATGAATTAGGGTTCCCTATTTGGGACTCTGGTTCAGCCGGTGATGGCCAGAACAATGAGCCGGGATGGACGAAGGGCAGAGGCTGGAATAAGGTACGATAAAAGGAACATGGTAGAAGCAGGGGGATGGTGGTGGCGCAGGGTGCGGGAGAACTCCATGGGTTTCCGCGAGGGGGAACCCGACTACAACCTCCACGGCGTGGAACAGCTAGGGGTCTGATCACACGAGGAATAGGGATGACGAAAACTAAGAGGAAAGTCTGGCTACCTATCAAAGATACAACAGAGATACAACAAGGATCTGGGGACGGGAAAGAAATCCACAACAGAGACAAAGGAAAGGGCATCATGGCGGACACAAGTAGTAGCCGCTCGTGGGTGGAGCATGTGTGGGGCACGCAGACTCACAACAAGGATGAGATGATGCACTACTTTCCTCCGAACAAGGTAGGGGAGGGGATTCGAGCCTCGTTTACAGAGGAATAACTGGTAGAGACAAAGGAATACTGGAAGCATACCGTCATCCAGTATGTTTTGGGTAACCGACCTTTTACGGCCAGATACGGGCGTACACAGCGAAACCAAGGGGGATATGGAATTCTTTTCAATAAGTAAGGGGTTCTACTTTGTTCGATTCGGTCTACAGGATGATATGGAGAGGGTTCTACAAGGGGGGCCGTGGACGTTCGATGGCCGACTCATCATCATGAAAGCCTGGACGCCTGAGACTCGAAGTGAGCGTGAAGTTCTTTGCTCTGTACCAGTTTGGATTAGATTCCCCAGGATCCCCATTGGTTACTGAAGTGCATGGATGATGATGAAACTAGCAAGCATTATAAGCCGACCAATAAAGGCGGACGATGCAACAATGTCCAAAGCGCGTGTGGCTTACGCTGGGATATTTGTTGAGATAGAGGCAGGAAGAGAACTACCCACCCATGTCGAGTACGAAGTGCCATCAGGGAGAGTCTTTATACAACAGGTTGAATACGAATGGGTCCCACCGATGTGCCCGACATATAAGTGCTTTGGACACCCAGCTAAAGAATGTAAAGGCGAGGTAGGCTTGTTTAATGGGGAGGATCAGAGGAAACAGTCGGCAACTGGATCCAGACCAGTGTAAGCGAGCATGATGGTCGGACCTTCAACGTCACAAGCGAATGCGACAAACGACAATGCTTACAACTCGATCATGGAGACAGAAGTTATTAAGAGGAATGGGGAGGCCAATGCTGACTACTCGACAAAAGACAGAGGGAGGATGCCTTGCGGGTGATTGGTGTGTAACACAACAGGAATATTCAGATGGAAGAAAGGGCTGGAGCTCGAAGTTGACAAAGGGTTGACTGAATTACATAACAATAAGACCGATACAGCCTTCACTAGATCGAAAAGAAAGGGGAAGAGCGAGAGAAGACATTTACGAAGACCAAGGGGAGCTGCACCTATGGTAGAAGAAGCAAACCAAAGACCAACATGGAGGTGGAGTTGGGAGGATACAGGAGTAAAAAACGACATACGACGACCTCGCGGGATGAGTTGGACAGACCTATTTATGAGTTACTCACAAAATGCACAGGCCTATGCCGTGATAACCCCAAGTGGGCTGCAAAGTACAATATGGAGGTAGTTCAAACAGAAAAGAATGAGGTGAGTATGCCAAGCACTCATCAAGAAGGAGATCCTGTCCTACACCCAGAGGGCAGGGAATCTGAGGCAACCGGGGCTCCATCATCTAATTAAATGTCGATTATCACCTGGAACGTGTGGGGAGCGTGTTCAATAGGGTGATGGCGGAAGATATCACAGGTAGTGACGAATAGGCAGGCTGATACCTGTGCCCTTCTTGAGACTAAGATTAAGTCAAACAAAATGCTGGCTAGGCGCATGCGTACTATCACCACGTCCCGACCCGGGAAATCGCTCGTCCTCGCTAGATTTCACAAAAACTATCGTCCTCGTTGGGGCGTGATGCCGCACGAGCCTGGAGTTGCACTCGTGTGAGGCAAGATAACAGGTTCACATAAGTTTATCTCAAATTGATAGCATAAGGAGCGGAAGAAAATAGAGTATACAATAAGAATCTCTTTAATTAATGAACTAAAGATTTTAAAGGCTTTGAATAGCCCAAATGAATATACCAACTTGCTACAACGCTCATGATCTCTCTAGCTCACAAAGGATTATATTGTTCCATACATTATACCTTTTTATAGTCAACAAGTAGTCTTCGGTCAAATATCTCCATGTTGCAAGTCCGAATGCCAATGCAGTAGCTCACCTCAAAATGCAAAGAACTCCATGCCTCAGCACGTCCAAGTCAAGCCTCGCCCTGAGCCGAACATATCTTGAACTTGTGAGCAAACTAGTGGGGGATTAGTACTTTCGTCCTCGCTGCACTGATCAAGACCCACTCAACTAATTCAACACTAAGTAAATTTAGTGAAGCATGCATCTTTATTAGGTAATCTTTCTATTTAGCCTTAGGGTCAGTTTCATGGCAACATTCAAGCAGTTCGATAGCAACTGAATCATAATTATGTCCAATATCGTATCCCTGCAACAGATACAGTTAGACATAATATGAATATAAACATAGTGATCGTGCTCATCTCCGTCTCGTTTCGTCTAGCCTGTTATCGTTAGAGATTTGCATAACCAATCATGCAAATCACACAGCCAACCAAGCAAACATAACATAAGCATAAGGGTGGCAGGCTCTGCGCTTGCACCCAATGCTAGTCGTAGCCTACCGGTCCTATCTATATGAACGTCACGACGTTCCGCACCATAATGGACTGGTATCTTAAAGTGTAATGCGGTGACCGCTTTGGCATGGGTTGCTAGTCCACTACTCAAAGGATCCCAAACATACTAGTATTGTAGCTTATCACATCAATAGGAGGGAGCAACCCGTCTGAATTAAGTGCACCACCAATACCCCTAAATTCCCTCTACGGTCGAACGGTCTCGATGCCCCGATGATCCTATGTTCTAGGGAAGCACGCCCGTGCATGGGCCATACATCCAAGTCTATTGACCAAATGCAACACGTTCTGATTTTCATACAACCAAACAAGTTCGCCTATCTCTATTCCATTGGCACGATGCCCCGACTCAATATTCCTCAACATATCGACCCGAATGTCCCAACCATCTCGAAGGCACCGTGCCACATTCGACAGTTTCACCACAACATTAGTGCCACAACTGTTCTCTTCATAACTAAGCCATCTTATATGAGTCCCGTGCACCTACGTACACTTTGACAAATATATCCTTTTTTCTTCGAGTCGTGCATTTGATGCACGCCTCGATACCGTATTTTCATATTCTAAGACTTAGTGTTCAATGTTCTTCCGAGTCGTACACTTGATGCACATCTCGATATTATCTTTCAATATTCTAGCATCAATGTCCTATTGCGACTCGTGCACTTGATACACGTCGCCTCAATTGTTCAACATTCAATGTTCAATGTTCTATCATAATGTTCGACACACAATAAGATCTTTACTCGATTCGAGCCATGCTTATTAACATGATAGCAACTTATGCATACAAGGATACATTTTATTAGGCATGAAGGAGTAGGGGAGAAGAGTCATAAACTCGCCCAGCTTAAGCCGATACACCTTGTCGTTTCGCCAAGCTGATGCGGCTCGATTTCTTAACTTTGTTGCAACGGCCAACTCTTCGGACTTAGCCATTCGAACACTTCATCTTTCGTTCATCTACTCGACCAATTTAGCCTACCGTCCCCATGCCACAATCCGTTACAAGGTGAAGATTTGGTTTTGCCGACACCTTTGCGAATAAGGCAAAACTCTACCTCGTACAATCCAGCGTAAAAGCGTAGCCTGCACACGAATTCAACTAAAGTCAATATTTCTTCGAATCGGACTTATGCTTTGCAATCGCTTCGATTTATAGATTCGAATCGACTAAAGGCTTCTTTCGGGCCAACGTAACTCTTGCATCGATTTGCATTGATACTTCATCGGGTCAACGCAACTCTTTGAATCAACGAATCATCGTAATGTAATTTTGCGGTGCAGGGCATTACATAATATACCACTCAAGACAAGGTTCGTCCTCGAACCAAAACCAACACTTAATCTAAGTTTTTCTCTAGATCGTTTCACGATCTCGTGCCACTATCATCTGAATCATGCAATTTAGTTTGGATCATGCACAATTTTAGGCATCCTACCAATATATGCATTTCAGCCAAGCTCAGTTGTAGGATAATGGGACAAAGCTAATAGGTAACTTCTTATCCTTATTTACTTGACATCTCGTACCCTCGATCAGACTTGGTCTCTAGTTGTTTGTTCTCGCACTTTTATTACTTACGCATATTCGATGCTTACGTGATCATCCGACAAAAGTTACGGTACACGATGCGATTCACAAATCTCATATCATACTTCGTAGGTTTCGTATGGGCCATCAATTCTATACATCGCGTTAAGTCGTCGCGCATCCGATCACAACAATTCCTGAGATCCCGTCTCAATGGCATGAACTAAGTTCAACATGCCCAAGTCTCGTCATGACCATATGGTTTCGCAACTCACAAATCTTTACATTCTCAAAACTATCCACATATCACATCTGGGGCTGCCCCCGCTAGGTAACTAATCCAGACATCATGCTTAATCCCTCCCGACACAAGAGGTGAACTTGAGTCTACGATGCTCAAAGGCAACAATCTTTTCGACCCAAGGTCTTTTACAATACGCTCATCTCCGATTCTCGACCGAGTACGAATTCCTTACTCAATTTTTGAATCAATCCTACTAGTTTGTTTCGCAACATAGGTCATTAACCTAACGTATGCGACTCTAGCCGTTACAGGAGTCAAGCTCTATGACACAATCTCTAGGGTTGCTCCCTATTCGTTGCCCTCATACGTAGCATGATTTGTCATAATCATCCATCCGCGTCGCTATGCTATGTTCGTCCATCTATCTATCAGATCGTCGACCGACCAAGTCTATTTACGTACATATTCGATCGATCAGTACATCTCTGACCATATCGATCTAGTCGAAGCCTACTCGCTAACTTCCGAAATACGATAATCTATCACTTAGACTTATCCTCAACATGTACTACATCATCATTCATCCTCGATGCAATTTCTTATGCGACTTCATTAGGGTCATCCTACGATCTCCGACATTTACTTTGATTTGGTGGTCAAGTCTTCTAGGGTCAGCTGTCCCGAAGCTACGCTCGATAATTGAAGATCATCAACGAGGGACAGTTACTATGAACCATGCTATATCATATCTCAGAGCCAAATCAATTCCCGATAATTCCTATGGGACTTTACCGAATTCGACATAATTCCTTCCAATCTAAGGGGTCTCATCCTACCCCGCGCAACTTATGCGCCGTAACTACTCAAATCAATCATGCACTGCCGTTAACATATCGCTAATCGAGCAATATTTGTTTGTCTCGAGTACGAGTCTATCTACCACGGTCAATATCCGACATACTCTATGCTATCGCAACTATCCTCAAATTTCACCTTCGTATCAAACAACGAGTCAATCCAATTTGCCACGCCTTGTAAGTTCAACCATCCCCGCTGGACATGAATCACCATGCCAGCACTCGCGCGGAATGATCGTTCTGATCTGGTGTGACGCATGTGCGAGGCTGGAGTTGCGCTCGCACAAGACGAGAACACCAACTTTGTGGTTATCGTCAAAACAATCAAGACACTTTTGTTGTCGTCCAAGTAATATATCGATCCATCCTCAAATTCTTCGAAGCATCCCCACCATTATCATCCAAACTGACATCAACTTAACTTGCATCTTATTCATCCAACAACAATGCTCAACATAATTTTGTTCATTCGATCAGAGTATCTCTGAGTTATTGCATATCGTCTTTGATATGCATCAATACTATCGTCGATGTGTATAATTTGAACGTCTTCTTTTCTCATAAACTCCAATTCGTTGCGATCACTGTTATCATCCGAACTTGAATACAAATCAAGTCTCGCACGCATCAAGATCCATTCAGTCATACTTAGCTAACTTTTCTCCTCGCGTGACACGATTTTAAATTTCTTATATTCATTCCCGTATTCTCAAATCGTACTTCGGAATCGTGCCATCAACTTTTTTGCGCTAATTCAAATTCGTTTGCACGATTTCTTCGTACCTACTCAACTCGTTCTGAACAAGTCTTCGTACTAACTCAACGTAAATCCGACCGAGTCAACTATTTCCTTAACGCAAAATTCCCTCGTTATTCTCAGCCTATCGTTCGGCTTACACCCAACGAATTCTCATTCGACTCATCATCCAATGATGCGAGTCCGCGCCTGATCGTTCAACTCAATTTATCGAAGCATAATTTCATCGATTTCTATCGAGTTATTCCCATTCAAATCTCGGTACTATTCTGTCTGTTAAGGACAACTTATCGTAACTAATACAATCGTCTCGACATAATCTATTGTAAGTCACCAAACCGGCTCGACATAGCTATTGCTAAGTGGTATTGCGTATACTACTCAGAAATCGAGCCTATTGTTATCGATACAATGCTTCGCTGCACTGATTGCACTAGTGGTATTGCATATACCACTCGAAATCGAGTTATTACTCGACATTACACTCCGCATCGGTCCGACATCTATTTTCAAATTAACTATCTCGTGGCGATCTTTTTCGGTCCCAGCTCTAGCGTTTGCTTACTCGAGTTGTGTAAAACAACATTGCCAACGTGCACTGTCATTCACTCAAGTTTGACATTCTTTTTCGAGCTAATCGTGCCTTAATTAGTGATCATGTCGATCACACACGCAACATTCTCTTATTCAAAGCACCACTCAACATTCGACTAACATACCCGTTCTCCTTGTGACGCCCTAGAACCAGAATACTAGAGAGCGGGGGCGTACATAGCTAGCTACGTATATTGAAATGGAATCCACCTCGCTATAACGGTCACGGCTGTCTAGATATGAGGGTTTACTAAGCCAACGGTCTCTTAAGGTCAAGTCTATTGTCTCAATCTCAAGCAAGTAATATAGTTACAAGATGTTAGATCACCAAATATACAATAAAAGGCGTCCCAAATATTACATATTCAGCTGATCATGAAGCTAGTCATACAAAATACGAAGACTAGCAAGAGTTTAGTCATACATGATCAACCCTAGGATTTGTTAATCATGTTTACAGTCCGTAGGCAGACAGTAAGTAAATATGCATCGAGCTAACAGGTGTTCGTCGGCTAAACGCCTCAAAAGAATAATTTTATAATGTAGTGAGCGAATTAAAATGGAAAACCCACTCGTAGCCCGGGTTCCTTCTAGTCGCCACCATTAGGCTGAGGTTCGGTAGATCCTCGGGTGCTGCTCCAAAATCTGGCCACACAAAACCAGCTGGGTCAAACCCCAGAAAGAGCAAGTGCTACATGGGAGGCCACGAAATAAGAACAAAGCCAACATATCAGAACATAAGGAATAGAAGAAAAGTACAAGTAATAAAGAGTACAACAGGACAATAAACGACTAGGGACATGAAACCATTCCGGGAGCCAGGTTACAACCCTTAAACCAAACAAGGACCGGGATTGTAACCCTTCGCCTGAATAGCACTTTGTCTCTACCCATTTATTGTTAAAGATAAGTAAAACAATCATGCTCAGGTGTACCAAGTACTAGGACTAGACGAGACTTAGACAAGGCTGGACACCATCCATTCACAAGCGGCCAAACAAGTACTACGGCTTACTACTTAACTAACTAGGGTTATCACAAGCCTAATTGCTAACAAGATGCAAATGAGAAATTCCCAGTCCCAAGCCCTGCAGACTATCCAGTTATCCTTCCGCGGGTTGAGAGTATGGTTGGGTACATCGCCCAGGAGACGATATACCCTTAGGTGACTTAGAGGGTGCAACACATGACAGTGTGCTGGAAATGTGCCATACTCGTCGGCAGGCTACAAGTCCATTAAAGTGCCCAGATAACGAGATCGCCTGTGATTGGAAATTCTCCATGAACTATAGTTTGATCTAGTCATTAGCCTAATCCATATTCAGTGTGAATCCCTGACCGTGGTAACCAGGGAGTCACGTCCTAGACATGATGCAAGACAAGACAAGACAAGACAAGTGGATTGCACGAAGCAACAAGAATGAACACCCACGGAGTCAGAGTTGATTATATGAGTCAAGTTAGCCATCGCAAGAGCATTCAAGTCAAGTCAAGTTGTAAGTCAGGAGTGCGCCGCCACGGGCCACTATCAAGTTATCCAGTTACAAGGTTAATTATGAATCACAGGTTACAAGTCAAGAGCGCACCCCATCGGGTCATTATCAAGAAGATTAGAAAGCACTAGGATCATAAATCACAGAAATCACGAAAACCATACTAGTCATAAGCAAAACATCGAAAACCGTGCCAGGTCGTATTGGGTGGAACAAGACCTCAGAACTCCAATCCACAAAAGAGAAGCCAAGCCTAAGAAAATAAAACCAAATCACCGTGGGCAAACAGGTTGCGCAGGGGATCAGATTGCGCTAGGGGAATGAACTGTGCAGGGGAATGAACTGCGCTGAGGTTGGGTTGCGCTGGGAGCGAGCTGCGCATGATGTGAGCTGCGCAGGATTGGGTTGCGCTGGGAACGAACTGCGCTAGGGAGTCAGGTTGTGCTAGGAACGAACTGCGCTAGGGAGTCGGGTTGCACTGAGGTTAAGTGCGCTGAGAAGACGGGTTGCGCAGCGGTCAAGTGCGCTGAGAAGACGGGTTGCGCAGCGGTCAAGTGCGCTGAGAAGTCGGGTGTGCAGCGGTCAAGCGCGCCAATGGAAGGAAGGCGCTGGAGCTAAAGAGCGCTAGCCCAAGTCAGCCCAGCGTAAAGCGCTGGCCGAGGAGTTAGCACAATCGGCCTTGCGCTAAAGAGCGCTGGCTGAGGGTCATCTTCTCCACCAAGTCGAGAGGAAGACCCCAAGAACACCAACATTCCAATCTTCATAACTTAGCCAAAACAAAACCAAATTTAGATTTTCAAAGTTCTAACTTGTGTAAAATTGAATTCTCTTCCACATGGAAGCCTCGAAACAAGGAAAAATCTAAGTTTAATAGATCAAAACCAAAAAAAATCCAAAAATGGTTAAAACTTAGATCTGGAAAAATGGAAGCTCTAAATCACAAAATGCCAAGTTCTAATGTTGTTCACCATGGCCTAATCTAGCTAATGGTCAAATAAAATGGGGTTCCTATTTGGTGGCAAGGTGCACTTGCCTATGGTGTTGGTGTTGTGTGGAGGAAGGAAGAAGAAGATGAAGAAAATTAATAGAAGTTATGAGGAGAGAGAAAGTTAGGTAGGGTTTTAATGAGGGAGGGTATGTTGTGTTGAGGGTGGAGGTTAGCTAAGTGTGGTCCAATGCATACTAAACCAAACCAAACCAATTCCTTATCCACAAAATAAAACCACGCCAGGTCCAAAAACCCATTTTACGAGAAAACCAAAATCTGCAAGTTAAGCCAGAATACAATTACAGGCCAGAATCTGAGAAAATAAAATACAGGTTCAAAATACATATACGCCTAATAGAAATACGTATTCCGAAATACGGGCGCTACACTCTACCCACCTTAAAGGAATTCCGTCCTCGGAATTTAAATCAAGATGCTTAGATAACAGGTTCACATAAGTTTATCTCAAATTGATAGCATAAGCAGCGGAAGAAAACATAGTATTCAATAAGAATTGCTTTTATTAATAATGAACTGAAGGTTTTAAAGGCTTTAAATAGCCCAACTGAATATGCCAACTAGCTACAACACTCATGATCTCTCTAACTCACAAAGGATTATATTGTTCCATACATTATGCCTATTTATAGCCAACAAGTAATATTCGGCCGAACATCTTCATGTTGCAAGTCCAAAAGCCTATGCGGTAGCTCACCTTGAAATGCTAAGAACTCCATGCCTCAGCGCGTCTAAGCCAAGACCCGTCCCGAGTCAAACATATCTTGAACCTACAAGAAAACTAGTGGAAGATTAGTGCTTTCGTCCTCGCTGTACTGATCAAGACCCACTCGACTAATCAAACACTAAGTAAATTCAGTGAAGCATGCATCTTTATTTGGTGATCTTTCTATTTAGCCTTAGGGTCAGTTTTATGAAAATATTCAAGCAGTTATCGATAGCAACTAAATCATAATTGTTTCAAATATCGTATCCCAGCAACAGATACAGTTAGACAAAATATAAACATAAACATAGTGATCGTGCCCATCTCCGTCTTGTTTTGCCTAGCCTACAATCGTTAGAGATTTGCATAACCAATCATGAAAATCACGCAGCCAACCAAGCAAACTTAACATAAGCATAAGGGTGGCAGGCTCTGCGCCTGTACCCAATGCTAGTCTTAGCCTACCGGTCCTATCTATATGAAGGTCACGACGTTCCGCGTCGTAATGGACTAGAATCTTAAAGTGTAAGTCGGCAATCGCTTTGGCACGGGTTGCTAGCCCACTACTCAAACGATCTCAAACTTACTAGTATTGTGGCTTATCACATCAATAGGAGGGCACAACCTGTCTGAATAAAGTGCTCCACCAATACCCCTTAATTTCCTCCGCGATCGAACGATCTCAGTGCCCCGACGATCCTACGTTCGAGGGAAGCACGCCCGTGCACGGGCCATACATCCAAGTCCATTGACCATATGTAACGCATTCTAATTTTTATACAACCAAACAAGTTCGTCTATCTCTATTTGTCACGACCCGCACCCTAGAATAAGGGCACGAGAAGTGGGTACGTCCAGCCTACGCCGCAGTGTCGGCGGTAGAATGCTGTCCTAGGTCTCATGCATCTAACAGTATAAGGCTAAACAGTTTATACTCCCCGAATGGGGGTGACATAGCAGATACAGACTCAATCACATCTAAGGTAGAGCATGATAAGGATAGATAAAACATGAAATCCAAAAGAGGTACAACAGAGAGAAATCTAAGTGTCTAAGATACACAAATCCAGAAATACATCTCAAATCTCCAAACTCAGATACAGTAATCCATAAAGTAAATACAACTCCAGACAATTAAAATAACTACCTAAACAACCTCTAATGTGTCTCCTCTAGGCTAGCAGGCAACCTCCAAGCTATCTGTAAAATTTATCAACATGTCCAGTCAGGACGGAAATGAGCACATATCTCTAAAACAGTTCATAGCAGGTTAGAAGTATAAATCATGCAATAGAGTAAAATACAGGAAGTGCTGAATAGGAAGTACGAGTAAACAGGAGATATTTTGTAACTGAAAGTAAATACATGATAGTAGAGACTGTAAGTGGCTACGTGATTTAGAGCACAATGGTTATGTAAACGGCTTGGAGGCACATGAATACAGCTACTGGGATAGTGATCACATAACCAATTCTACTCACCCCGCCCCAATCAATACACAAGGATCCGTTCAAGTTATGTTATAAGCACATGAATACAGCTAAGATACATGAACTCATGTAATGAGTAGTACATGAGGCACATGATAAGCACATGAAAGCATATGAAAGCACATGAAGCACATGAAGCACATGAGAACATGTAAAAGCATGAACTAGTACGAGTACAAGGAGTACCTGATGCACATGATAAAGTACATGAACATGAAATATCAGATGCACCCGTAGAGGGATAACATCTCTGGAAAGGATCTATATAGTACTAATCCGTGAAGATACGTGTCAGCATCAAGTAGAGTAATCTAGAGCAAGAAAATAATCCAAGTAAGTATGAAAAGATCAGAGAATGTACTCGCCTGATATCTGAATGTCCAAGGTAAAGATACTGTCCGAGGAGAGGTGTCTGGCTCCTAATTAGAACAGCACAAGTCACAACATGTCCAGAAGGGTAATATAAAGCACTACAATACATTCTACATGAATCTAGGTCAAACTAGGCCAAAGTCAACCCTTGGTCAACTCTGGTCAACTGCACTAGTCAAACTATGTCAAACTAGGTCATGTCCTAACCCAGCAAGTCTTACTAGGCCTAACCAAGACTATCCTAGCAAGCACACATCAATACAAGGCTATACAAGCCAACATACACCCAACTCTATATAGCATGCAATTATTCAATACTCAAATAGGCAAGAATTCACATTGGATATACACTAGGTAATCTATTACTTTAAGCTATATATGTCTACACATATATACACATGCATATATTGGTATTCAATATTAGGTCTATAATCATGGAATTTCAAATGGTTATATAAACTTATATATTACAACACAATATGCTAACATATATATAATATACATACACAGCTAAGTTAACTATATTCATAAATACTTATTTTAGAGGCTATGTGTGTGTATGTGAACATGGCAAAGGGGCAAGTGAGGGTTAAATGGGCATACATAGTGTATACATATCAAAGAGTGTCAAAGTGTAAGTGAACAAAGTGTCAAGTGTGATAGTGTCAACATAGTGTAAGGGTGTACATGAGGTAATATAGGATTTGTGTTAACATAGAACATTACATCTCATTAACTTGTATATTGCATACATTACATCTATTATTACATTACATTCATGCTTGCATTCATTCATCATTCATTTATTCTCTTGCACTACTATATGCACCATACATTACATACTATGGAACCTACATATTCATTACAAGCCACACTTATACATGCTTACATTAGATAGGATACTTACACCTCATACATCATTTATTTAACTATTTACTCATGCTTGCATTCTCTATTTAATTACATAATATATATACAATAACATGGGTTAAAATCAAATAGAATATTATATTACACACAAGGGTGCACAAAATGCACATGCCGAATAGTAACTCCTACTAATAATCAATATTGTACCATCTCAGCATGAATTAAATTCTAGGATTAAAGTATGTTATAGATCTATGTGTTAGCTTTCCGAAACTTCAAACGGATCGCGTTTTCGTTTTCGAAAACTTTCGAAATCGCGAAAACACCGAGAACGCATTTGTCTTTCATATAGCTGTCACTCAAATAATTCTCCAGAAAGTTACAAAAAGAATTAGGCCTATTAATACATGTTTTTGGAAAGCTAACTTCAATACGCTTCTTTTAAAAAAAATGGGAGATTAAACCGAGCTTTGAGGTAGAAGTTATGACATTTCTAAGTTAGGTCTGAAATTAAAAACGTGGATAAAAATCATGACGGATTTAGATAGTTTGAGCCAAAAGAATACACAATATATATCCTAATTATCCACAACAATAATGACAATAATAATATGAGGAACCACACTCACAAACTTGATTATATAATCATCATGAACCATTTATTACATATATAAATATAGATACACTCTCATTACAATATATATATATATATATATATATATATATATATATATATATATATATATATATATATATATATATATATATATACATACACAAATCTATATATGTAACATGAACACATCTATAAGAGATACATGAATGAAATCTAAAGTACTCAAGAACACATCTCTACATATTCAAATCTGAGATTTAATATGAATTAATTCATTTAATTAATATTTTAAATATAAAGTGTGTCCAAGTTTGGGGGTTTTTCCCATGAACACAAGACACAACAATAATACAATAGAAATCCCTAAAGGACACATAATGGACACAAGAGGACACAAAATAGGGACACAACAATGGGGGTCATTCCTATGGTTAAATCTTTCCTAAATGCAAAATAGAGAAATAAAAGAGAAGGAAATATTACCTAAAGGAGAGAAAATCCAAGGAGAAAGGCTTCTTCCTTGGGAGAGCTTGAGAGCACTTGGGGAAGAAGACTTCTCAAAGAAAGGAAATGAGATGGAAGTCCTATTAGGGCCGGCCACAATGGTTATATCTCCTCTTCATTGAATATTACAAGTTTGCCCCTCCCTTAGTTACAAGTGTTTAAAATAATTTTGGTTAGGGTTTGGGGGTAAAAGGGTCAAAATAAAAACTCTAAATGGTTAACCTAATAATTAGGATTATGACTAATCTTTCTAACATGACTAATTAAAATGTGGGCCATGGCTAACTAATGCATGGGTCCAACTAGAGTCTAAGTTACCCCGGGTCCCCGTTACAAGTCGGATTGAGATGAAATTCGAACCTGACTCAAATAATCCCAAAACAATATCATAAATAATAAAATAATATCAAAATAATTCAAAGAGGTCAAATGCAAAATATCCTTAGGCCAGAAATGACATTAAAATATCATAATCATAGGGTTAGGCTCTAGGTCAAACAGTCTCTAGGGTTTCACTAGCAAAACGTCAAAACCATAAGTCATTGATTTAAATAATTTTAAAATGATTTAAAATCACCAAAAATCATATCATGAATTAAATATCATTATTAAAATAATTATAAACACGAAATTTTAAAATTATCCTCATTTAGAAAACTGGGTGCTACACTATTCTATTGGCATGATGCCCCGACTCAATATTCCTCAACAAATCGATCCGAAGGTCCCAACCATCTCGAAGGCACCGTTCCATATTCGATAGTTCCGTCACAACATTCGTGCCATAACTGTTCTCTTTATAACGAAGCCATCTCACTACCAAAATTTATCGTTTTAGCGACGGCCGCATCCGTCGCTAAGACGACGGTAATTACAATTAGCGACCGAGTACCGACGGATATTGGCCAAAAACATCCGTCGGCAATCAGCTCGTCGCTAATAACCTTCCGTCGCTAAGTTGTCGTCACATGACGGATTAGCGACGGATAGTCGACGTTACAATACGAAGACTTAGCGACACGTTCCCGACGGATTTCCGTCCATTTCAACTATTAAGTATTGAACTGTGTAGGAAATAGCGACGTAACTTTCCGTCGGTAACCCATCGTAACAGCGTATCAGATCGTATCGATTCGTCGCTATGCCGTCGGTATCCGTCGGTAATTAACGACGGATTTGCGACGGTTTTATGACGGACTATCCGTCGATCAGGTTCTGGAAATGCTTGGCATTTCCAGCCCCATGGCGACGGAATAGTCGTCGCGGACCCGTCGCTACCGCGACTCAACAGCGACGGATTACTGACTGATTATCCGTCGCCATGGTTCTGGAAATGTCATGCATTTCCAGAACCATGGCGACGGATAACCAATCGCTAAGCCGTCGTCAATTACAGCGACGGATTAGCGGCTGGTTATCCGTCGCCCGGGCGACGACCTTTCCGTCGCTGTTCCGTCGAAGCTTATACCACCAGAACGTTGCCGACGGATAATCCGTCGATAATCCGTCGCTGCCTGGAAACAGTTTAAAAACTCCAGATAGCGACGGATTATCTGTCGAAAATCCGTCGGCAACTGGGAATATCCGTCGCTAAACGGTCACTAGTCCGTCGCTAACTGGATTTTTTGGGAAAAAAAATTGCAGCACTTTCCCTGTTCACAAATATATGCATAAACCAAACCAATATATAGTGCACACCAATTATCCAACAATCACACAGACCAAATATATAATGCACACCAATTATCCAAGAATCACATAGACCAAGTAATGCACATACGACCAATTATCCAAGAATCACAGACCAAACCAAATTAATAGAAAATTAATATCAATTATCCTAAAGAGTAACATAATATCCGGTGCTATAAGCCGATTATAGCACAATTAGTTCAAAGCTCTCACAAATAATCTAAATTTTCTTAATACAACATTTTAAGAAGAAGGAGGTCGATTGTCCGTTCCCGTATTCGACCGACGCATATACTCCTCCACAAGGTACGAAGGCAAGGAGTCGTAGACAACACTCGGAAGTCGGCGAAGCTGCTTTGGGGACATGAGATCCATGAGTGCCATCACAGCCGTAGGTGGTAGCACAGGGGCTTCAGGGTTGAAAGAAAGATGGCCCACGGAAGACGGACCGACACCTGCAGTCGATGGACCAGTAGAAGACGGACGAGTACCATCAGCAGACGTACCGGCAGCAGCAGACGGACCGGCAGCAGACGGACCGGCAGCAGCAGACGGACCGGCAGCAGCAGATGCAGGTGGAAAGTGCGTGGCAAATTGCTCCCGCAAGGACGACACCGCCTCGTGCAGCTGCGTAAGCTGCGACCAAACATCATCGTCTGCCCGGGCCACGGGAGGAGGCGGTGTCGGTGGAAATCTCTGCGTCGCCATATGCAATGGCCCTAGGGAACCGACTCCGTATAGGTACCCTTTCTTAAAGCCGCCGACGGTATTTACGAACAAGTCGTTCCGAGCGGCCAAAGAAGAGGGCGTCCGGAAGGGCGTCATTTCACCGATATCCTCGGTGTCAGGTAACTGAGCCCGACTAAGGGCCTCACGATACGCAGCCTATCAAATGAATGTGTTTATATTATAAGATTTACCTAAGTTGTAATCTAAATCCTATGTTTCACTAAGTTAAGTGTGAATCCTAAGTTTACCTAAGTTATAGTCCGAATACTTTTAATTCTAACGTTAATCTCATAATCATAAGTACTTACATCAGTCTCTTTGGCCCTCTCGTCGACGAAGCTCCCGTCCTTCCGTCTTTTGTGCGTATGCTGGAAGACGTCGTGCATGGTGACCGATTCTGGCGCCCTTCCCTCCTTCACCGTCCGTTGGGCCTGCATACGAAATTTGTGTAGAAACTAATTAACTCCTTTAATTAATAATACCTAATTCGATAGTGAAATAAATTTACGGTTGCTCACCAGATCTGCAAGTGTCGCTGCGTGAGACCTTGATCCCCCCGTATGAAGGCCCGCGGCAGATCGGTTCACCTTCGCCTTCGCCGATTTCTCCTTGTATGCAGGGTTATCCATCATGCCTAAGAGGTCCTCATAATAGTCCTGTCGGATCCAATTCGGCCTCGTATGCCCCATCTTTAGGTCATGAATCATATCCCGTATCTTCTTCGAACATGCGCTTCGGTAGGTCCTGCGGATCCCCTCCTCGCGATGGGGGGGCCACCAGTACGTTCTCTAACACAGAAAATCCATTATCAGGTAATTTACAAAATGGTTGATTAAAAAATTACATAGACTTAACCAAAAAAATATAGATATATACCCTCAACTAGTCGAGCCAGACGTACTGCTCGGTTGGGGGCACCAACGTAAAGTTGAGGTAAGGACCGTGGAAGTTAGCCCTGATAATTTCTCCAAGGGCCCTGCCAACATTAAACGGAAAAAACCTACAAAGAAGAAACGACTGGATTATTAACTTGAATAAATGAAAGAAATTTAATAAATTAACTTAAATTTACTTACGAGGTCCCCGCGGGCCATAGCTCTCGTCGGAACTCGCCTTTCGGCCTCTCTGGTGCCGTCGGAGGATCCGCGGGTCCGCGTATGTACTCCCCAGTAACCGGATGGAACCGAGTATGGGGGTACTCTGGGGCCCACTGTGCAGTAACTGGGGCATCCCCTGGTGGATCCGCTGCTGGTGGTTCCGATAGCGGATCGGATCCGCTAGCAGATTCGGACTGATGCCTCGATGAAGTGGTCGATCGAGGGCGGGATGCGTCTGTGCCCGGGGTACTCTCTGGGTCGGGCTCGCTCGATGGGGTCACATCCCGGGAACTCTGAACGCGACCACGACCACCAGCACCAGTACGACCACGACCACGACCCGCACCACCACCACCACCACCACCACCACCACCACCACGACCAGCACCACGACCACGGCCAGCCATCATGACCTGTAAATAGAACACATAAACATAATTAACAATATAAAAGTGTAAATGGATATAAAAAACTAAACTAAAATATACATACCACCAGTAGGGAGACGAGTGCCGCCGCGACGAAAAAGACTAGGAGTGCCATCTGCAATAAGTAAATAATCGAACGAAAAAAACATGAATTCACGTAATTGCTTTTATGAGGTCAAACTTAATTCACGTAATAGGAAGTGTTTTTACTATACAACAATATTTAACCTAATCATCGTCTTCGTTCTCATCCTTGGCCTCGTCTTCATCATCATCCTCCTCATCCTCATCCTCATCCTTATCTTCATCGTCGATTTCATCTGTATCCTCATCCCCATCAAATTCTTCTTCTTCTTCTTCTTCTTCTTCTTCTTCTGCCTCAAAATTTGGGACAAGACGCCTCTTTCTCCCCTGGTTGACAGCTAAGTCTTGTGTATCAACCTCTTCCTCCCCTCTATTTTCCTCAACAATATCTTCAACATCCATTGTATCTGAGTGTTGTCCCAAGTATTGGGACTTTTCGATCTTGTCCTCTTGGTATGCTGGGTCTCCAACGTTGAATGTATTTCTAGATTTAATCTTGCATACTGCCCACCAGTCAAATCGATCTCTACGACGCCTTGGGTAGCTTGTATAGTAGACTTGAATAGCCTGATTTGCTATTGCAAATGTATCGGACCCTCTATACCTCCTGCGATGATTTATATCGACGAATCCAAATTGTTTATCGATTCTCCAACCGATATTTGGTGTCGTATCGAACCACTCACATTTGAACATCACAATATGCATATCATGTGGGCCAGTATATTGTAAATCTACAATATCCCGAAGCACTCCATAATAGTCAAAGTTCGGCTCGTCGTCATAGACGGTGCCTCTTATGCAAACACCAGAATCCTTGGTATTGATGCCGTCATTGATAAATTCGACATTTATAGCATTCTGAGTTGACTTAAACCTGAAGCCATTAACGACATAGCCTGGCCAAGTCTTTATTTGCTTCTTCGGTCCCAGTGCCAGATAACGAACACTCTCATGAGTGAGTGTTGTTTCAGGCAATAAAACCTGTAAACAAATATTTATAATTTAAATGTTTTAGATTATATATTAATAATCTCAATTATAATCACAGTTACTTACGTATTTGCGAAACCATGACGGAAATGTACAATCAACCTCTCTTTGAAGTCCCTCATCGGTAATATCGGGTCTCCTCATTTTGATTTCATCTCTAAATACACTATTAAAGAAAATAAGAATATATAAGTGTAGTCACTTACTTCATCAAATTCGAGATTATAACGATATTTAGTGTACTGACTTACTTCTCCAAATCTCTCACTTCTTGTATGTCACAGTTTAACAAGACATCGGTGAGCGGCATCATACTCGTCGTCTGTCAACCACCGTCTTTTACTAGCCCCAACAGGCTTGCCCCTTACATTGAATATTCCTCCATCCTCAACGTCCTCGTCATTCCTTTGAGGTCTATTTCGATTTGTTTTAACATAAGTATCGAAATAAATGGAGCAGAAGTTTGAAACCTCTTCGATAAGATATGCTTCGCATATCGAAGCCTCTACATGAGCTTTGTTGCCAACTTTTTTCTTTAGATAGTGTAGGTATCTAGAGAGACAAATTATCTTGAGAATTAAGAAAGAATTTTAAAATAAATAGAAATTCAGCTTAAATTATATCGATATTTATGTACCTTTCAAATGGGTACATCCATCGATAATGAACAGATGCACCGACACGGGCTTCGTATGCTAGATGAATCGGTAGATGTTCCATGCTGTCGAAGAAGCCAGGAGAAAATATTTTCTCCAACTTGCAAATTGTTAAGATAATCTTCTCCTCAAGTTCAACCATGTGTTGCACAGTCAACTTAGTTGAACAAATATTCCTAAAAAATATTGATAGTTCGGCCAACGGAACCCATACAGCAGAAGGAAACAACTCTTTCAAAGCAATGGGCAGTAATCTTTCCATAAACACGTGGCAGTCATGACTCTTCATTCCCGTTAGCTTGCGTTCATTGAGGTCAACGCATCTAGACAAATTCGACACATAGCCGTCGGGAAATTTTAAAGTAGATATCCACTTGCAGATTATTAATCTATCTTCTTTGCTCAATGTGTATTGTGCTATTGGCTTACTTAATTGTCCAGCAGCTCCCCTTTGTATCAAGTTCAGATAAGGACGCTTGCATATCTCGGCAATGTCTTGTCTTGCTTTTGGATTGTCCTTCGTCTTTCCTTTAATGTCCATGACGGTATTGAAGACATTATCGAACACATTCTTTTTGATATGCATAACATCAAGATTATGCCTTATAAGATTATCTTTCCAATAAGGCAAGTCCCAGAAGATACTCCATTTGGTCCAGTTATGGGTTTGTCCGAACCCATCGACACGATTGTTCGATGGATCTTCCATTACAGTGGAAAAATCCTTTACATCTTCCCAAATATCGTATCCCGACAATCTGGCAGGCGGATGAGAAAATTCTTGTTTTCCAGCTCTGAATGCGTCCTTGTTCTTTCTCCAAGGATGACTCGCGGGCAGAAATTGACGATGACAATCAAAGAAAGAAGTTTTTCCTCCATGTTTAAGGCGGAACGCCTTACTATTTTGCATGCATATCGGACAAGACAGGGTGCCGTGAGTACTCCATCCCGACAGCATACCGTATGCGGAAAAATCATTGATTGTCCACATCAGTGAAGCTCTCATCTGAAAGTTCTGTTTCCTGGAAATATCATACGTCGTGACGCCGATCTCCCACAGCTGTTTTAGCTCATCCACCAACGGCTGTAAATATATATCGATATTCTTTGTCAGATTTTTGGAACCCGGTATGATAGCTGTCAAGAACATATAAGGAGTCTTCATACACATCCATGGTGGCAGATTGTAAGGGGTCAGAATGACCGGCCAGCAGGAGTATTGAGATCCCGACTGCCTGAAAGGGGCGAATCCATCAGAACATAGCCCCATGCGTACATTTCTGGGCTCTGCAGCAAAATCCGGATGGCGAAAATCGAAATATTTCTACGCCTCTCCATCCGAAGGATGTGACAATTCTCCATCGTCCTTTGTGCGTTCTTCGTTGTGCCACGTCATGTGTTCTGCTGTATTCTGAGACATATACATCCTCTGCAAGCGCTTCGTGATAGACAAGTAATGCATATACTTGTAAGGACGTCGTTTTCGAGTTGACTTTTCTTTTCCTCTGACTTCCTTGTAACGATCCGCATTACAGAAGCGGCAACTTTCTACATTCTCGTTCTCATTGTAGTACAACATGCATCCGTTGTGACAACAATCTATCTTGTCGTACCCCAGTCCCAGTTGTCGGACCATCATCTTCGACTTGTAGAAGTTTTTTGGAAGCTCTTTTGATTCCTTCGGTAACACCTCCTTCATTAGTTGTGTAATCCGATCATAGCAAGTTTGTGGCAAGTTAAAATCGAACTTTATGTTCAACAACCGCATCGTCACTGACAGTACGGAATGTGGATCACAACCAGGATATAAAGAAGTTTCAGCATCCTGAAACATATCATAGAACTCCTTTGCCTCGGGATTAGGATCCTCCGGATCAAAATTAGGCCCTGCCGCGTCGTACACCATATCTCGTGCAAGGTTCTGCACGTCTCCATAATCAACGGAGCATTCGTCGTCATCGACGACAAAATCCGCTGCAGCATTATCATCAAAAGCATAAGTAGCAGCATTCGCAACCTGTCTTTCGGCATATAGTTCACCTTGCGATGACCACAGGTCGTAATCACGTACGAAACCCTTACGGGACAAATGATCTCTTACACTCACCACTTCTTCGTAACGTCTATTGCGACAATTACGACATGGACACTTGATTTTGTTACCGTCCATAAACTGAGCTTTGCTCATGGCATACTTAAGAAACACTTCCACGCCTGCCTGAAAATCGTCACTCACACCTATTCTGCTCTCGTGTTGTCGTTTGTACATCCATGTACGATCAACGAAATAACAATCCATCACAGATTAGATGTAAAAATCTGTATAGTAAGACAAACTAAACAGAATTAGTATATAATCATGTAACTGGTAGATCCGCTAGTATTCTAGCTCGAGAAGAGAAAAATATAAATACAATTGTTACTAGTAGTTCGATACCGATAGTGCGACACCGATACCGATAGTGCGATACCGATACCGATACCGATAGTTCGATACCGATAGTTCGATACCGATAGTGCGATACCGATACCGATACCGATAGTGCGATACCGATACCGATAGTTCGATACCGATACTGCGATACCGATACCGATACCGATACCGATACCGATAGTGCGATACCGATACCGATAGCGCGATTCCGATACCGATAGTGCGATACCGATACCGATACCGATAGTTCGATACCGATAGTTCGATACCGATACTGCGATACCGATACCGATAGTGCGATACCGATACCGATAGTTCGATACCGATAGCATGGTTTAAAGTATCGGCCGATACCGATCCGATACAGCCGATACCGATACGGTTTGGCATGTTCCGATCCGATACCGACCGATACCAAATATTGACCGATACCGACTATATATGGGGGTCTTTGTTCCGGTCAATTCGGCAAAACCAATCGGTAAGGGTGACTACTATTTCATATAATTTCAAAACTACTAAGAAATAACGTTGAAATACTTAAAATTATGCCTACATGTATAAAATATATGTTTTAAAATGTAAATAATTTATTAATAATTATTTGTTTTCCGATACCAAAGTCCGATGCTCCGATACGATACCGCCGATACTACCGATATCGTCGATACCAATACTCATAGGAATAGTCTGAAACCGATTCCGATGATTGTGAACCTTGACCGATAGTGCGATACCGATACCGATACCGATAGTGCGATACCGATACCAAACTAAGTCAATCTATCTATTTCTAAATTGCAAGAGTCCACTTCTAGGATATGGGAGCTATATCCTAAATATCTAGTCTAAATTAACTTGGTTAGGATACTAGAGTGTCCTTATTATCTAGCAAGCACTACCTTAGTCTAGTCACACTAGCGTTAATTACCTATAATTCCTACCATGTCTACAATCACACATTATACCCCAAGCCGTCCTGCATGCTAATTATAATAGGCACATATATATATATGTATATCACAGTTAGATGTATAGACCATGAACCCAAACACTGACTTATGCAGATGAAGAACTCGCACTGTCCTTGACACAGTGAACATATACACCATGAACCCAAACGCCATATTCACATTTACTAATCCAAACACCACCAAACTAATGGATAACACCCAATATGGATAACACATTATTTAGCCAATATATAAATTAGATGAATTTGATAAGCAAAGCCCCCCGCCGCCCCCGACCAAAGCCCGCCGCCCCAAGCCCGCCGCACAGCCCCTGACGCCCCCGTCCCAAGCCCGCCGCACAGCCCCCGACGCCCCCGCCCCAAGCCCGTCGTCCAGGCCCCGACGCCCCCGCCCCAAGCCAGCCGCCCAGCCTCCGACGCCCCCGCCCCAAGCCAGAATATCCCCAAGCCCGCCGCCCCCGCCCCAAGCCAGCCGCCCATCCCCCGACGCCCCCGCCCCAAGCCAGCCGCCCAGCCCCCGACGCCCCCGCCCCAAGCCCGAATGTCCCCAAGCCCGCCGCCCCCGCCCCAAGCCAGCCGCCCAGCCCCCGACGCCCCCGCCCCAAGCCAGCCGCCCAGCCCCCGACGCCCCCGCCCCAAGCCCGAATGTCCCCAAGCCCGCCGCCCCCGCTGCCCCTACGTCGACACCGCGACACAGAGAGAGAGAGAGAGAGAGAGGAGATTACCTTCGGGAGAGAGAGAGGAGAGGACGCCGTCGCCGTTCACGAAGCCGCACGAGAGAGAGACAGAGAGAGAGAGAGAGAGAGAGGAGAGAGATTGAATTTGGGGGGAATGCCAAAAGTTCCCCCCGCCTTTTCATTTAAGTCTGGAACGCTAATTTAGCGACGGAATAGCGACTAAGAAATATCCGTCGCCAGGTAGTCGCTATTATTGATTATCCGACTGAATATCCGTCGCTACGTAGTCGAAGATATGTCCCGCCAATTATATACACAATTTCCGCCAAATAAACGACTACGTGGCGACGACCGAATATCCGTCGCTATAACACTGACACACTAGCGACGGATGTGCGACCTTTCCTGCCCCTAAAATTAAAATAAAAAATGGCAAATGTTTGTGGTCGGTAATCAGTCGCTGAGCGGCCACGAACCCGTCGCTAATACCGACGGAATAATTCTGTCGCTAAACCGCCGTCGCTAAATGAGTGTATTTTGGTAGTGTCTTTTATGAGTCTCGTGCACCTACGTACACTTTGACACATATATCCTTTTTCCTTCGAGTCGTGCATTCGATGCATACCTCGATACCGTATTTCCATGTTCTAAGCCTTAGTGTTCAGTGTTCTTCCGAGTCGTGCACTTGATGCACATCTCGATATTGTCTTTCAATATTCTAGCATCAATGTCCTATTGCGACTCGTGCACTTGATGTACGTCGCCTCAATTTTTTAATGTTCTATCTTAATGTTTGACACACACTAAGACCTTTACTCGATTCGAGCCATGCTCGTTAACTTGATAGCAACTTACGTATACAAAGATACATTTTTTAGGCGTGAAGGAGTACGAGAGAAGAGTCATGAACCCGCCCACCTTAAGCCGATATGCCTTATCATTTCGTCGAGCTGATGCGGCTCGATTCCCTAACTTTGCTGCATGGCCAACTCTTCGGACTTAACCATTCGAACACTTCATATTTCGTTGAACTACTCAACCGATTTGGCATACCGTTCCCATGCCACAATCCGTCGTAAGGTGACGATTTGGTTTTGCGGATACCTTTGCGAATAAGGCAAAAAGTTGACCTCTTACAATCCAGCATAAAAGTGTAGCCTGCACACGAATTCAACTAAAGTCAATATTTCTTTGAATCCAACTTATGCTTTGCATCGCTTCGATTTACAGATTTGAATCGACTAAAGGCTTCTTTCGGGCCAACATAACTCTTGCATCGATTCGAATCGATACTTCATCGAGTCAATGCAACTCTTTGAGTCAACAACTCATCGTAATGCATCATTGCGGTGCGAGGCATTACACGCACGCCTTGGAAATCTGTCCACAACCTCCATTTGTGTCCGATGGCCCGTATCTGGGTCTGTTGGGATGGTCGTTGCTGGGATGGTGAAACGCTACATTTATCGGAACAGATGATTGCAATCAAATTTAATAACAAAGGGGGACTAGAATTCATATATTGTGCAATCTATGGACATAATGATCATCGATGTAGGGAGGGTCTTTGGGCGGAGATCACCCAGATCAACATTTTGGCCAAGGTTTACCTTAAAATTTTGCTTTTACTCATGGACGATTTTAATGCCATCCTATATCGACATGAAAAGATAGGTGGCCGACCTGTTGCAGCACCATCCTGCATGAGTTCCAATCGTGTTTACTCCGGACTGGACTGTAACATCTAGAACAAAGCAGCCACATCTGGAATTGGAATAACAAAGTCGCACAAAAATGTATGGCATGCCAGTTAGATAGAGCATTGGGGAACCAATAGTGGTTTCAGAAATTTCTGCAAGTAGTGGTGGAAGGTCTGGCGGCAGGAACCAGCAACCATTCACTACTATGCATCCACCTTGCGGCTATCGAACATGGAAAGGCGCGACCCTTTCGGTATAATAACAAGTGGTCACTGATGGAAGGATACAAAGAAGTGGTAGAAGGCAGGTTACATGAAGCGTTTGTAGGAAACGCTCAATTTTCCTTAGTTCAAAAACTCAAGAAAGTAAAGTATGTGTTGAAGACTTGGAATATGGCCCAGTCAGCCAAATCTATTTCGTTAGTAGAAGAAAAATTCCTCCAAGTACAGCAGCAACTTCAGCATGATATGCTCAACGAAGACCTGGCCGTAGAGGAACGAAGATTAGTAATGGAGGCTGGTAAGCTTCGATTGCAAGAAGAAGTAGACTTGGCCCAGCGCACGAAATGTGAATAGCTTCGGGACGGTAATAAATGCACAAAGTTCTTCTATGATGTGGTTCGGATGAGACATCACCAAAACAATATTAACAAGCTTATCGGACCGGACGGTAATGAAGCTGTAGCGGGAAGAGACTTGCAGAACGAGGCCATAAGGTATTATACTAATTTGTTTAATTAAACTGATTACATGACTTATTTTCCAAATGTTGTATGCAAGAGCCTTGTTACGATATTAGGCAATCAGAGGCTCCATGCTCCGGTCAGGATGGAAGTATTGGAAGACATCATCAAAAATGCAGACCCGAATAATGCCCCTGGGCCAGACGGGTTTGGCAGTAAATTTTATAAATTGCACTGGGACACTATTAAGCATCAAGTTAGGAAGTAGTGCAAGACTTCTTCGACAATGGGAGGCTACTTTGCGAGTTAAATCACACTTTCCTCACCTTAATTCCAAAGAAGGAGGGCACCACCTTGATGTCTGACTTCAGACCGATTGCGTGCTGCAATTATCTATACAAGATAATCACACATTTAATGTGCAAGCGAATGGAGGTAATTATGCGAGAGCTTATATCCCCAAGTCAAGCTACTTTTATTAGAGGCAGAGCGATTGCAGATAACAATATGTTAGCACATGAGATGGTTCAAGATTTCAGCAGGCTATGGGGACAGAAAGCTTGTATCAAACTCGATCTTAGGAAGGGCTACGACACAGTTAATCGAGATTTTGTATGCCACATTATGAGGGAGATAGGGTTCGACCACGCATGGGTTGCTAGAGTACGAGAGTGTATTACTAAGCCCACATTCTCTATACTCATCTGGGGCATCCCACATGGCTACATAAAGAGTATGCGGGGGCTATGTCAGGGCGATCCCTTGTCGCTGTATCTTTTCACATTAGTTATGGAATACTTTTCCTTACTAATGGAGGATGCCACTTTTTATAGAAGGATTGTGCCATTACAGAAATCGATTACACCGAAGATAACTCACCTCCTATATGCTGATGATTTGTTTGTCTTCTTATCACCAAGGAGAGAGGGGGTTGATGGAGTTAGCCAATAATGACAGTATTTGGCCAGCACTCGGGTTTAAACCTGAATCGAGAAAAGAGCAAAATATACTTCAATTCATATTGCCCAAATAAAGAAGAAAATGCAGTGATACTTGGAATCGAGATAGGTGAACTCCCCGTCAAATATCTGGGAATACCTTTATCGATAAACTATGCAAAGAATTTCGAGTGTCAGAGCTTGATCGAGTATGCCCAGTGACGTATAGAAGGCTGGCAAATGCAGAGTCTCCCTTTTAGGGGCAGGATAGAATTGGTGAGGTCCGTCATCTCAGCCATTGTATTGTATTGGCTTCATGCAGTTATGATTTCGGTAGACACCATCAAGAAAATTGAAAAAGTCTGTGCAAACTTTGTTTGGCGTGGAGTGATACAAGCGATTACTTGGGATGTTATGTGTCGGCCCAGAGAGAAAGGAGGCGTGGGGATTCGCTTGCTGCGTGTTATTAGAGATGAGGTGGCGGTTCGACTTGCATGGCGAATGTTGACGGAAGATACACTGTGGGCTCGTTGGATGCAGAATAAATATGTTCGCGAAGGCAACTTCTGGATGCTTAACTATAATAATAACGCATCTGGTACATTTAAGACGATCTTCGGAGTAAAGAGGACTCTGAAACAACATTTAACTCGAGTGATGAAGGACGGGGAGGACACGAGCCTCTGGCTCGATCCGTGGATCGAGCACAATAGCTTGATGGACAGAGAGGGTATTGACCTACTGCGGATGAGAGAAGCCGAGCAGGTCAGCATCATATTGAATCATGGCATCTGGAGGCCTGACCTGCATCATGCAACACATAGACTCGGCCATGTAATTGAATGTGTTCCGGTTGACACCACACTTCCTGGTGATAAATGGAGATGGGATAGATCTCCTAGTGGAGCATTCGAGCACGCTAAAGCATACGATAGTCTACGTCCACATTATGCTAGAGACGATCACACTAAGTTTATATGGGTTGAAGAAGCAGCTAGAAAAATGTAATATTGTATGTATAAACTCTTGAAGGGTAGACTGCTTACTTTGGACAGATTGACGAGATTTGGGGTAAAATGAATGGACTAAGGTGTGTTGTGCGCCCAGCATAATGAATCAATCGAACACTTTTTTCCAATATGAATATGGATGTGAGGTGTGGCAACATCAAAGAAGAAAAATGCAACTCGGAGGAACATGAAGCAGTCTTTAGGAGGATATTATAGAAGAGATTAGCAGAGCTAGATGGAAAGGAAGTAGATGGTTCTCCATGGCTCGAGTTCGACTAGCTGTCGCTGTTTGGCCCGTCTGGAGAGAGAGGAACAATCAAATCTTTGAGGGGCTAAACACACCTGTGGTAGAAACTATACACAACATAGAGTATGATGTAAGAGTACTGCTGGATGAGTGAGTCTATTCTGTGACTACATCATCTAGATATCTTGTAACCTTTATTTTATCAATAGAATTACCTTCTTCCAAATATATATATATATATATATATATATATATATATATATATATATATATATATATATATATATATATATATATATATATTGTTGAATTATTTTGGAACATGAAAGTTTCACGATGAAGTCTTTTTTTTATATGTTAGAAGTCGTGGACTTTTTAAATGTTTACTTGTATCACAAATCCATTTTAAATACTATAAAATATTTTAAAATAAATTTATTTTTGAAATGACGAAACACTTTTTAAATATATTTCTAATTATTGCTTAAATGTTTTTGTATGTGATGTCACTCAATTAAATATGACAACTGATAGTCTGGGAATTTATTTTGTTCCACCATGACCACCTAATCTTCTCCGCGGTGGGGACCAACGTTAGCTATCAGAGTTGAATCTTCTCCTTGTGATCATATAACTTGTTGGAAATATCACTAGACAGAATTCCTAAAGCATGCAATTAGAAGAAGTAAAATTCAGAACAGGAATTAAGAGTTTAGGATTCGAGGCACGTTACAAATGCTGTCCTTAGAATAGAATTTTGCCCCCACAATCGTGCAGCAGGTTCTAGGCGATCTATCCCTGAGATACAATGAATCCTTCGATCCACAGCACCATGCACCCGGTAGTGAATCCCTCGATCGATCACAGCCTTGCCCAGAGAAGGAGTTGGACGGAGGAGCGGAGGAAGGTTCCGGTTGCGATCTTTCTCTTCTGCGCGAACAGAGTTTAGAACGAGAGAGAGAGAGATAGCGAGAGAGAAAATATTTTTCGTATCTCCCAACAGATCAACTGATTTGATTTTTAGAATCAAATCTCTCTGTACGTGGCCAGAATTGTCTCCGCGATCCACAAATCCCGTTACGGGATTTACGTGGTAACAGGTCTGCGAAAGACCAGGCAACTGAACAAAAAATAAATCAATTAAAAATTAAGATAGAAAATTACCTTTATATCCTTGGTCCGATCCGCGGCATGCAAGCGTGCAAAGTGCCAAGTGTGCGTCAAAACCGTACATTAAATCGCGCACCCGTTCGCGGGTTGGATGGGATGTAGCTCATCCCCTACATAACCCACTAACCCACTATCGAAGGTATTTTGATGACAATAGAATTTTTTGTCAAACTATTTTGGGATTTAGAATTTATAAAATATTGTTTAAATTATTTGCTAATACTAATTATCAATTAAATTCATTTTGTTATATTATAATTAGTTTGACTCAGTCTTGGACTAACAAAGAAATGTAATGTTTAAATAATATACACCATATTTTCCAAGTCATTTGACAAACATATTATTCATTTAAATTATTATTGTATTATATTTAGATTTGATCAAATACATTTTTTATATTTTACTAAAACCTTGAATTATTTTAAAATCATTATGGATTGATTTTGATTTGATAAATCCAATATTTATTTAAATTTTAGAAAGATTTGATCATCCTAGTCCTTAAATTCGAGGAAGAATCATTCTAAGGTGGGTAGGTCGTAAGCCCACTTTTCGTTCTTACATTTTTTCTACTTAGTTATTTTAATCTAATTATTTTTTTAAGTTAGAGAATAATTTTTCACTTTTATTTCTATTATATATTATTGGAAAAAGAAAAGGAGATTTGCAAAATTTTAGAAGAGATTTTATTGTAGGATTATTCGAATTACTATTTTATCAAGAGTTATAGTAAATTCAAATTATTACTATATTTTTAGAAGATATTGTATTAGTGGAAAATATACAGCTATAAATATCTGAATTATTCTTAACAATATTTTGACAATTAATTTTATTACAAGGATTATTTAAAGTAATAGATATTATTTAGACAATATTTTATGATTGATGTGGGATATGATTGGGCCAAATCCCTAGCTCCCAAAATCTCCGGCCATCCCAAATCTCTAACTCTAAATTTCCCTTTCGAGATGTACATAAATCCTATTCTTTTAATCATTCACATATTTTATTCGTCGGAGCTAAAGACAGTTTTCATCGATACTTGTTTATGATTATCTTCTTTATCAAATTTGTTTCAAAATTAAAGTTTTGATGGAATTTTAGGGCTTTTAGAGTTTCAAACTCCTTCTTCCTATTTTTATTTTATTTATTTGATCAATTTTTCTTTATCATAAATTTTTCTATCTTTCACCAATTTACCAAGCCCGCTTATCCCAGTAGTCCTTAAATTTTGAGGACAAAATTTTTCTAAGGTGGGTAGATTTGTAAGCCGGCTTTTCGAGTTTTATTTTTATTTTCTTTTGGTTCAAAACATTTTAATTAGCCAATAAATTTCTTTTGATTTACAAGGATGTTGTCAAATAATAACTTTATTTTAATATTTTGAGATTTAATTTATAACAATCGGTTTAAAATAATATTTGATAAATCGATTTGAATCATAAGTATTATAGTTATATTTAAATTATTCGAGACTTAAATATTTATTTAATTTTATGGTTATGATACATGTCCTACAAGTAATTTGATAATATTAGCATTAAATTAATTTCTTATTGTTGGGTTAGTTTCATGTCTAAAACTATGATTGAATGTTGTCCTAATTTATTGCAATATCGCTTTAAATAGGAATTGCATGTATGAAAATGTGCAAATTTTTCTAATCAATATTTTGATATTCAATTTTATAAATTTATTTAAAGACTATTTAAAATATTAGATAGTATTTTAGAATAATACTATTTAATCCTTTTGTGCATTAAGATTTGATCAATCTTCTATTAGTTAGGTTTAAATATATGGGAAGACCTATACGTGCTTATCTAAGCTAGCTAACGTGGTAACCCTACACATATATGTATATACCAACAGAGCATAAGGCCATCTCGTTCATCCCTCCCCCTGAAACTACGAACTCCTTCTGGCATCCATCTCCACACGACACCACCTTGCCGCTTTCCCAGCCATCAACAACACCTGACCCCCGCCATCACCATGCCACACCATCACATCACCATCATCGTGTCATCCGTGTACGGACCCGAGGTGTTCGTGTCTGCGTCATGCCCCTCATTCTATTCTTTATAATGGTACAAATTCTCGTGTCCGAAGTCGGACTCAGAAACTCCCAGGAATCAGAAGACGATACAAGTACATAGTAAAAGAAAAGCATAACCTTCGGTGGTTGTGCCGACGACCGCCGATGCTCGGCACCTGGCCGACCACCCAGCCCCTGTCGCGGCGATCACCACCACCGGTCCTGGGTCCGGTCTCGCCGTTGCTCAGCCAAACCGCCTCCCTGCCACAGCAACCTCCATCATCACCACCATCGTGGCGCCATCGCTCGGAGTTGAGATACGCCGCCAATGAGTCGCTATCAACCTCGTCGGCGCCGCTACCGAGTTGCAATGACTGTGCACCGAGCCAACCAGCTTCCAAACCGGCCAGTGCCCAAGTCGCCGGTGACCGACCTCCTCTTTCAACTCCGACCTCGACCCATTGTTCTCACTCCCCTGCCGACCGCAGCTATCTCGACCACCACACTCACCTCTCCTCCGCGTTCGTCGAGGACCACCACCACAACTGATATCAACACCATCTTCCCCTCCTCTCCGCCGCCGACTTGGTCGACCGTGCCTGGTGAGGCTTCCACACCCACCGCGTGACCCATACAGCGCCGCTTCCTTCCGACTAGGTCGATCACGACAAGGTTGAACCTCCTCCATGGCGGCTTCGTCTCCGGCCGTGCCGAGCCCCCGCGCCTCACCCCTCTTCCGTGTCGCCATGCCGGCAATGCCTAGCCGAGCGCTGCTCCTCCGCACAGCTACCACCATGCCCCGTCGAGCCCGTGAGACCCAGGGCCACCAGCCGATGCCCTAATTTTCGACCACTGTATTCTCCTTTCTCTTCTTCCCTCCTTCAGTATTTGGGGAAGGGATTAGAAAAATAGGAATTCTCTCTCTCATGAGAGAAAATGCTGCTAGTTTTAGGGTCTTTGGGGTTAAGACACTTGGGCCTTTGGGCTTAGCCCAAGTAAAAAGGGAATTAATGATAATATATTAGGTTAGTATAATCTGTGTTATTAACTAGCATTATTACCATGATTATCATGAACATCACTACTATTCTAATTATTTTATTTTATTTTTGTGAGGAAACAGCAGCAGAGAATAGGCCATTAATAAATGGGATGGGCTCTATTGTATTGGACCCATTAGTTTGGGTTTGGAGTCATCTGGGCTGTAGCATTTTAGCATTGTAGCATTATCATGTTTGAGTTTTAAATTTATATGTTAAATATCTTAGTGTGGGCTTAGTGATCCATATGGGCTTGGGGCCCATATTTTTAGCTGGTCAAATTATTTATTGGACTTTGATTAGAGATTGAGCCTTCTGTGTTACTAGTATAACGGTTAGTAGCTATGGTATTGTTATTATCATTATTACAACATTCAAATACTCTTGTGAAATATGTATATGTACATTGTTTTGTTTTATTATTATTATTATTGTCATAGTTTTATTATTATTAGTATTTCTAAATTATATGTGTAATAAAATATTTTGGACTTTACTGTTGTTGGGCTTGGGTTTATACATATTTAGTATAAAAACTATATAGGCTATGGGCCGGGATGAAGGAATTTGATTTATTAGGTTTAATATTGAGCTTGGGTTAGTTAATGGGTTTAGTATTTTGATTTACTGTTAATAGCGGTTATACGTATTTTCCAATGATTATTAATAAATTATTACTATTGTTATTATTATTTATTACTTGAAAACTATATTTTTATTTATTTCCAAAGTTATATTATAAATATAGAATTGGGCTAAAGGTCCTAAGAATATATTATTGTATTTTGATTTTAGCCATAAAAACGATTTCAAGGTCCTAAGTATATATTTAGAATATTTTGTCAAAATGAAATATGTGGTTTTTATACTACAAATAAATTATACATATTTTCCTAAATGAACATATTTTCTTATTAAGGGTTTAGTCCTAAAATAATTGTCGTATATTTTCAAAAGTAGTATCTAAAACCATTTTAACTAGTAGTTTACAAGTATTATTTTGGGATTAAAGGGATAACTTTTTCTTAGATCAAATTTCCTCTTAGATTAGTCTTAAATTGTGACTGATCATTCTTCCTATGTTCTTTGTGATTTTGGACTTCTTACATCGACCATAGCCAATGTGGCTAATCTGGACCAACGAAATAATCGATTTCACCAGCAAGGACCCCAGGCAAGTACACTTTCTGATTGCTTTCGATTCATAGTAGTCTCTCTATTTCATGTTTATGCATATGCTATCTTGCTTATTAACACATTTTTACACGGATTAGTGTCATGGATCTCTACATACATTATTTCTTGATTGTCGTATTTTCGTGTTTCGTGACTTGTTCGTGTCCATGAGTAGTAGTCGAGAGGGAAAAATATCTTAGTAGACATGTGGACTACTCTTTACCCATCCTCCGTGTCTTTCGTGGAGAATAGAAGCTGCACACGACACGTACAGGGTGCCGAATTTATCCCCTAGCCGTTCACATGTCAAAATTGATATTTCAAATCACATAGATAGTAGTATTTTATTTGTTTTCCTTGTCTTCTTCACCACTTACCATGTCATCAGTTACTTTCTAGTTTTCATTTCTCATATGTTATTTTCATGTCTTGTTAATTCTATTATGATTTCGCATTGCCGTCGGTTTGTGTGCTTGTTCCATTCCTGACTGGAAACCAATATTTTTCAGGTTAGTTGTGGCTTCACTTAGCTTTGGAAGATACGGGTGTACTTGCAGACAGAGACCTAGAAATAGATAGCAGCGGTATTATTTTTATTAATTCTAAAACCTTGTATTTTCTTTAAATATAAATGTTGTAATTGTTGTAATAAATTTAAAAATGTGAATGAGCAATAAATGTTGTTCTTTTTGTGATCTTGAGCATCTTGGCCGTGATAGCGTTCTACCGTCGACTCTGCGGCGTAGGCTGGCTTGTACACGTCTCGTATCCAAAACAGCGGGTGCGGGTCGTGACACCCACTAAGGAGGGGAAAGCCATATATGGAAAGGAGAACTTTTTCTCCTTTCCCATGTGGGACTAAAAGAATGGAGTGCCTTTTTGAATCACATATAAGTTGCTTCCCAAGCAACAACACATAAAAAACCAACAATCCCCCACATGATTCAAAAAGGGACAAAAAGGATATAGATCGATAGAACGATAGGAAAGAGAATAAGATTTGGGCAGTTACACAATGTATCAGAGGAAGGTGTCTTCCAGACTTGAACCTCCCCTTAGTCTTGTACATTTTATCTATACTGACCCAAAGTGACGTATGTCTTGAACTTAGGATCTTATTTGTACACACTCAACGTACACACAAATACATTGTAGGCATTTGATCGTATCAACAGTTGTGCACTTTTCGGCCATGTGCTTATCTCAGTTTCTTGGGAGCTCTAGAGAACAGCCCGAGTTCCCATAGAAAGCAGTCCCACTTTCACTCCTAATTAGGTGAATCTTTCTGGATATTCTGTAATTTATATACCCTGCTTTATAAGCCACAGATTCATTAAGATTTTACAATCAATCTCACTTTTATTGCAGATCAACACTATATAGTAGAGGAATGGTTTATTATAATTACAACCATATAGTGCTTTCCAGTCACACATCAATTTTGTTGTTACCCATTGAACCTTTTCTTGGTCCTACCAATCGAAGGTTTGGTTACCTTTGAGGTGACTCAATCTATGGGCTTCAACCCCATTCCTTTTGCCGTAATACTAGTCTCCTCGAGAGACATTTAGTTAGAGGATCTGCTAGATTGTTCTTTGAACTGGCAAAGTCAATTGCAATTACTCCACTGGACCGTAATTGCTTCACCCGATTGTACCTCAGACGTATATGTCTGGATTTTTTATTATAGCTTGTCCTTTGAGCCTTTGTTATTGCAGCCTAACTGTCACAGTGTAAAGGGATAGCAGAAACTGGTTTGCTCCACAGAGGAATATCTGTTACCAGATTCCTGAGCAAGTCTGCTTCCTCACTGGTGAGGTTAAGAGCTATGAACTCTGCCTCCATAATCGATCTAGATATACAGGTCTTCCTGGTAGAGTTCCAAGTGACAGCAGCTCCTCCAAATGTGAATACATATCCACTTGTGGCTTTGGTCTCATCTGTATCTGAGAACCAGTTTGCATCAGTGTACCCTTCCAATACAGATAGGTATCCTCCATAGAATAATCCATGGGATGACGTGCCCTTCAGGTATCTCATTACCCTTTCTAAGGCAGTCCAGTGTAAACTATTCGGATTGCTTGTGTACCGACTAAGTTTTCCTACAGCGTAGGAAATATCAGGTCTGGTACGGTTAGCAATATAGTTCAAATATCCAATTTGCTGAGAATACTTCAGCTGAGCCATACTGTCTCCTTTGTTCTTCTTCAACCTGATACTTGCATCATATGGAGTTCTTACAGGTTTAGAATCAAAATAGTTAAATCTTTTCAAGACCTTTTTTATATAGTGAGATTGGGAGATACCAATTCCCTCAGAAGTGCGACTTAATTTAAGTCCTAAAATCACATCAGCAGGTCCTAAATCTTTCAAATTAAAATTTTGAGACAGAAAACTTTTGATATCATAGATAATATCCATGTCAGTGCCAAAAATAAGAATATCATCAATGTATAAGCATAATATTACGCATGAACTACCAACTGTTTGTTATATACGCATTTATCAGAATCGTTAATAGCAAAACCATAAGGTAGAATTACCTTATCTAATTTATCATGCCATTGCTTTGGCACTTGTTTCAGCCCATAAAATATTTAATCAATTTGCATACCTTGTGTTCTTGTCCTGGAACAACAAACCCTGTAGGTTGTTCCATGTAAATCTCTTCTTGTAAATCTCCATTCAAAAAGGCAGTTTTTACATCCATTTAATGAATAAACAGTTTATGAATAGATGCAATAGCAATTAACATTCTAATTGTGGCAATTCTAGTAACTGGAGAGTAAGTGTCAAAGAATTCTACTCCTTCCCTTTGTTTAAACCCTTTAGCAACTAACCTTGCTTTAAACTTCTCAATAGATCCATCAGGTCTTAGCTTCTTCCTGATTATCTATTTGCAACCAATTTGTTTACAACCTACATTAAGGTTAACCAAATCCCAAGTTTTATTTGACATAATAGAATCTATTTCACTATTAATGACTTCCTTCTAAAATAGTGAATCTACAGAAGACATAGCCCCTTGATAAGATATAGGGTCCTCTTCAACAAGGTAATTGAAGAACCCTTCTCCTTGGTTTGGTTCTCTTCTAGTCTTTTACTCCTCCTAGGTTCTACTAGGGTTTCTACTTGAGAACGAGAAGTTGCAATTGGAACTTGTGCAGATATAGAAGATCTAGGGGCTCTATTTTTCAAAGGAATGACATTTTCAAAAAATGTACCATCCCTAGATTCCATAACAGTGTTTGTATCAATACCATTAACCTCACAGTTGATAACAAGAAATCTATAAGCAATATTGTTTTGAGCATAACCCAAAAATACACAGTCTACGGTCTTGGGTCCCAATTTCCTTTTCTTAGTAGGGGGACAGAGACTTTTGCAAGACACCCCCATACTTTGAAATATTTCAAAGATGGTTATTCCTCTGTTGAAAAGGTTGGCCCTTAGGCTTTCCCTTGGACTCAGCGATATGTAACTTTGCCTCAAATTCACTACTCAGAGGTTCCTTGTCCCTAGTTCTACTCACTTTCTCAATGCGGAGAGAGACAAACAATTCATCTACGGACATGGGTTCCTTATTGTGTTTCAGTTTTAAGCCGAAGGCTTTCCAGGACGGAGGTAATTTATTTATAAAGGCAGCAATAAGAAATTTATCAGCTAGTGGCATGTCTTTCTGAGATATCTCGTGAATTTGGTTTGCAGGGTGTTAGTCTGTTCAACAACAGACTTCTCCTCAACCATCTTAAACTCTAGGAACCTGTCTACAATGTAAACCTCCGAACCTGCTCCTTCATTGGAGTATTTCTTATCGAGGGCTTCCCAAAGATCTCTAGAAGTGGTAGTTATGAAGTAGATATCATGCAGCGTGTCAGACAGATAAATCAGTATTTCTCGTTACATATAACTCTGTCTCATTGTATGATTCTAATTCAAAAATCCTAACAGGTTTGTGTAAACCAGGCAGAGTTTCAGGTTCTTTGAGAACCTTAGACAATTTCAGGCAGGTTAACCAGTAGGTCATCCTGCGCTGCCACCGCTTAAAATTCTGACCATCAAACTTCTCCGGTTTGGAGGAGTTATGAATGTTGGTCGATCATGCCAGGAATTAATTAAACAAACAGAAGGTAAACAGAACCTAGAAAATTTTGTTCTAAGATTGTTGGAAATATCACTAGACATAATTCCTAAATGATGCAATCAGAAGAAGTAAAATTCAGAACAAGAATTAAGAGTTTAGGATTCGAGTCACATTACAAACGCTGTCCTTAGAATAGAATTTATTGGAGTGGGTGGGGTTCCCAACCTATGTGGAGAAGATCCCGGAGTGCGATGAGCGCCATCCGTGTGTCAGAGAAGCTCGGGGAGGTGACGATGCCATTCAGAGACGAAGAAGAAACTCGGGAGCCACATTTTTACATTCTGGAACAGGGGAGGTAGAATTCTGTCCGAATTCTGCTTTTTGGTTCCAGAATGTTGCTGGTAGGTTCTGGTTGCCCGACACAGAGTTCTGGCCGAACTCTGTGTCGTCGGGGCTGAACGGATTTTCAAGGTAATTTCTCACCGTTGGATCATATCTGATGGTCCAGATTTTGCTGCAGATTAGGGGAGTTAATATTAGGTTATTCCTAACCCTATTCATCGGAGAACATTGAAGAAAAGAGAGAGAAGGAGGCAAGAGTGCCATTGCAACTTCGGAAGAGAAGACGGAGGATTGAAGGTCGTTTTTCGAAGGAGATTGCGTACGGGTAATCTCTACTCATCATTCTCGCTCTTCGTAGCCTTGTAATCATTGTTCTTACTTCTGAGTATTGTGGGGATCCAATTTGGATCGGAAGGAGTTTGTAGAGGGTATAATTCTTCTATTCCATTAGTGGAGGCTTCTCAGGGTTGGACTCCGATCGTCCCGTAGTTTTCTCGCAAGGGTTTTCCATGTCAAAAATTCTCTGTATCTGCGTGAATTGTTTTGTGTGATTGTTTTTGGGTTCGTACGTTGTATCGTTCGGTCCTCTCGCAGGTACTCTTCGGTTTGGGGAAAGGTTTATGCGCTTCTTTCCCAACAGAATTTTGCCCCCACGATCGTACAGCAGGTTCCAGGCGATCTATCCCCGAGATACAATGACTCCTTTGATCCACAGCATCGTGCACCCGGTAGTGAATCCCTCGATCGATCTGTAATACCCCAGATCCAAAATACGTAGGACTAGGATACGTATACATGCCAGCTACGCATCGAGAGGACTCCAGCCCAGCTCGAATACATATAAGCTGTCTGGTTTTCTAAAGCAATCTATCCATTCCACTACAAATATATCAATCCAGTGAAGATAAACTCTTGTATAAACCAAGTAAAATAATGCTGGTCAGACATTAGCAAACCGGTTACTACAAGTAACAAGAAAAGATAATATATAATAAAGTGGACCAGACTCTAATGCAATTATCTTGAACAAGCTTCTAATGAAAGATAAAGCTTGTAAAACTAGGCTATACAGCAGCAATGTCAAAGTAATATAATATAGAAAAAAAATCTAATTATGGAAGAGAACGATAAAACATCAACTAAATATACCTGCAGTCTTGGTGTAGCAACGTCATCCATCAATGTATCATATCTTCAGCTAATACCTGGAGAGATCACCAGGTCCTCAGAGGACTAGCAAGACGCATAATATACATGCCTACTGTACAGTAAATAACATGAAGAAAGAAGTAAAGAAATATAAAATAGACAAAGATCAATAAGACGTCTCAATATCGTAATGCCATGGGACGCTCCCGACCTCGAGACAAAAGATAAGTCTCTACTACCGTAATGCCATGGGACACTCCCGGTCCTAGAGACGGAATAACAGGTCGATAAGAAGTCTCTAACACCGTAACGCTATTGGACGCTCCCAGTCCTAGAGATATCAGGGCTAATGTCTAATCAATCAATCATGACTATAGGTCAAGTCAAGCTCAAGGGCGAAGGTAGAAGACTAGTCAAAATCGTCACAAGGCTCACATGGAACAATAGTGGCATAAGATAACTAAATAAGAAACGTGCACGTAAAGAAAAGGAATTATAATAAACATGAATGACAGATAATAAAAAGAACTGGAAAGAGATAATAATACAGAATATGCATGTAAATACTGTAAATTTTGACAAGGTGTACTTGCCTGGTGTCGCAATGTGAATCTGAAACGTCGCTCCCCCGCGTCAACGCCGCCGGAACCCGACGCTCCTAAATAATTAATTAACTAAATTAACCCACTACTCATGAACTTACAATATGACTTAATCAGTCAAAATAATGTTTTAAGAATATATTCAATTTCTCGTGGAACCCTTTAGACCCATACAATCACACACAGGCTCCACGAGACACCGAACAAAGTTTTTGGGTTTCCAACTCCCAATTAGTCAGTTATGTTGCTACTTCAATCATATACTTAAAAATCATATAAAAATAATAAGAATATTATTTAAACTAATTTTCTATAGATTTATTTCAGAATTTTCAGAATTTATATTTCTAAAGAATTATACTACTAGTTGTCTATCGGGTCGACTAGTCTACCCGAAATTTGTCTAGAACTTCATTAATTATCTAAAATTATAAAAATCCTCAAAAATATAATTTAAAAAGAATTAAAATGCCCTAAATATTAGAATATGAAATTTTGATACAAGGGTTTCATGGTACTAATGGTTTGGAATCTTCTAGGTCAGCAAGTCACCCGAAAATGACTAATTTTGACCTATAATTTTTCCGACCAGAATTGAATTGATAAATTCATGAACAAATACTTAAAAATCCTAATTTAAATATATTAACCTACATAAATTCAGTTTTGAAAAATTCCTAAAGAAACTTATAGTTCCTTTACAATGTGGTGAGTTTTGGCTCTACCGAAACATGAAAATAGCTATCATAATTCATGAAACTTTTATGGGTAAAAATACTAACCAAAAGACATCAAAACACTATTTTTACAGAATTAATACCATAATTTCTACAGATTTATAGCATAGGTTTGAGATGGAAAAATTAGGGTTTCTTACAAAGTCCTTGCTAGTTGGGTTGTGGAGGCTTCTCCTTGCCAAAGCTCCCACCTTTATTTCTATACTTGCTTGCTAATCCTCTCTTGATGAGTTTGGAGGGGTTGAAAATGGTTCTAGATGGTTGGATGGAGAAGATAGCATTTTTAGGGTTGGTTTGGTGGAGTTTGAATGGAAGAAGGATGAAAGAAGGAGCCTTTATGGAGGAGGATGAGTTATGTGATGGAGGGGATGTAGTTGAGGGGAGGGGATGCTATTTTCAAAATTAATGGTAAAGGAGCTGCTCTTGGGTGATAAATAAGAGTTTTTGGTGTTAGGATTTTGATAAGGGTTGATATATATATATATATGGGCCTATGGGTTCAGTTTATATATGTAAGAGGGTGTTTCCATGCATGGCATGGCCCACCAATGTAGGGGATTATTTTTGGACGAAGATTATATGAAAATAATCTTTGGTTGATCATATGTGGGGTCCACATTGTTTGGTTTGGTTATTTGATGAGTTGGCTAATTGATTGATTGAGGATTTAAATAAAGGTTTCCTAATATAGAACTAGTTAGATTTTTAAATATAAATGCAATCTAAATCTGAATTAAATATACAATATATATATTTATTAATATATATATTAATGCCCAACATGCCTACATAGGTTTGGGTTGGACTTTGGGTCAAATATAAACTAATGCTAACTAGGATTACACTAGGATTACACGTAGACACTTTCTATAAATAGAAACTTTCCAAAATTGAAAACATATTAATATTAATAAAATATATATACAAAATATATATCAACATGAAGGTATTTGAGAGTACTACATGTCTATTTAGATTGGGATTTGGTTCAGGTCAAGTCGGGGCTAAATTGGTACAACCGGGTCTCCTAGAAAGTCAATAATCTAATAATTAAATAAATAAATCATCGGTGGAGGTTAAGTCGCAACTTGGCCTGATTTTTCTAGTTAGAACACACCTATGGCTCGGCCTTCCCTACCATGGGTAATAGACTAGTCAAAATACACGACTACACTATCCGTGCTAAAATTTCTAGTCGATATGTATCTTAAACTTAACCATAACTAAGGCCATATATATATAATATTAGACTATTATAAATATAATCATATACACAAAATTGTATTTAAATTTAATTGACTGTATAACATCCCAAAATAAATCCATAATAATTATACTATCATGGCAACTTAACATGGCTTCCTACCAGGTGGGGTTGGCTAGATTAGGGTCCAAATATATTTTCTAATTTAATCGAACTCTAAGAGTCAACCAATAAGTCTCTTGTGCCATTCGCAACTAAATAGCACATGGAGACTCGTTTGAGTGTCACACTCTTAGCATGTGCGTCGTAGGCTCAAAATGAGTCAAAACCATAATTAGGTCGAATAGTTTTGATCTATGTCGAGTCCCGATCTCACGTGGGAAGTTAGGTCTAGAATTATGGTAAATAATCTAATTGCAAATTTGATCCGAAGTTGCACAAAGTCAAAAGAATGCTAGGGGACAAGTTTGTATGGGACATATATATCAAGTTGAAGGTCATCTTGTCTACTATAAAACTCATGAAGGACGTTTCAAGAGATGGGCATGTCTTGTGCTCCAAAAATCAAAGACACGGAAGAGTACATATATAATCATAATTAAATATACAATATAACCTAATAATTAGAAATACTAAAAAATAATTCCCAAAAATTAGGGTCCTCACAATCTACCCACCTTAAAAGAATTTTGTCCTCGAAATTAAAATAAGGCACACTAACAAAGAACCATGCTAGAGTAACTAGGAATAGTTTAAGGGATATGCTAGTCACTACAGTGTCTCCTAATAAGTCAAGTAATAATCAAGCCTAAACAATTTTGATTTGCAACATTCGTAAAGCTATATATGGCTATCTCTAGTCGCTCTTTTTTGTACTAGCGGTCTTGCAACGATCATATTGAAGGCTTATCCTCCTAACCATTTTATCAAGACAATTATATAAGTCTTCCTTCACCTAACCAAGTTAAGTGATATCTATCAATCTGTTAAATCCTAATTTTACAATTGACATAATATAATAGTAAATGGGTTGGGTTAGGCTATGTCTAGTTTTATCTCTTAGAGGGTCGATCTCTACACTAAAACTACAACTCTATTCTTGATCAAGTGGCCACCATAAGGGCGTAACCCAGTATGATCATATATGTATGCCTATAACGAGGACGTCTACCCACCTTTGATCAAACTACCTCATCAAACACATGATGCCCTATGGCATATGGCATCTCTAATCCTACTTATCTATCAAGCAATCACAGTATAATAAGCAAACTAACTTACACTATAACTTAAGAATTTTGCTAAATCCTATATAGCACGATTATTCGTCACTCCAAAATTGGAAGGGACGAGAAGCAATGATACGAGAAAGCAAGGGAATAGTAATCGAGAGTAAATGCGAAGTTCAAGGGCGGTAGAAAATTTCTAAAAGAATTGTCAAGGCAGTTGTGGATTGAGATTCCTAACGGTTTAGTCATGTTCGCGGGCCCGCTCGGTACAGTGACGTAACCGAAACGGCTAACTCGACCTGCATGGGCCACCAAAAAAAAAATGTAACGTCCCAATCCCAAAATACGTAGGACTAGGATACGTATACATGCCAGCTACACATCGAGAGGACTCCAGCCCAGCTCGAATACGTATAAGTTGTCTGGTTTTCTAAAGCAATCTATCTATTCCACTACAAATATCTCAATCCACTGAAGATAAACTCTTGTATAAACCAAGTAAACTAATGCTGGTCAGACATTAGCAAACCGGTTACTACAAGTAACAAGAAAATATAATATATAATAAAGTGGACCAGACTCTAATGCAATTATCTTGAACAAGCTTCTAATGAGAGATAAAGCTTGTAAAACTAGGCTATACAGCAGCAATGTCAAAGTAATATATTATAGGAAAAAAATCTAATTATGGAAGAGAACGATAAAACATCAACTAAATATACCTGCAGTCTTGGTGTAGCAACGTCATCCATCAATGTATCATATCTTTAGCTAATACCTGGAGAGATCACCAGGTCCTCAGAGGGCTAGCAAGACACATAATATACATGCCTATTGTACAATAAATAACATGCAGAAAGAAGTAAAGAAATGTAAAATAGACAAAGATCAATAAGATGTCTCAATATCATAACGCCATGGGACGCTCCCGACCTCGAGACAAAAGATAAGTCTCTACTACCGTAATGCCATGGGACACTCCCGGTCCTAGAGACGGACTACAGGTCGATAAAAAGTCTCTAACACCGTAACGCCATTGGACGCTCCCAGTCCTAGAAATATCAGGGCTAATGTCTAATCAATCAATCATGACTACAGGTCAAGTCAAGCTCAAGGGCGAAGGTAGAAGACTAGTCAAAATTGTCACACGACTCACATGGAACAATAGTGGCATAAGATAACTAAATAAGAAATGTGCACGTAAAGAAAAGGAATTATAATAAACATGAATGACAGATAATAAAAAGAACTGGAAAGAGATAAAAATATAGAATATGCATGTAAATACTGTAAAGTTCGGCAAGGTGTACTTTCCTGGTATCGTGCTGTGAATCTGAAACGTCGCTCTCCCGCGTCAACGCCGCCGGAATCCGACGCTCCTAAATAATTAATTAACTAAATTAACCCACTACTCATGAACTTACAATATGACTTAATAAGTCAAGATAATGTTTTAAGATTATATTCAATTTCTCGTGGAACCCTTTAGACCTATACAATCACACACAGGCTCCACGAGACACCGAACACAGTTTTTGGGTTTCCAACTCCCAATTAGTCAGTTATGTTGCTACTTCAATCATATACTTAAAAATTATATAAAAATAATAAGAATATTATTTAAACTAATTTTCTATAGATTTATCCAGAATTTTTCAGAATTTATATTTCTAAAGAATTATACTACTAGTTATCTATCCGGTCGACCAGTCTACCCGAAATTTGTCTAGAACTTCATTAATTATCTAAAATTGTAAAAATCCTCAAAAACAATTTAAAAAGAATTAAAATGTCCTAAAAATTATAATAAGAAATTTTGATGCAAGGGTTTCATGGTACTAATGGTTTGGAATCTTCTAGGTCAATAAGTCACCCGAAAATGACTAATTTTGACCTATAATTTTTGACCATAATGAATTGATAAATTCGTGAAAAATACTTAAAAATCCTAATTTAAATATATTAACCTACATAAAATTCAGTTTTGAAAACTTCCTACAGAAACTTATAGTTCCTTTACAACGTGGTAAGTTTTGGCTCTACAGAAACATGAAGATAGCTATCATAATTCATGAAACTTTTAGGGGTAAAAATACTACCCAAAATACATTAAGACACTATTTTTATAGAATTAATACCATAATTTCTACAGATTTATAGCATAGGTTTGAGATGGAAAAATTAGGGTTTCTTACCAAAGTCCTTGCTAGTTGGGTTGTGGAGGCTTCTCCTTGCCAAAGCTCCCACCTTTTTGCTATCCTTACTTGCTAATCCTCTTTTGATGAGTTTGGAGGGGTTGGCAATGGTTCTAGATGGTTGGAGGGGAGGATAGCATTTTTAGGGTTGGTTTGGTAGAGTTTGGATGGAAGAAGGATGAAAGAAGGAGCCTTTATGGAGGAGGATGAGTTATGTGATGGAGGGGATGTAGTTGAGGGGAGGGGATGCTATTTTCGAAATTAATGGTAAAGGATCTGCTCTTGGGTGATAAATAAGAGTTTTTGGTGTCAGGGTTAGGGTTTTGATAATGGTTGACATATATATGGGCCTATGGGTTCAGTTTATATATATATGAGGGTGTTTCCATGCATGGCATGGCCAGCCAATGTAGGAGATTATTTTTGGACGAAAATTACATAAAAATAATCTTTGGTTGATCATATGTGGGGTCCACATGGATTGGTTTTGTTATTTGATGAGTTGGCTAATTGATTGATTGAGGATTTAAATAAAAGGTTTCCTAATATAGAACTAGTTAGATTTCTAAATATAAATGCAATCTAAATCTGAATTAAATATACAATATAGTATTTATTAATATATATATTAATGTCCAACATGCCTACATAGGTTTGGGTTGGACTTTGGGTCAATATAAATTAATGCCAACTAGGATACACGTAGACACTTTCTATAAATAGAAACTTTCCAAAATTAAAATGTATTAATATTAGTAAATATATATACAAAATATATATCAACATGAAGGTATTTGAGAGTACTACATGTCTATTTAGATTGGAATTTGGTTCGGGTCAAGTCGGGGCTAAATTGTACAACCGGGTCTCCTAGAAAGTCAATAATCTAATAATTAAATAAATAAATCATCGGTGGAGGTTAAGTCGCAACTTGGTCTGATTTTCCGTTAGAACATACCTATGCTCGGCCTTCCCTACCATGGATAATAGACTAGTCAAATACACAACTACACTATCCGTGCTAAAATTTCTAGTCGATATGTATCTTAAACTTAACCATAACTAAGGCCATATATATAATATTAGACTATTATAATATAATCATATACACAAAATTGTATTTAAATTTAATTGACTGTATAAATCCCAAATAAATCCATAATAATTATACTATCATGGCAACTTAACATGGCTTCCTACCAGTGGGGTTGGCTAGATTAGGTCCAAATATATTTTCTAATTTAATCGAACTCTAAGAGTCAACCAATAAGTCTCTTGTGCCATTCGCAACTAAATAGCACATGGAGACTCGTTTGAGTGTCACACTCTTAGCATGTGCGTCGTAGGCTCAAAGAGTCAAAATCATAATTGGGTCGAATAGTTTTGATCTATGTCGAGTCCCGAACTCACGTGGGAAGTTAGGTCTAGAATTATGGTAATAATCTAATTGCCTAAATTTGATCTGAAGTTGCACAAAGTCAAAAGAATGCTAGGGGACAAGTTTGGATGGGACATAATATTTCAAGTTGAAGGTCATCTTGTCTACTACAAAACTCATGAAGGACGTTTCAAGAGATGGGCATGTCTTGTGCTCCAAAATCAAAGACACGGAAGAGTACATATATAATCATAACTAAATATACAATATAACCTAATAATTAGAAATACTAAAAAAATTCCCAAAAATCAGGGTCCTCACACGATCACAGCCTTGCCCAGAGAAGGAGTTGGACGGAGGAGCGGAGGAAGGTTCCGGTTGTGATCTTTCTCTTCTGCGCGAACAGAGTTTCGAACAAGAGAGAGAGAGAGAGAGCGAGAGAGAAAAGATTTTTCATATCTCTCAAGATCAACTGATTTGGTTTTTAAAATCAAATCTCTCTGTACGTGGCCAGAGTCTCCACGATCCATAAATCCCGTTACGGGATTTACATGGTAACAGGTCTGCGAAAGACCAGGCAACCGAACAAAAAATAAATCAATTAAAAATTAAAATGAGATAGAAAATTACTTTTATACCCTTGGTCCGATCTGCGGCGTGCAAGCGCGCAAGGTGCTAAGTGTGCGACAAATAAATGCGTCAAAACCGCGCACTAAATCGCACACCCGCTCGCGGGTTGAATGGGATGTAGCCCATCTCCTACACAATCCACTAACTCACTAAGGAGAGAAAGCCTTATATGGAAAGGAAAACTTTTTCTCCTTTGCCATGTGGGACTAAAAGAATGGAGTGCCTTTTTGAATCACAATATGTTGCTTCCCAAGCAACAACACATAAAAAACCAACAATCCCCCACATGATTCAAAAAGGGACAAAAATGATATAGATCGATAGAACGATAGGAAAGAGAATAAGATTTGGGCAGTTACACTATGTATCAGAGGAAGGTGTCTTCCGGACTTGAACCTCCCCTTAGTGTTGTACATTTCAACTATATGGACCCAAAGTGACGTATGTCTTGAACTTAGGATCTTATTTGTACAGACTCAACGTACACACAAACACATTGTAGGCATTTGATCGTATCAACAGTTGTGTACTTTTCGGCCATGTGCTTATCTCGGTTTCTTGAGAGCTCTAGAGAACAGTCCGAGTTTCCATAGAAAGCGGCCCCACTTTCACTCCCAAATAGGTGAATCTTTCTGGATATTCTGCAATTTATACACCCGGCTTTACAAGCCACAGATTCATTAGGATTTTACAATCAACCTCATTTTTATTGCAGATCAACAATATATAGTAGAGGAATGGTTTATTGCAATTACAACCATATAGTGCTTTCCAGTCACACATCAATTTTGTTGTTACCCATTGAACCTTTTCTTGGTGCTACCAATTGAAGGTTGGGTTGCCTTTGAGGTTGCTCAATCTATGGGCATCAACCCCATTCTTCTTGCCGTCTCTAATACTAGTCTCCTCGAGAGACCTTTAGTTAGAGGATCCGCTAGATTGTTCTTTGATCTGACGAAGTCAATTTCAATTACTCCACTGGACCGCAATTGCTTCACCCGATTGTACCTCAGACGTATATGACTGGATTTTCTATTATAGCTTGTCCTTTGAGCCTTTGCTATTGCAGCCTGACTGTTACAGTGTACAGGGATAGCAGGAACTAGTTTGCTCCACAGAGGAATATCTGTTACCAGATTTCTGAGCCAGTCTACTTCCTCACTGGTGAGGTCAAGAGCTATGAACTCTGCCTCCATAGTCGATCTAGATATACAGGTCTGCCTGGTAGAGTTCCAAGCGACAGCAGCTCCTCCCAATGTGAATACATATCCACTTGTGGCTTTGGTCTCATCTGTATCTGAGATCCAGTTTGCATCAGTGTACCCTTCCAATACAGATGGGTATCCTCCATAGAATAATCCATGGGATGACATGCCCTTCAGGTATCTCATTACCCTTTCTAAGGCAGTCCAGTGTAAACTATTCGGATTGCTTGTGTACCGACTAAGTTTTTCTATAGCGTAGGAAATATCAGGTCTGGTACGGTTAGCAATATAGTTCAAACATCCAATTTGATGAGAATACTTTAGCTGAGCCACACTGTCTCCTTTGTTCTTCTTCAACCTGATACTTGCATCATATGGAGGGCTTACAGGTTTAGAATCAAAATAGTTAAATCTTTTAGGACCTTTTTATATAGTGAGATTAGGAGATACCAATTCCCTCAGAAGTGCGACTTACTTATATCCTAAAATCACATCAGCAGGTCCTAAATCTTTCATATCAAAATTTTGAGACAGAAAACTTTTGATATCATAGATAATATCCATGTCAGTGCCAAAATAAGAATATCATCAACTTATAAACATAATATTACGCATGAACTACCAATTGCTTTGCTATATACGCATAGGTTCCTTATTGTGTTTCAGTTTTAAGCTAAGGACATGGGTTCCTTATTGTGTTTCAGTTTTAAGCCGAAGGCTTTCCAAGACAGAGGCAATTTATTTATAAAAGCAGCAATATGAAATTTATCGGCTAGTGGCATGTCTTTCTGAGACATCTCGTGAATAATGGTTTGCGGGGTGTTAGTCTGTTCAACAACAGACTTCTCCTTAACCATCTTAAACTCTAGGAACCTGTCTACAATGTAAACCTCATAACCCGCTCCTTCATTAGAGTATTTCTTATCGAGGGCTTCCCAAAGCTCTCTGGAAGTGGTAGTTGTGCAGTAGATATCATACAGCGTGTCAGACAGACACCTCAGTATTTTCCCGTGACAAATAAAATCTGTCTCTTTGTATGATTATAATTCAAAAGTCCTAGCAGGTTCGTGTAAACCAGGCAGAGTTTCAGGTTCTTTGAGAACCTTAGACAATTTCAGGCAGGTTAACCAGTAGGTCATCCTGCGCTACCACTGCTTGAAATTCTGACCATCAAACTTCTCCGGTTTGGAGGAGTTGTGAATGTTGGTCGAGAATTCCTCTGTTGTGGGATTCATCATGCTTAAGAATTAATTAAACAAACAGAAGGTAAACAGAACCTAGAAAATTCTAAGATTGTTGGAAATATCACTAGACAGAATTCCTAAAGCATGCAATTAGAAGAAGTAAAATTCAGAACAGGAATTAAGAGTTTAGGATTCGAGGCACATTACAAACGTTGTCCTTAGAATAGAATTTTGCCCCCACAATCGTGCAGCGGGTTCCAGGCGATCTATCCTTGAGATACAACGAATCCTTCGATCCACAGCACCGTACGCCAGGTAGTGAATTCCTCGATCGATCACAGCCTTGCCCAGAGAAGGAGTTGGATGGAGGAGCGGAGGAAGGTTCCGGTTGCGATCTTTCTTTTCTGTGCGAACAGAGTTTCGAACGAGAGAGAGAGAGCGAGATGGAAAAGATTTTTCGTATCTTTCAACAGATCAACTGATTTGATTTTTAAAATCAAATCTCTCTCTACGTGGCCAGGATTGTCTCCGCGATCCACAAATCCCGTTACGGGATTTACGTGGTAACAGGTCTGCGGAAGACCAGGCAACCGAACAAAAAATAAATCAATTAAAAATTAAAATGATATAGAAAATTACCTTTATACCCTTGGTCCGATCTGCGGCGCGCAAGCGTGTTAAGTACGCGACAAATAAACGCATCAAAATCGTGCACCCGCTCGCGGGTTGGATGGGATGTAGCCCATCTCCTACGCAACCCACTAACCCACTAAGGAGGGAAAAGCCTTATATGGAAAGGTTTTTTCTAATGGCACCACCCTTTTTACTAGGGGCTAGCCCAAAAATGTTTTAAAATATTACAATTTTGCCATCAATTTTTTTACTTGGGGCTAGCCCAAGCAAAGGTATAAATACCAACTTTTGTTTTCTTTTTCTCTCTCCCTCTACTCTTTCTTTTCTCCCTCAACTCTTTTCTTCTCTTCCTCCACTCTAGGTCAAAGAATTTAATCCCAAGTTTTTCCCTAACCTACATTTTTTCTAAATTTTTCTCTCCCTCAACTCTAGATCATTGACTTCTCCCATTTATTGGTTACTATATGTTTAATGTTTTAAACATGAATTTTACATATAAAAGTTGAATTATGTGTTTAATGTAGAAAAATATTGAACATAGAACAACCGGGATCATCAAATATTGTATACTCTCTTTCCGACACGTCCGAAGAACACTTTGATGCATCGGAAGCCCTCTTGGTAACTAAATTTTAACTTTTTATCGGGTAAAAATTTGTGTTGTGACACAGAGGACTGCCACCTCTCTGACAGTCCCGATCATAGATTAGGACTGCCAGAGAGGTGGCAGTCCTTCACATATATAGGACTGTCAGGGGCCTGGCAGTCCTTCACATATGTAGGACTGCCAGGCCCCTGACAGACCTACATATGAGAAGGACTGCCACCGCTCTGGCAGTCCTAATCTTTGAAACCTATTTGCTTTATGTTGTTGTCGAATTGTATTAACTTTTAAGTTCTATTGTAGGACTTGATATCTTTCGATTTTGCGGTACCGGCTCCAATTGCAGTCAATGTAGCCCATTTATTCTGGACTGATCTTTGTTTTGAATCAAGCGAGGGTGCGGTACATTGGTGACGAGAAGTTGGACGGAAAAACAACATAGTTCTAGTAATATACAGATCGGCCCAAAATCGACCGGAATGACAAACTGTGGTGGTTGGCTATGAAAGAGGTGGTGTGTTCAGAACGCACAAGAGAAACACAGTTATCCAAAGTAAAGTTCCAAAAAATATTAGAACGAGGAAATGTGGTTGACCATTCACGATACATATTAGAAACTAAGAAAAAGAAAAATCGACAGTAGAAGCGAAGAATGGAACCCACAACCATGAGATTGCCGAGACACTATTGGGTCATCCGTATGTCGGACGGTTGAACAATACGGAGAAGAAGATAGTCGAAGACTTGTCCACCTCCGGAGTTGCACCCAGATAAATATATCCCATCTTACGACATGAAGATGAGAAGAACAAGTCTACAATGAAGTCAATATACAATGCCCTATCTTCTTCAAACGCTGTCCGGACGAAATCAAGAATGGAGATGCAAGAAGTGCTCAAGTTGCTTGCCGATAATCATTATGTTGAGTTCCATAGAAGACATCCCCAGAGTAATGAAGTAATTTTAATCTTTTGGGCTTATCCCGATTGTACAAGTTTGGCCAGGTCTTTTGCCGACATGTTAGTCCTTGATTGCACGTACAAGACCAACAAGTTCAAGATGCCTCTCTTTCATGTTGTCGGGTTCACCTCTACTTGGAAAATATTTCTAGTGGCATTTTGATTCATGAAGAGTGAGAAACTTGAAGACTACATATGGGCGTTGGAGAAACTGAAAACACTTTACATCGGTCATACAGAGCCGTCAGTTTTTGTTACCGACAGAGAGTATGCCCCTAATTAATGCTATTCGCATTATTTTTCCTCAAGCGGATACATTGCTATGTACTTGGCATATCAATCGTAATATTCAAGCCCAATGTAAGTTGAAGTTTCAGAATGAGGATGGTAAAACTGACATGCAAATTTTTAACAAATTCTACAATGATTGGAATTGTGTGTGGCGAGCCTCTGTACGACCGTTGAGCACCTCTAGAGGGGAGGTGAATAGAGTGTGCGTGTGTGCAGCGGAAAATAATTACCAATTCAAAATTTTAAGGATATAACTATGGCAGTAAATAAGAGACAGTAAATAAATGTAGCAAGAGATAGAGAGATCAAACTCAGTGACACAGAGATATATACTGATATCCCTCTGAGAGGAATAATCCAGTCTCGAGTACGCTTGCTCGATGTTAATCCACTAAGGCACAAGCTAATTGAGAGCTTGTAGTCTCTTACAATACCATACTTGGTGACAAGTGCACGACCAACTTCAAAACACCGTGCTTGGTGACGAGCGCACGATCGGCTCCACAACAAGGATAATTGCTGTACTTGGAACAACCTCTTTACAACTCTTGAACACCAAAAGACTCTAGATCGAAGTAGATATTACTAGCTTTTGGCTAAGAGGAGTATAGGTGTGATTTAAAAGCTTTAGATCGATTGAAAACACTTATTGAGTAGAGAAGAGAAGATGAAGAATGAATGAGTGATTTGAAATGAAAAACTCTCTTCTATTTATAGGTATTTTCTGGGACCGAACTCGGGCAGAGTTCTGGCAGAGTTCTGATGTAAATATTTCGTATATGTACGTTGCATGCAGATTTGGAGGCAACGGTGAATTCAAACTGATCGAACTCGGGCAGAGTTCGGACCGAACTCGGGCCGAACTCGGTTTTGAGTTCTGTCTTGGAGAATTTCGAAATATTTGTCAAATTCTGTTGCAAAAATAATTTTGAACATTTGGTAAAGATGAAATAGGAATAGGTAGGCTTTTTAGAAATGTGGACTGAGATTAACCTAAGCCAGTATTACCTAGTCGATCTTACAATTTAAATCCTAGACTCAATAAAGATAAAATACATAATAAATTATAAAATAACTCGGACTAGATCCCATTGAAAGTAATCTTCAGATTGATGATATATATGCTTGATGATGCAGTACGACGCTCATTGATATTGATTTTATATGTCCTGAAATGATTAGCAGCAGTTCGTATATTTTGTGTATTGACTTAAGTTCATGTCGATTATTAAAATCGGGTGTGACCATGGAATGGGCCAACAATCTCCCCCATTTTGATAATTGACAAACTTGAGTCTGTACCAAAATATATCACAAAAAAATAGAACAAAAATAAAATATACCTGAACAAGGATTGGATTGTATGCTTTTGGATTTGATTTTGGTATGTACTCTTTCTCCCCCTTTGTCAATATAAAAATGACTTTGGCTCCCCCGTAATGTGTGAGGCCAACAATTTTCAACACAAACAGACAAAGTGAAGCTAAAGAGATACATAAAAAGTGCATAAAAAGTTAACTAGTACTGAAATAAACTAGAATATCATGCATAACAATGTCTCACTGAAAGAAAATACAATCATAAAGTACTAAAAATGTCTAACTAAGAAGTTTAGACAAAATAAAAACTACATCATAGCATAGATCATCATCTAACACATATCCACTATCCATCAGCTGAAGACTGCATCATAATGGGGTCGTCACCGCCAGGAGCATCCGGAGGAAAGTAAGCTGCAGTAAGATCGAAGTAAGGAAAAGATACCTCATCTCTGAACCTAGGACCTGGGAAGCCTGGGTGAGGAAGGATAGTAACTGGATGCGCTAGATCCTGAGAGAGACTCCAGTGAAGATCAGCAATCCCATTCCGCAACACCTGAGCCTGGTAGATGTGGCGGAACTCCGAGTCGAGATAGCTTTGATGACGTTGCGCAAAGAGAGCAACAAAGTCATCAAATCTCTGATAAAATCCTGGATCAAATCCCGGAGAAGGGGCTGGAGCAGGAGCAGCATCATGAGGAGGAGCCTCAGTATCAGCATCTGGAGCAGGCTGAGCTCCAGGAGGCAGAGGTGGAGTAGGGTATCTACGAGATCTGGTGAGCTCTATGGGAGTGGAGGAGTAGGCACAGGTTTGAAGATCAATATCAAACCTGCGAAAGATGGAGGCCAGGTGCATAAGATAGACCAGGTTGCGTCCTGTATTTCTGCAGTTCAGCATCCAGGCCATCATGGTCTTGGGAATAGAGAAAGGAATACCAAAATGGATATGATAATAGCAGACAACTCTAAGAAAGTGATATCATCAGATGATCCTTTCTTTGAAAGGATAACAGAGAAAATGAAACGATGGAGTTCATACAAATTTTGGTTAAGGTCTCTTGAAAAGACTCTTCTGTGAACAGGATGTGGATGGCAAATCAGTTCTTTGAAAGAGTTAAAAGTGACATCTTCAGGAAATTGGATATGATGGATATCCACAAGAGCTTCACCAACATCAGGAACATGGAAATATTTGCTGATGTCAGTTGCACTGAACTCCAATTCTTGCTCAGCAACGCAAGAATAGAAATTATCGTTCGGTTTTACCTGCAAGTTACTGTAAAACATACGGACAGCATTGTCGAAGATGTTCTCGGCTACTTCGAAGAAGTCTCGGTAGCCTAGATGGTCAAAAGTGGAAGCATACTCATAAAAAATTATAAAGTTAACATAAGCTCCAGCACATATTTTGCGACCAAAGAAAGAATCAAACCATAGGTCAGAATATTCCTTATCAGAAAATAAACTGGAATCAAAGTCATCTGAGCCTACTGGTCTGCTGGACTAAAAAGGCTAGTAGGAACGTAGTCAGACGAGAAAGATCCAACTTGTGAAGGATCAACCGGTCTTCTCTGACGTTTGGGAGCCATAGATGAAAATGAAGGAAATAGAAGTACCTTGGAAGAGGAGGAAGAAGATGAAGTTGATCAGCCCACTGGAACTCCTTGAAAACTTGAAAGAAAAGAGTATGAAGGAGTCTTTGGAAGAAGTAGGATGTTTTCACGAATTGTTGTGTGAAAATAATGAGGAGAAGTGGGGTTTATAAAGGGGTTAGGGCGTCGGCTGCTCGGTTGGAAGCTGAACAGCGCTGACCGAACTCGGCCAGGACTCGGTCAGAGTTCGGTCCGAGTTCAGCTACTTGTATTTTCGAGGTAATAAATGCAGTTTTGGTAGTTTAAACTGTAACTTTATGACTTTTTGACTTCTACATTTAATAACGTTTATTATTTTTTGGTTAGCTGTAGGGGTACTATTCCAGCTAACGGAGGTTCACCGGGGAACTCTTAAATACCGCTTCGCTTCGACCGTAGTCATGGTGACAGACAGACCCTTTGTAGGCTTGTACCAAAAAATAATTTCTGTTAAATAAATTACGAAGTTTCGGGTCATAAAATTAAATTTAATTACCACACTACACTATGAGTCTAAAAATTCAAGTATACCGAGCTCTCGCCTCATTATGTTAAAACGATCTTCAGCTAGTGGTTTTGTGAAAATGTCTGCTAGTTGATGATCTGTGTCAATGAATCTAAGCAGATATCCCCATGTTGTTGGTAATCACATAAAAAGTGATGATGTATCTCAATGTTTTGTGCGTGAGTGACAAACAGGGTTCTTAGTCAGATTAATGGTGCTAGTGTTATCACAATAAATAGGAATCTTGGTGTAGTGCAGATTGTAGTCTTCTAAGGTTTGCTTCATCCACAAAATTTGAGCACAGCAACGTCCTGCGGCGATATACTCAGCCTCAGTAGTTGACAATGCTACGGAATTTTGCTTCTTGCTAAACCAAGAGACTAAGGCCTTTCCTAGGAAATGACACATACCGCTGGTACTTTTATGGTCTACTTTGCATCCGGCAAATCCGTATTCGAGTAACCTATCAGGTCAAAGGATTTGGTTTTAGGATACCATAAGCCGACTGTAGAAGTTCCTTTAAGGTATCGAAAGATACGCTTAACGGCACTTAGGTGTGATTCCTTAGGATTTTCCTGGTAACGTGCACAGATGCAAACACTGAACATAATATCAGGGCGACTAGCAGTTAAATATAATAAGCTACCAATCATATCTCGATACTTACGCTGGTCGACACGTTTGCTACTTTCATCAGAATCAAGCTTTGTGGATGTAGCCATTGGAGTTCCGATTGGCTTTACATTATCGAAGTCGTTATTTTTCAGTATGTCCTTCGTATACTTGGCTTGGTTGATGAATGTTTCCTTTGAGTGTTGTTTGATCTGAAGTCCTAGGAAGAAGTTTAGCTCTTCCATCATACTCATCTCAAATTTACTCTGCATACACTTAGCAAAATCTTGACACATTTTTTCATTAGTAGAACCGAATATAATATCTATATATTTGCACAAGGAGAATGTCATCATTTAAAGATTTGATAAACAAGGTTGTATCAACTCTTTTTGAAAAACCATTATCAAGTAAGAAGGCACTTAGGCTTCATACCAAGCACGAGGTGCTTGTTTGAGTCCATAGAGTGCTTTCTTAAGCTTGAAGACGTGATCAGGTTTTTGAAAATCTTTAAAACTAGGGGGTTGTTTCACAAAACTTTCTCTTTTAAAAATACATTCAAAAATACACTTTTCACGTCCATTTGAAATAATTTAAAATCATTAAAATATGCAAATGTACAAAACATGCGGATGGCTTCTAGTCTAGCAACAGGAGCATAAGTCTCATCATAATCAATACCTTCTTCTTTATTATAACCTTGTGCCACTAGACGTGCTTTGTTGCGTAGAACTTGTCCATCTTCACTAAGTTTATTTTGGAACAACCATTTGGTACCAATTATTGATTGACCGATAGGTTTAGGAACGAGTTCCCAAACTTGGTTTCTCTCAAATTGATTTAGTTCCTCTAGCATGGCATCAATCCAAAACTCATCAGGAAAGGCATCACCTATATTCTTAGGTTCTATTTGAGAAATAAAAGCTACATTTGCTGCTAGTTCAGAATCCCTAAGAGAGGAGCGTGTACTTACACCTTTTGATACATCACCTATAATAAGTGTCTCTGGATGATCTGGTAAGAACTTTAATGAATCAAATTTTAAGTCAGATCTTCCACATGACTCTTCTCAGTTTTTGCTTGTACATCTTCATCATCACTGTCGCTAGATCTGTGACTATTGAGCTCATCAAAAGTAACGTTAATTGATTCTTCAACAAGATCTTTTATTAAAAATTCTATATCCCTTACTCTTAGCAGCATATCCGAGAAATATCCCTTTATCTGCTTTAGAGTCAAACTTTCCCAAGTTATCCTTGGTGTTCAGGATAAAACAGCGACATCCAAAAACTTTAAAATAAGAAATGTTTGGAATCTTTCCAAACCAAAGTTCATATGGTGTTTTCTTCGAGATAGGTCGAATTAACACCCTATTTAAAATATGACAGGCTGTGCTAACAGTTTCTGCCCAAAAATACTTAGAAAGATTATGCTGATTCAGCATGACTTTAGCCATTTCGCTTAGAGTACGATTCTTCCGCTCTACAACACCATTCTGTTGGGGAGTTCTAGGACAAAAAATTTGTGGTAATATCCACTATCATCACAAAACTTTTTGAAATCAGAATTTATGAATTCGTCACCATGATCACTTCGGATACGAGTAATCATGAAGCCTTTTTTGTTTTGTACCTTTTTGTAAAATATCTTAAATTCAAAAATAGAATCACTTTTGTTTGATAAAAAATAAACCGAAGTAAAGCGAGAGAAATCATCAACAATAACAATACCGCCAAGACTAGCGACTCTACTAGGACCAAATAAATCTGTATGAATCAACTGCAAAGGTCTAGAAGTACTTACAATATTGATGGATTTAAATGTAGACCTATGTGCTTTGTTCTTTTCACAGTCAGCACATACCATATCTCTCTTGAATGGAATCTCGGGGAGTCCTTTCACCAACTTTTTAGTGCTTAATCGTGAGATAGTGTCCATATTTGTATGCCCTAGTCTCATGTGCCATAGCCAGCTTTCATCTAGATTAGCTACTAGGCATCTTCCTGTATTATTAGTACTCTCCAAAAAGAAAACATAAATGTTGTCTTCTCTAATCCTTTATATACGGGATCACCAGATAACATATCATATATGGTATATTTGTCTTTTACAAAATTGATACCATAACCATTATCAGCCAAATGACTTATGCTCAGTAGGTTATGTTTCAATTATGTTACTAGACAAACATCCTTTATTACTGGATAAGGAGAAATACCGACAGTGCCATTACAAATAATATCACCTCTCAAATTATTTTCGAAGGAGACGTATCCTTCTTTCTTCGATAGCATGGCGAACAAAAATGCATCACCAGTCATGTGCCGTGAACATCCGCTATCGAGGATCCACAAGCTTTTAGCATTAGAGGGTTGAGGGTCCACCTACAAAACAAGTAGATGAATCCTTTGGTATCCATTTACTGAAGGGTCCATATTTATTAGTTTTAGGTCTCCAGAATAAAGTGTGATTGTCAACAAGTTTCCTTGCTAAGAAATACTGTGATATGTGTCCATGTGTACCACAATATGTGCAAGTTAGTTTAGAACCAGTGGTGGTTGAAACTGTGTTGACATGCTTGTTTGGTTTCTTGGAAAACCTATAAGTGAAAGCATGGTGATAGTCGTGTTTCTTCCGTGCTTTCTGATTTTTAGTCCTCTTAGGTGTATGCTTAGCATTAGGACTAAACTTAGGCTGTGTCACAGGTATTGCCTGTTTGCCTAACTTGATTTCTATTTTTTTAGAAATCGCAACAGACTCTTCATATCTAGCAGTCATATCTAAGAGTCTTTATTCTGTGACTAAATGCTTCTTCTTCTCTATGTCATATAACTCTTGTATCTTGACATAGTCTCTTTCTTTCTTTAAATCTTGAGGATAGCCTCATGATAGTCTACCTTGAGTTTGGCTATCTCTTCCGTGTTACCGGTAGTAGACATCTCTTTAATATCTTCAATAAGATTGGACAGTCTAGCTATCTCGGTTGTGTATGCCTTAATCTCTTTCGAGATTGCTTATACTTTTCAAGCACAGTTATGTGATCTTCAAGTAATTCGCTAAAGGCATTTTCTAATTCATCGAAAGTAAAATCATCATATATAGGTAGTTTCTTGTAGCACCCAGTTTCCCAAATGAGGGTAATTTTGAAATTTTGTGTTTATAATTATTTTAATAATGATATTTAATTCATGATATGATTTTGGGTGATTTTAAATCATTTTAAAATTATTTAAATCAATGACTTGTGGTTTTGACGTTTTGCTAGTGAAACCCTAGAGACTGTTTGACCTAGAGCCTAACCATGTGATTATGATATTTTAATGTCATTTTTGGCCCAAAGATTTTTGCATTTGACCTCTTTGAATTATTTTGTTATATTTTATTATTTATGATATTGTTTTGGGGTTATTTGAGTCGGATTCAAATTTCAACTCAATCCGACTTGAAACGGGGACACGGGGTAGTTTGACTCTAGTAGGACCCACACACTAGTTAGGCATGGCCCACATGATATTAATTTTAGTCCACATGATAGAAATATTTTAGTTAGAGGTTAGACTAATTATTATGGATAAGGTTAGTGTGATTAGAGACTTTAGAATGACTAATTTAGCCCCAACCAATTAGCCCTTTCCTAATACTCATAGAATAGGTTAGTGGAGGAATTTTGGACCTTACCATAATAGGACAAATAGCCCCATATGGCCAGCCACTTTGGAAGAGGATAGGCTCAAGTTTATTTCATTATTCTCATCCACACTCTCTCTCTTGTTCTTCCCAAATTCCTAGAGAGCAATCCCTAGCAATTTCTCCACCAAATCCTTCCATTTCGCCACCAAATCTTCTTCTTCCTTCTCCATTCTAGCCAAGGAGGAAGCTACCCAAGTTTGGGAGGATTCGGAGCTCGTTCGTGTCCTTTTGGAATCTCTACGTGTCGGTGTCGCTCCGGGAAGGCTTTTCTTCGATTCGATCTACCGGGAGGTATAAATCCCTTCTCCTTTCATTTCCTCATGCATATAGGTCTATTTTGAACCCATAGGAATGACCCCCATGGTTGTATCTCCATTTGTGTCCATTTCGTGTCCATTTGGAGGTCATAGGAGTGTCCTTTGTGTGTGGTTGTGTTCATGTGGGAAAATCCCAAATTTGGACACACTATGTGTTGTTGTTATGTATGAATGAATTATTACATGTTTAATCTCATATTTTGTATTGAAGATGTGTTCTATAGTGTCTCATATATATATTATATTAGTGTAGAGAGTGAGTTCTTGATATATTATGTTATATATTTGTGTTCTTTTGTCTCAAACTACCCAAATCCGTCATTTTTATCCACGTTTTTAATTTCAGCTCTAACTTAGAAATGTCATAACTTCTAGCTCAAAGCTAGGTTTAATCTCCCATTTTTTAAAAGAAGCGTATTGAAGTTAGCTTTCCAAAAAGATATTAATAGGCCTAATTCTTTCTGTAACTTTCTGGAGAATTATTTGAGTGTCAGCTGTACGAAAGACAACGCGTTCCCGGTGTTTTCGCGATTCCGGAAGTTTCCTGAAACGAAAATGCGATCCGTTTGAAGTTTCGGAAAGCTAACACATAGATCTATACATACTTTAATCCTAGATTTTAATTCATGCTGAGATGGTACAGTATTGATTATTAGTAGGAGTTACTATTCGACATATGCATTTTGTGTACCCTTGTGTGTAATATAATGTTCTATTTGATTTTAACCCATATTAATGTATATACATTATGTAATTAAATAGAGAATGCAAGCATGAGTAAATGGTTAAATAAATGATGTATGAGGTGTAAGTATCCTATCATGTAAGCATGTATAAGTATGGCTTGTAATGAATATGTAGGTTCCATAGTATGTAATGTATGGTGCATATAGTAGTACAAGAGAATAAATGAATGAATGAATGCAAGCATGAATGTAATGTAATAATAGATGTAATATGCAATATACAAGTTAATGAGATGTAATGTTCTATGTTAACACAAATCCTATATGCTCATATACCCCTTACACTATGTTGACACTATCACACTTGACACTTTGTTCACTTACATTTTGACACTTTTGATATGTATACACTATGTATGCCTATTTAACCCTCACTTGCCCCTTTGCCATGTTCACATACACACACATAGCCTCTTAAATAAGTATTTATGAATACAGTTAACTTAGCTATGTATGTATATTATATATGTTAGCATATTGTGTTGTGATATATGTTTATATAACCATTTGAAATGCCATGATATAGACCTAATGTTGAATACCAATATATGTATGTGTATATATGTGTAGACATATATAGCTTAAAGTAATAGTACCTAGTGTATATCCAATGTGAATTCTTGCCTATTTGAGTATTGAATAATTGCATGCTATATAGAGTTGGGTGTATATGGCTTGTATAGCCTTGTATTGATGTGTGCTTGCTAGGATAGTCTTGGTTAGGCCTAGTAAGACTTGCTAGGTTAGGACATGACCTAGTTTGACCTAGTTTGACTAGTGCAGTTGACCAAGGGTTGACTTTGGCCTAGTTTGACCTAGATTCATGTAGAATGTATTGTAGTGTTATATTACCCTTCTGGACATGTTGTGACCTGTGCTATTCTAATTAGGAGCTAGACACCTCTCCTCGGACAGTATCTTTACCTTGGACATTCAGATATCAGGCGAGTACATTCTCTGATCATTCAATCCTGCTTAGAATTATTTCCTGCAGTAGATTATCTTACTTGTACTGTCACGATGGTCACACGGATCGGTACTATATGGATCCTTTCTTGAGATATATCCTTAGGGAGCATCGGGTACTACATGTTCTGTGCGTATCACTTACATGGCGTATCACTATGCTTCATTGGTTCTTTGATCATTTACGACATATACTCTTATGATCGTAGAGTCTTTCTGGAATATTACACTGTTGGGTTACCTCCAGAATCCCCATTTATAGGACAACTATGTATCACCTTCGGGGTCTACCACCCTTCGGAGGCTTATCACCTTCGGGGTCTACCACCCTTCGGGGGCTGTTACATAGCATATATAACATAATCTGGCTGGATCCTTGTGTATTGATTGGGGGTACGGGGGAGTATAAGTGGACATGTGAATAATCACCAGTAATATCTTATCAGAATCATTCCTTAGTGTCTTATCAGAATCTTCCCAGGCCATTTACATGTCTATATTGTACTCTGAATCACTAGCCACTGTTAGTCCCTATTTATAGTAGATATTTCTATTACAGCTCTCTATGTTTACATACTGCAATTCTTCAGTACCTGTATCTTACTTTACTGCATGATTATATTTTCTAACCTGCTATGATCTGTTGAGATGTACTGTACTCGCTCCAGTCCTGACTGGACCTGTTGATAAATTTTACAGATAGCTTAGAGGTTGCCTGCTAGCCTAGAGAGACACTTTAGAGGATGTTTAGATAGTTGTTTCATTTGTTTGGAGTTGTATTTACTTTGTGGATTACTGTATATGAGTTTGAGGTGTATTTTCTGGGTTTTTGTATCTTAGACACTTAGACTTCTATCTCTGTATTTCTTTTGGATTTCATGTTTATCTATCCTTATCATGCTTTACCCTAGATGTGATTGAGGCTGTATCTGCTATGTCACCCCCATTCGGAGAGTATAAACTGCTTGGCATTATAATGTTAGATGTTGTGACCTAGGACAACATTCTACCGCCGACACTGCGGCGTAGGGGGCGTTGTTACGTTCTCGTACCCAAACAGTGGGTGCGGGTCGTGATACGTTTTTAGTGGTGGCCCATGCAGGTCGAGTTTATGTAGTGGTATTCGAACTTGAGTACCACTACAGCCTGCAGTAGGATTAGGATATATTTGAAGGTACTCAATCACAGTTAGGAACCCTTGAGGATTCCTGGGACAACCCTTGAGAATCTTATTTTAACTTCGATTTGAAAACTCTCTTTTCCTTGATTGTTTTATCTTATTTTCTGTTGTTGAATTTGATAGATTATTGTTGAATTTGGGTTTGTATTGATTTTGATGGAAGATTGTTGAATTTTGAATTGACGATTAGCTGTAGCATCTGAGTTGTATTTATATGATTGAAGGATATTGTTCATTTTTGAGTTTGATGTTCGTTGATAAATTTGATTTGATTTTTGGGTATTCATTGTTGATTAAATTTAATTTTGGCAAGATAAAATTATATGGGCTAGGTCATCTATGTTATGGAATCTAGTCTTCTATAGTCATATTAGCCAGCATGGTAAGGACATATAGTCTGACTCTGGATATATTTCTCGGGTGTAGGAATTTAAGGTTTTCGCAGCCAAGCTAGCGGCATCGCAAAAATGTTAAATACCATGATTCTAGAGATATGTGCATAAGACAAAGGCTCTGTGATTATCGTAGCCTTGCTTACTAGTATGACGAGGATTTAGAGTACCATGATTGTAGATAGACGCATATGATTATCAGATTGTACCTTAAATATTTTGAACATGTTTTCTCTACTTTGTTTCAGTCCTTCAAAAAATAGGGAATTATTAATTGTTTGTTTTGTTTTGCTTCTCATTATTTAGCTTAGGAGTAACTTTATCTATTTTATAAATCTTTGTGTAACTTCTTCTATGAATTTCTTCTTAATACAATGAATCGATGATATTGCTGGACTTTACCTTGGATTTGATAATTTAACTCTGGAGTTCAAAATGGTTCTTCTTTTAAACATATAAGCAAAATAGTTTATCGTATTCCCTTCTTGCTATTATTCTTGTATTAAATAATAATAAATCTTGATTACACCAATCACCTGTTTTGCAATATTGGTAGGAATCTAATGTTGGTCTTGGTATAGAATCTGATTTTTATATTGGGACATGAGAATATATATGAATATATAGTGGATATTTCTGACACTTATGCATGCTACACTTGATTTCCACCTATCTAAATAATTAATATGTCGTTGATGTTAAAATTTCAAAACTCCAATATTTCTGGTTTTCTGCTTTTCCAGTTTAAATTCGTAAGTTAAATAAAAATTTCATGTTATTAGTTATGTTTACATCACTGCACATGTATGTCATACCTAGAGTTCATTTTAAAAAAAAAATTATTGAGTTTTGTGTTTAAATTTGTCAAATCTGAGACTGTGTGCATATTAACCCTTAATACTGGATTTTAAATGTTAGTTCAAATTGTTGTTTTAAATGTAATATTTAGAGCTGTGTACATTGTTGTTGTAGGGATATATTGTTAGGTTTCATATTCTTACATGATAGGTTGTGATAAACATTGAGTTGGTTTGATGTTCAAATTTCTCCAAAATCCTGAAAACTGAATATATGTTAACATTTCACATTGATTTCAAATGTTCAATTTCAAATTTAACATGTAATATTGAACTGTATGCGTAGATAAATGTATGGATAGTATGTTAAGGTTTCATTTCTATCATGTTAGGATGTTGGGACCATTGAGATTGGTTGCGATGTTCAAAACCCTAAAATCTGAAACTGTGTTATGTTAATATTGCACTGGTTTAAATGTTAGCATCTTTCAGATTTTGTATGTAAATGCTGAACTAAAACTGGGTTTAACCTTTCAATACTAAGCTATAACCCTGTACAAGGACACACACACCCTAACTTAGTATACACTGTCATGTAACCTAACCCTTTTCCCCTCTATTATGATATATCTAGATAGATATATAGAGCTTAGGCATACATGTTATAATATATAAATACATAACTAAGTCTCTACCTTTTTATATATATATATTGGTAAGCCATGCAAGTTGTGATTAAATAGATTGTATATTGTAGATTGTTAACCCATATGCCATGATTAGTGTAACTTGATAGTTATTGTTTGAAATCCAAATCCTATACACTTTCATGTATATTCACGTACACACTCGCCTACTATCTAACCTATGAACACGTCCCCATACACACAATGCTAGCTTTTTTCTCTAACGCTCTCTCTCTATATATATATATATTGTGATTGGATTTCAATGCAAGTGATTTTCAATTCCTTAATTTTTGAATTTGATTTTTGTACCTTTTTTTAGATAATTGGTAGTTGCCTTTATTTTATTTTGATAATGACCAATTTTTATATAGGATGGTAGACAGCCCTGCAACCTTGATGATTGTTGTTCCCTTACCTTCCCAATTAAGACACCCTAGATTGTTTGTGTGTTGATACCATAGTACGTTTTGACCTAGAATGACCAGTGCACCTAGGTGAGACTTCCAACTGCTACGGTATGCCCTGACCTTGTATACTATTCCTTCAAATTGCATGATTTAGATAAAAAAAAATTAGACCTTGATGTTGGGAAATAGGGACGTCATCCCATTAGTATCAGTTGTAGATATATAGGTTAGTCCTGATTATGGGGATGTGTGTCTATAAACATATAGCTTATGAGATTTATGAGAGATTATAGTATCAGCCTTGATAGGATGTACTAGTCTTTTGGTGAGTATAAATGAGTTATGAGAGATAGGGGCCTATATGTCTTAGTAATGCATCGTTCCTATGGTAATAGAATGTATTAATAGATGGTTAATAGGAAGATAATAGTTTGAGCATACCTATAGACTATGATCAGTTCCTTTTCATCCTTAGTTAAGACCACTTTAAAATAGGTCCAGTCCCTTGGATATAGGTTCAGTCCAATATTATTATAATTCCATTACCGCCGTACAGCAGAGCAGTATTGGAGGTATTCCTAGATTGACACTTTTAGATGTCCGTTTATTATTCCAGTGTTAGGAAGTGTTACCTTAGATTGGGTAGGTTAGAGGCTCTAGAAGGAGTACAATCGATCTTAAATTTCGAGGACGAAATTTTTCTAAGGTGGGTAGAGTTGTAGCACCCAGTTTCCCAAATGAGGGTAATTTTGAAATCGTGTTATAATTATTTTAATAATGATATTTAATTCATGATATAATTTTTGGTGATTTTAAATTATTTTAAAATTATTTAAATCAATGACTTGTGGTTTTGACGTTTTGCTAGTGAAACCCTAGAGACTGTTTGACCTAGAGCCTAACCATGTGATTATGATATTTAATGTCATTTTTGGTCTAAGGATATTTTTGCATTTGACCTCTTTGAATTATTTTATTATTATGATATTGTTTTGGGGTTATTTGAGTCGGGTTCAAATTTTAACTCAATCCGACTTGAAACGGGGACCCGGGGGTAGTTTGACTCTAGTAGGACCCACACACTAGTTGACATGGCCCATATGATATTAAGTTTAGTCCACATGATAGAAATATTTTAGTTAGAGGTTAGACTAATTATTATGGATAAGGTTAGTGTGACTAGAGACTTTAGAATGACTAATTTAGCCCCAACCAATTAGCCTTTCCTAATATTCATAGAATAGGTTAGTGGAGGCATTTTGGACCTTACCATAATAGGACAAATAGCTCCATATGGCCAGCCACTTTGGGAGAGGATAGGCTCAAGTTCATTTCATTATCTCATCCACATCTCTCTCTTGTTCTTCCCCAAATTCCTAGAGAGCAATCTCTAGCAATTTCTCCACCAAATCCTTCCATTTTGCCACCAAATCTTCTTCTTTTCTTCTCCATTCTAGCCAAGGAGGAAGCTACCCAAGTTTGGAAGGATTCGGAGCTCGTTCGTGTCCTTTGGAATCTCTACGTGTCGGTGTCGCTCCGGGAAGGCTTTTCTTCGATTCGATCTACCGGGAGGTATAAATCCCTTCTCCTTTTCATTTCTTCATACATATAGGTCTATTTTGAACCCATAGGAATGACCTCCATGGTTGTATCTCCATTTGTGTCCATTTCGTGTCCATTTTGAGGTCATAGGAGTGTCCTTTGTGTTGTGGTTGTTTCATGTAGGAAAATCCCAAATTTGGACACACTATGTGTGTTGTTATGTATGAATGAATTATTACATATTTAATCTCATTTTTTGTATTGGAGATGTGTTCTATAGTGTCCATATATTATATATTAGTGTAGAGAGTGAGTTCTTGATATATTATGTTATATATTTATGTTCTTTTGTCTCAAACTACCCAAATCCGTCATGATTTTTATCCACGTTTTTAATTTCAGCTCTAACTTAGAAATGTCATAACTTCTAGCTCAAAGCTCGTTTAATCTCCCATTTTTTTAGAAGAAGCGTATTGAAGTTAGCTTTCCAAAAAGATGTTTAATAGGCCTAATTCTTTCTGTAACTTTCTGGAGAATATTTGAGTGTCAGCTGTACGAAAGACAAACGCGTTCCCGGTGTTTTCGCGATTCCGGGAGTTTCCGGAAACAAAAATGCGATCCGTTTGAAGTTTCGAAAAGCTAACACATAGATCTAACATACTTTAATCCTAGATTTTAATTCATGCTGAGATGGTACTGTATTGATTAGTAGGAGTTACTATTCGGTATATGTTTGTGCACCCTTGTGGTAATATAATGTTCTATTTGATTTTAACCCATGTAATAGACATTATGTAATTAAATAGAGAATGCAAGCATGAGTAAATAGTTAAATAAATGATGTATGAGGTGTAAGTATCCTATCTAATGTAAGCATGTATTATGGTTGTAATAATATGTAGGTTCCATAGTATGTAATGTATGGTGCATATAGTAGTGCAAGAGAATAAATGAATGAATGAATGCAAGCATGAATATAATGTATAATAGATGTAATATGCAATATACAAGTTAATGAGATGTAATGTTCTATGTTAACACAATCCATATTACTCATGTACCCTTTACACTATGTTGACACTATCACACTTGACACTTTGTTCACCTTACACTTTGACACTCTTTGATGTATACACTATGTATGCTTATTTAAACCCTCACTTGCCCCTTTGCCATGTTCACATACACACACATAGTCTCTTAAATAAGTATTATGAATACAGTTAACTTAGCTATGTATGTATATTATATATGTTAGCATATTGTGTTGTGATATATGTTATATAACCATTGAAATGCCATGATTATAGACCTAATGTTGAATACCAATATATGCATGTGTAATATGTGTAGACATATAGCTTAAAGTAATAGATTACCTAGTGTATATCCAATGTGAATTCTTGCCTATTTGAGTATTGAATAATTGTATGCTATATAGAGTTGGGTGTATATTGGCTTGTATAGCCTTGTATTGATGTGTGCTTGCTAGGATAGTCTTGGTTAGGCCTAGTAAGACTTGCTAGGTTAGGACATGACTAGTTTGACCTAGTTTGACTAGTACAGTTGACCAGAGTTGACCAAGGGTTGACTTTAGCCTAGTTTGACCTAGATTCATGTAGAAGGTATTGTAGTGCTTTATATTACCCTTCTGGTATGTTGTGACCTGTGCTATTCTAATTAGGAGCCAGACACCTCTCCTCGGACGATCTTTACCATTGGACATTCAGATATCAGGCGAGTACTTCTTGATCATTTCAATCCTGCTTAGAATTATTTCCTTGCAGTAGATTACTTTACTTGTACTGTCACGATGGTCACACGGATCGGTACTATATGGATCCTTTCTTGAGATATTATCCTTAGGGAGCATCGGGTACTACATGTTCTGTGCGTTTCACTTACATGGCGTATCACTATGCTTCATTGGTTCTTTGATCACTTACGACATATACTCTTATGATCGTAGAGTCTTCCTGGAATCTATACTGTTGGGTTACCCCCAGAATCCCCATTTATGGGACTACTATGTATCACCTTCGGGGTCTACCACCCTTCGGGGCTTATCACCTTGGGGTCTACCACCCTTCGGGGGCTATTACATAGCATCATAAACATAACCTGGCTGGATCCTTGTGTATTGATTGGGGGTACGGGGGATTATAAGTGGACATGTAATAATACACCAGTAGTATTTTATCAGAATTATTTTAGTGTCTTATCAGAATCATCCCAGGCCATTACATGTCTATATTGTACTCTGAATCACTAGCCACTGTTAGTCTCTATTTATAGTAGATATTTCTATTACAGCTCTCTATGTTTACATACTACAATTCTTCAGTACCTGTATCTTACTTTACTGCATGATTTATTTTCTAACCTGCTATGATCTGTTAAGATGTACTGTACTCGCTCCAGTCCTGACTGGACCTGTTGATAAATTTTACAGATAGCTTGGAGGTTGCCTGCTAGCCTAGAGGAGACACTTTAGAGGATGTTTAGGTAGTTGTTTCATTTGTTTGGAGTTGTATTTACTTTGTGGAACTGTATATGAGTTTGAGGTGTTTTTTTAGGTTTTTGTATCTTAGACACTTAGACTTCTATCTCATGTATTTTTTGGATTTCATGTTTTATCTATCCTTATCATGCTCTACCCTAGATGTGATTGAGGCTGTATCTGCTATGTCACCCCCATTCGGGGAGTATAAACTGCTTGGCATTATAATGTTAGATGTTGTGACCTAGGACAGCATTCTACCGCCGACACTGCGGCGTAGGCTGGGCGTTGTTACGTTCTCGTACCCAAACAGTGGGTGCGGGTCGTGACACGTTTTTAGTAGTGGCCCATGCAGGTCGAGTTTATGTAGTGGTATTCGAACTTGAGTACCACTACAGCCTGCAGTAGGATTAGGATATATTTGAAGGCACTCACTCACAGTTAGGAACCCTTAAGAGATTCCTGGACGACCCTTGAGAATCTTATTTAACTTCGATTTAAAAACTCTCTTTTCCTTGATTGTTTATCTTTATTTTCTGTTGTTGAATTTGATAGATTATTATTGAATTTGGGTTTGTATTTATTGATTTTGATGGAAGATTGTTGAATTTTGAATCTTGACGATTAGCTGTAGCATCCGAGTTTGTATTTATATGATTGAAGGATATTGTTCATTTTTGAGTTTGATTCGTTGATAAATTTGATTTGATTTTTGGGTGTTCATTGTTGATTAAATTTAATTTTTGGCAAGATGAAATTATATGGGCTAGGTCATCTATGTTATGGAATCTAGTCTTCTATAGTCACATTAGCCAGCATGGTGAGGACATATAGTCTGACTCTGGATATATTCTCGGGTGTGGGAATTTAAGATTTTCGCAGCCAAGCGCAGCACCGCGAAAATGTTAAATACTATGATTCTAGAGATATGTGCATAAGTCAAAGGCTCTGTGATTATTGTAGCCTTGCTTACTAGTATGACGAGGATTTAGAGTACCATGATTGTGGATAGACGCATATGATATCAGATTGTACCTTAAATATTTTCGAACATGTTTCTCTACTTTGTTTCAGTCCTTCAAAAAATAGGGAATTATTAATTGTTTTGTTTTGTTTTGCTTCTCATTATTTAGCTTAGGAGTAACTTTATCTATTTATAAACCTTTGTGTAACTTCTTCTATGAATTTCTTCTTAATACAATGAATCGATGATTTTGCTAGACTTTACCTTGGATTTGATATTTTAACTCTGGAGTTCAAAATGGTTCCTTCTTTTAAACAGATAAGCAAAATAGATTTTATCGTTATTCCCTTCTTGCTATTATTCTTGTATTAAATAATAATAAATCGTCTTGATTACACCAATCACCTGTTTTGCAATATTGGTAGGAATCTAATGTTGGTCTTGGTATAGAATCTGATTTTTATATCGGGACATGAGAATATATAATATAAATATATAGTGGATACTTTCCTGACACTTATGCATGCTACACTTGATTTCCACCTATCTAAATAAATATTAATATGTCGTTGATGTTAAATTTTCAAAACCCCAATATTTCTGGTTTTCTGCTTTTCCAGTTTAAATTCGTAAGTTAATATAAATTGCATGTTATTAGTTATGTTTACATCACTGCACATGTATGTCATACCTAGAGTTTCATTTAAAAAATTTTTTTTGTTGAGTTTTGTGTTTAAATTTGTCAAATCTGAGACTGTGTGCATATTAACCCTTAATACTGGATTTTAAATGTTAGTTCAAATTGTTGTTTAAATGTAATATTTAGAGCTGTGTACATTGTTGTTGTAGGAATATAATGTTAGGTTTCATATTCTTACATGATAGGTTGTGATAAACATTGAGTTGGTTTGATGTTCAAATTTCTCCAAAATCCTGAAAATGAATATATGTTAACATTTTCACATTGATTTCAAATGTTCAATTTCAGATTTAACATGTAATATTGAACTGTATGCGTAGATAAATGTATGGATAGTATGTTAGGGTTTCATTTCTATCATGTTAGGATATTTGGGACCATTGAGATTGGTTACGATGTTCAAAACCCTAAAATCTGAAACTGTGTTATGTTAATATTGCACTGGTTTAAATGTTAGCATTTTCAGATTTTGTATGTAAATGCTGAACTAAAACTGGGTTTAACCTTTCAATACTAAGCTATAACCCTGTACAAGGACACACATACCCTAACTTAGTATACACTGTCATGTAACCTAACCCTTTTCCTCCTCTATGTTATGAGATTATATCTAGATAGATATATATAGAGCTTAGGCATACATGTTACAAATATAAATACATAACTAAGTCTCTACCTTTTATTATATATATATATGGTTAGCCATGCAAGTTGTGATTAAATAGATTGTATATTGTAGATTGTTAAACCATATGCCATGATTAGTGTAACTTGATAGTTATTGTTTGAAATCCAAATCCTCATATACACTTTCATGTATATTCACGTACACACACGCCTACTATCTAACCATATGAACACGTCCCCATACACACAATGCTAGCTTTTTCCTCTCGAACGAACTCTATATATATTATATTTTGATTGGATTTCAATGCAAGTGATTTTCAATTCCTAATTTTTGAATTTAATTTTTTGTACCTTTTTTAGATAATTGGTAGTTGCCTTTATTTTTTTGATAATGACCAATTTTTATATAGGATGGTAGACAGCCCTACAACCTTGATGATTGTTGTTCCCTTACCTTCCCAATTAAGACACCCTAGATTGTTTGTGTGTTGATACCATAGTACTGTTTTGACCTAGAATGACCAGTGCACCTAGGTGAGACTTCCAACTGCTACGGTATGCCCTAACCTTGTATACTATTCCTTCAAATTACATAATTTAGATAAAAAAAAATTAGACCTTGATTATTGGGAAATAGGGACGTCATCCCATTAGTATCAGTTGTAGATATATAGGTTAGTCCTGGATGTGGGATGGTGTCTATAAACATATAGCTTATGAGATTTATAAGAGATTATAATATCAGCCTTGATAGGATGTACTAGTCTTTTGGTGAGTATAAATGAGTTATGAGAGATAGGGACCTATATGTCTTAGTAATGCATCGTTCCTATGGTAATAGAATGTATTAATAGATGGTTAATAGGAAGATAATAGTTTGAGCATACCTATAGCCTATGATCAGTTCCTTTTCATCCTTAGTTAAGACCACTTTAAATAGGTCCAGTCCCTTGGATATAGGTTCCAGTCCATATTTTATTGTAATTCCATGACCGCCGTACAGCAGAGCAGTATTGGAGGTATTCCTAGATTGACACTTTTTAGATGTCCGTTTATTTCCAATGTTAGGAAGTGTTACCTTAGATATTGGGTAGGTTAGAGGCTCTAGAAGGAGTACTATCGATCTTAAATTTCGAGGACGAAATTTTTCTAAGGTGGGTAGAGTTGTAGCACCCAGTTTCCCAAATGGGTAATTTTAAAATTTGTGTTTATAATTATTTTAATAATGATGTTTAATTCATGATATGATTTTCGGTGATTTTAAATCATTTTAAAATTATTTAAATCAAAGACTTGTGGTTTTGACGTTTTGCTAGTGAAACCCTAGAGACTGTTTGACCTAGAGCCTAACCATGTAATTATGATATTTTAATGTCATTTTGGTCTAAGGATATTTTGCATTTGACCTCTTTGAATTATTTTGATATATTTTATTATTTATGATATGTTTTGGGGTTATTTGAGTCGGGTTCGAATTTCAACTCAATCCGACTTGAAACGTGGACCCGGGGGTAGTTTGACTCTAGTAGGACCCACACACTAGTTTGGCATGGCCCACATGATATTAATTTTAGTCCACATGATAGAAATATTTTAGTTAGAGGTTAGACTAATTATTATGGATAAGGTTAGTGTGATTAGAGACTTTAGAATGACTAATTTAGCCCCAACCAATTAGCACTTTTCTAATATCATAGAATAGGTTAGTGGGGGCATTTTGGACCTTACTAATAGGACAAATAGCCCCATATGGCCATCCACTTTGGGAGAGGATAGGCTCAATTTCATTTCATTATTCTCATCCACACTCTCTCTTGTTCTTCCCCAAATTCCTAGAGAGCAATTCCTAGCAATTTCTCCACCAAATCCTTCCATTTCGCCACCAAATCTTCTTCTTCCTTCTCCATTCTAGCCAAGGAGGAAGCTACCCAAGTTTGGGAGGATTCGGAGCTCGTTCGTGTCCTTTTGGAATCT
>JANAVB010044640.1:0-35913 GCA_029216955.1 Iris pallida | reverse complement strand
AAAACTGTACATTGTTTTGCGGTATGTAACTAAGTAGATGGTATGTAACTAAGTAGATATGTTGTTCCCAAAACTTGTGTATCATTTATGTTCCCTCTCCTATAAATACAACACATTTATTTATTTATTTAGAACTAAATAATTGTATACAAAAAGTTGCATTTATAGGAGATGAGACATTATTGGTACACAAGTTTTAGAAATAGTTTTTACTATCTATTGATTGAGTACAATCAATAACTTTCAATATTCGGATTTGTAATAACTATTTATTGGCTTTGTACATATTGCTAGCAGCACCCCTTTGTTGCTTGCTCATTTTTAATAGAGAATTGTCTTTTCATAAGCATGCCTATAAGCATAAAGGTGTTATCGGTTAACAGTTTTAGTTTCATATATATATTATATATATATATATTTTTGGAAAAAGGGTAAATTTTATTCCACTATCGTCGTAATAAGGTTACAACATAGAGATACAGTCCCAACTCAGGGGGACATTACAAGTACATCCGACTCAATGTTTTGAAGGATGCCCACTGGTGTAGTGGACAGCCCCTCATAAATGCGCCGGTTCCTCTCCTTCCAGACATGCCAAACAGATGCAGCAAGTCTCAATCTAGCACATCTGGCCCAGCTCTGCTCCCGGCCCCTGTAGGGCTGGCAATGGGTAGGGTAGGGTAGGGTAAGGGCAGGAAGAGGGCAGGGTAGGGTAGGGTAGGGTATTGACCTTTTTTGATATCCTAGGGGAGTCATGAGGGTAGGGTAGGGTAGCCCTCTTCCAAAAAATCAATACCCATTATCCGTCCTTGTCCTTTACCCTCACAGGGTAGCTGAGGGTCAGGGTAGGGAGGGTAAGGGTATTACCCTTGCCATTTCATTTTTTTAACTTTGAAAATCAAATTTTTTGCTAGTAAACAGGGGGGAATATTTTTTCTTTCCATTTTATTTTTTTCAAATTTTGACAGCATTCAAAAATTATAACAACTTAACAAGAAATAACAGGGAGAATATTTTTTTTTACTAAAGGCGCTGAACCCAGTTATATAGTAGAACCTGGGCTGCCTACATACCCAAGGAGGGGCTAGACCTGACTCCTTAGGATCAAGCACCATTTAGTTCTCCTAATCCTAAGTACTAATTACAAAAAACTACAAGTAGTAGTAATACTATGGCAGTGGGACTATACAAAATTACAAAGCGGGTTGGGAGAAGGGTAGGGTCGAGGGTTTTAAAGGGTTAGGGTTAACGGGTAGTGGATAGGGTAGTGATTCAGGGTAGGGTAGGGTTCAGGGTAGGGTTACAGGGCAGAGGGTAGGGCGGGTAGGGCGGGTACCCGGGTAATTACACTAGGGTAACAGAATAAAACCCTTACCCTACCCTAATTCCAAGAGGGTAAGGATAGGGCATGCCCTCGAAGGGTAGAGGGTACCCGTGGGCACCTGAGGGTACAGGGTACCCGGCTAGGGTAGAGGGTATGAGGGCAAAATCGCCACCCCTAGGCCCCTGCAATCACCAATCCACTTAAGGATTTCTCTGAAGTCCCGCTCCCTTCCAACCCCTCCCAAGTGTCTCCGGCTCTGCTCTGTCCAGATGCTCCACGTCACATGGCACTAAAAGAACAGATGCCCAATGGATTCATTCTCTATCTCGCACAAAACACACTTAGGGTCAGGGACAGGGACCCCGAACCGAAGAAGTCGGTCCCTAGTGAGTAATTGGCCCAGCACCAGTTTATAAGCAGACAGTTGCATCTTCCTGGCAAGCCTCTTCCCCCAGACAAAGTCGTACTCCTCAATATCATCGAAGTGGGGGCGAACAAGGTCGTAGCAGCTGCTAAATCTGAACTCCCCCGTACCCTCCGAGCGGCCGGGAGGGGCCCAAACCCAGACATCAGACAGTGCCGTAGGAGTGATCTGCACCTGTCTGATCTCCTCACCTAACTGAGCAGTGAAACGATACTCCTCTGGCCTCCAGACCCCACCACTGATGATGTGCCTACAAGTCAGGCCTCTGTACGCCACACCGTCCCTCTGGGGGCCCAGAATCTCCAGAAGAGTCTGACCAGAAATCCACGGATCGAGCCAAAGGTCCGTCTCCCCTCCTCCCTCATCTTCCTCCGAATAGCCGTCCGAAGTACAGTACGGTTCCTCAGGATATGCTTGAAAGACACAGAGAAGTTGTCGTCAATTTCACAAACCCAGAAGTTCCTGCCCCGGAGATACCGACTAGTCATCCAGGCCGACCAGAGAGAATCGCCCTGAAGGAACCTCCATGCCAGCTTGATCCCCGCCGTCTCCCTGACAGATACTAGGGATTGCAGACCCATACCTCCCTCCTTCCTGGGACGACAGAGCTGCTCCCAAGAGATGGCATGAATCCCCCCATGCCAAATGAACTTGGCACATATGCCCTCAATCTTTCTGATAGTAGCCAAAGGAACCATAATAGATTGGAGCCAGAACAGAGCAATAGCAGATATAACCGATCGAACCAGCTCAATACGTCCTCCAAAAGATAGGCCAGCCGCCTGCCAGCCCTCTACCCTCCTCTGTGCAAAGTCCACCAGACTCTGACATTCTCGGTCCTTCGCGTAGTTGACGGAAAGGGGGACCCCCAGATATTTCACCGGGAGGTCCCCTTTTTCCACCCCAAGCTCCAGGGCCCGCTCCTCCTTCAAAGTGCAAGAGTTGTTGAAGTAAACTTTACTCTTGTCCCTATTCAACCGAAGACCCGATAGCTGTCTGAACTCTTCCATCACTGCCGCAAGCTCCCTCATCCCTCGCATGGAAGGCCTCATCAAAACCAATAGGTCATCCGCATATATGAGATGTGAGACCACCGGAGAGACCCTGCTGTATATCGGTACAATCCTCTTCCGATGCACCGCGATGTCCATCAAACAGGTAAAATACTCCATCACGAGAGTGAATAGGTAGGGGGAAAGCGGGTCCCCCTGCCGAAGCCCCCTGTTGCTGCCGAAGAACCCGTATGGAATACCCTGAATGAGGACCGAGAAAGTAGGGGAGGTGATGCACTCTCTGACTCTGCCCACCCATGTCTCGGAGAATCCCATCGCACCCATCAAATGACAGAGGAAGTCCCTGTTGACGGTGTCGTAGGCTTTCCTCAGGTCGAGCTTCACACAGGCCTTCATCCCTCCAGGCTTGTGGAACTCCCGAATCATCTCATGAGCCAGCAGGCTATGCTCCGCAATAGACCGCCCCTTGATGAATGTCGCCTGATTCCAAGAAACCAGGCCCTGCATAGCATCCTCCATCCTCCTGCACATAAGATGAGTAATTATTTTATACAAATAATTACAGCAATCAATCGGTCGAAAGTCAGCAAGAGAAGTCGTCCCCTCCTTCTTGGGCACTAGCGTCAGGAAGGTGTGGTTCAGCTCCTTCAGGAGCTTGCCCATATCAAAAAACTCCTGAACAGCCTCAAGGACCTGGACCTTGAGGGTACCCCAATGACGCTTGTAGAAGCCACTGGAGAAACCATCCGGCCCAGGAGACTTGGAAGCATCAGCCTGCATCACAATCGCCTCCACCTCCGCCATCCGGATAGGAGCCATAAGAAGACTATTGCCATACTTCGTGATCAGCGTCTTCGTAGTCAGCTGCGGGAATACCGTAGGATAGTCCGACTGATGGTAGAGCTCAGAGTAGAACTGGACAGCCTCCTCCTGGATAGCAACCTGGTCGGTCACAAGACGCCCGTCCCTGCCAATCAGTCTCTGAATACAGTTCCGGTGCTGGCAAGCCCGGATGACATCATAGAAGAATTTGGTGCAGCGATCCCCATCCTTGAGCCAGGAGCATTTGGCCCGTTGGGCCGCACTAATCTCCTGCTGAAGCCGCAAGGTGTTGACCTCTGCAGCCAACTTCTTCTCTTTAGCCGCCATCTCCCCACTCATCATGTCTCCCTGAAGATCTGACTGCAGGTCTCTCAACTCCGCCTCCTTCTCCTGTAAGGAAGTCCGGGGAAGAGCCCTCACCCAGTCTCTGATGGCGCATTTGGTCTTCTTCAGCCTGTGAACCATACAAAACTGGGCAGTGCCGACCACCTCCTGGCAAAGACCTCCCGCCACAGTCTCCTCATATCCAGCCGATAGGAACCAACTGTTGTCATAACGGAACAGACGGGCTCTCCATCTGGGACTCTCCACGAAGCGCACCAGGATCGGCGAGTGGTCACTGGTCTCCGCAGGGAGCCCCTCAGCCACAGAAGAGGGGAAAAGGCGGAACCAATCACTGTTCCCCAAAGCACGATCAAGCTGGCATGCCACCCTGCTCACCACCGCCTTGTTGTGCCATGTCCATATGTGTCCGACCCTCTCCAGATCCCTGAGCCCGGACTGGAGCAGGCAAGACTGAAAATCTGAAAGGATCTGGTCCGGGACCGGCCGTCCCCCCAGCTTCTCCCCCCTGTATAGCGTAGCATTGAAGTCTCCCATAATAAGCAGGGGGAGATGACGATGCATCGCTAATGAACTCAGCCTGATGATGTCATGCCACAAGAACTCAGCCTGATAAGCCACTAATATAGTGAATCTTATCCAAAGCTACCATCCTTATCTGTCATTATTCATACGTAAATGTGTTGTAAGTGTGTCAATGGATCATTTATTAGCCTTCATAAAGTGTAAATGTGTTGTGAATTTCACTACCAAAATACATGGATTTACCGATGGCCTTATCCGTCGGTAGTCCGTCGCCAAAAATAAATACCGACGGATTACCGACGGATATTTTGGTAAAACAGCCGTCGGGAATAACCTCGTCGCTAAAACATATCCGTCGCTACTCCGTCGCTCAGCGACGACTTAGCGACGGAATACCGTCGGCGCATTTAAATATATATAGCGACGGATTACCGACTAGCTTTCGTCAAAACATGTATCAGGATATAGGGTTAGCGACGGAAAAATTCGTCGCTAAAGAGTCGGCAAAACCGTATCAGTGATATTCTGATACGCAATATCCGTCGCTAATCCGTCGTAAATTTGTCGGTAAAAGCGTATCAGAGATTTTCCCATACGGCAGGTCGTCGTTATGCCGTCGCTAATCCGCCGAGGTGTACGACGGATTAGCGTCATATTAGCGACAAAACATCCGTCGCTAACTGCAAAATTTATGGACATCAAACAGAACCAGGTCGACGGACATTCCGTCGCTAAACCGTCGCTCAATGTAAAATACTCCAGGTAGCGACGGATATTACGTCGCCAATCCGTCGATACATTAAATTCCTACAGTTAGCGACGGATAGTCCGTCGCCAATCCGTCGCTTTATTGAAATGCTCCAGGTAGCGACGGTTTTTACGTCGCCACTCCGTCGCTAAACTCAGTTTCTCCAGTTAGCGACGGACTATCCGTCGCTGAGTGGTCGTCAGTCCGTCGCTAACTTCTAATTTTTGAAAAAAAATACTGCAAACAGACTCTTTCCTGTTTATACAACACATCCAACACAATATCAAACATGCAAAATATCCATATACAACACCATATATCCATATCCAACACGAATATCCAACGTATCCAATATCCAACACCATATATCCATATGCAAATATCCATATCCGACACCAATATCCAACAAAATATTACCAACACAATATACCAATATCCAACATTAAATTATCCAAACATAAAAAAAATATCCGAACATACAATGTATCCAAATGTCTACAAAAATTTCGACAGCACCTCCTTTGTATATCAGATCATCGCTTATAACCCAGCGTAGGTATATATCCAAAAATCACATAGACGAAATATGCACATACGAATTTAATGCACACCAATTATCCAAGAATAGACATCAATTATACTGAAGAGTAACCTAATATCCGTCGTTATACTGAAAATTTATCTTCAAGTGTGAGAACGGATGGCTCAGAATACACAACCCAAAATTCATTCTAGCATACATTAGTGTGAATCATCTATGTTCTGTACATATGGTGTAGTATATGATCTTATCGTATCTAGTATCTGAAGAACGTAACAGAATCAAGATGAACTCACATAATGTAATACTAAGACATCATCTACTACTATATAAGATATAGTGATAGGTTGTCGTATCATCATTGCCGAGGGATGAGGGTCGGAGGACAGTCAACTTATCTACGGCTACATAGTTTCTGCCTCGCCAGTCGAATGGCTGCAGGAACTATATATGTCCTGATCACCATGTCGTACCGTAGATTAATGCAAATGGAGCTGGAAACAAAATACAGAAACCAAAAAACAAAATACAGAATCCAATCCCTGGGTTCGCCGAAAATACGAAACACAGAATCCAATCCCTGTATTTTAAGTGTGAGAACGGATGGCTCAGAAGACAACCAAACCGAGAGGATACTCCAAGAGATACATCTGAGTAGGACGTATACTCTGAGAGATCACCCTTACAGAAATGATATCAGTAGTGGGATCGAATGTTGGAGAAGATATTATCACAGTATACGTCCTCTCCTCCACGATGGCTCTAGACCCATCTGCTCGTCCCTGCTTCCATTCTTCTTATTTGACTCTCTCAGCCACACATGATATCCAGCTCAAGTGTAGAGTAGGCGGAAAAGAAGGGGGCAGGAATAGGAGGGGGAAGCAGCACAGCCGGCGGCATGACCCGGAGAAAGTACAGAGGTTTTCTTCAACATACGTAGGAGAACTATAAGGATATATGTAAACACAATATATCATCTGTCAAAGACCCTAAATGTGACAACCATGTTACCGCGGTGTCGGAAGACTAACATGTCATAATTTTATAAGCCGTGTGTTTTGACATAATCCTCCCAACCGAATTTCAGTTCTATGTAATAATGCAAGATTACGACACAGGAGGAAAGAGTTGTGATGATTATGTCAAAACACACGGCTTAGAAAATTATGACATGTTAATATTCCGACACCGCGGTAACATGGTTGTCACATTAAGGATCTTTGACAAGATGACATATTGTGAAAAGATAAATCCTTATAGTTCTCCTACGTATGTTGAAGAAAACCTCTGTACTTCCTCCGGGTCATGCCGCCGGCTGTGCTGCTTCCCCCTCCTATTCCTGTCCCCTTCTTTTCCGCCTACTCTACACTTGAGCTGGATATCATGTGTGGCTGAGAGAGTCAAATAAGAAGAATGGAAGCAGGGACGAGCAGATGGGTCTAGAGCCATCGTGGAGGAGAGGACGTATACTGTGATAATAGCTTCTCCAACATTCGATCCCACTACTGATATCATTTCTGTAAGGGTGATCTCTCAGAGTATACGTCCTACCCAGATGGATCTCTCGGAGTATCCTCTCCGGTTGGTTGTCGTATCATCATTGCCGAGGGATGAGGGTCGGAGGACAGTCCACTTTATCTACGGATACATAGTTTCTGCCTCGCCAGTCGAATGGCTGCAGGGACTATGTCCTGGTCACCCATCATGGGTGTTATCTGGTAAGTATATGTAACAGAATGTAAAAGAATGTATATGTTCTTATCGTATCTAGTATCTGAAGAATGTAACAAAATACAGAAACCAAAATACAAAATATAGAAACCAAAATACAGAAACCAAAATACAAAATATAGAATCCAAAAAAGGACCCTCTGTGAGAACGGATGGCTCAGAACACAAACCAACCGGAGAGGATACTCCGAGAGATCCATCTGGGAGGGACGTATAATCTGAGAGATCACCTTTACAAGAATTATATCAGTAGTAGGATTGAGTGCTGGAGGAGATATTATCAGAGTATACGTCCTATTCAGATGGGTCTCTCACCGTTACTATTTTTTTCTGACAGCATGGTGGATGTGCTCCGTCCACAGATTCTGGCTCCGAGCCAAAACTTTGTTCCGGAGCTCAAGTGGACATCTTTGGTGTATAGCTCGAGCGAAAGGTTCCTGACAGCATGGTAGTCTCGTTTGTCAAAGTATCCGTGCTCGCCCACAACCCATGTGGGACGAGCATTTAACTGCTGCTGCTGCTGCATTTAACTGCTGCTGCTGCTGCATGCTTCTGCTGCAGCTGCTGCATTGCTGCTGCTGCAATGGTATATATATATAGGCAATATGATACCATGAGATACTCTCAAGAACACATCTAAAATCTGAGAATAAATATACAAAATATTCATTCCAACAATAAATCAATTGATGTGTCCAAATAGGAAGTTTCCCACATGGCGACGTGATTTAATAATACGTCGCTATTCGTCGCTCATCAGCGACGAATATTTATGCCTGTCGCAGAACGTCGCTAGCCAGCGACGTTTTGCAACGTTATTTTATGACGTCGCTATTTTCAATAAATAGCGACGTTATTGGTCGCCGTCGCTAAATGGCGTCGCTAGCCAGGAGAGAGGCAGTGACGGAGGCAGCTGCCCGCCCCCTCCCACCGCCCCCCCACACCCCCGCCCCCTCCCATCGCCGCCCCTCCACACCCTCCGCCCCCCGCGGCCAGCCCCCTCTACACATACCCCCCCCCCCCCGCACCCCGCGGCCAGCCCCCGCCCCCCGCACCCCGCGGCCAGCCCCCGCCCCCATCGTCCCCCCCAACGCTGCCGCCCCCTCGATCCCACCGCCCCTCCACACCCCCGCCCCCCCGCCCCCGCGCACGGCCAGCCCCCCTACGCAACCCCCCGCACCCCGCGGCCAGCCCCCGCGCGCCCCCATCCCTCCAACGCTTCCGCCCCTCCCACCGCCCCTCCACACCCCCCGCCACCGCCGCCACGCCGCCCCGCAGTCGACGCCGCCCGCAGCCCCCGACGCCCCCGGCCCGCTGCACCCACGACACGCAGGCGCGCGCGGAGAGAGAGAGAGAGAGAAGAGAGAGAGAGAGAGAGAGAGGGAGAGGGAGAGGGGATTACCTTTGGGAGAGAGCGAGGAGAGGGGGTCGCGATCACCGCCACGGAGAGAGAGGAGAGGGGGTCGCCGATCGATCACCGCGGGAGAAAGAGAGAGAGGGGAGAGAGAGTGAAATTTGGGGGGAATGAAAAAGTTCCCCCCGTCGTTTCAATTTAAGTCTGGAACGTAAATTTAGCGACGGAGTAGCGACGGATTATTCCGTCGCTAAGTAGTCAGTAAATCTCGCGCCAGAGTAGCAACGGATTATTCCGTCGCTAAGTCGTCAGTCAAATCTCGCGCCAATATTTTAGGCTTTTGCCGCCAAAATATGCGACGTTCTAGCGACGGATATAAAACCGTCGCTACTTGGCCGACGACCTATCGACGGCGTAGCGACGGATATGGACATAAAAAAATAAAAAAAATTGTCCACTGCTTTCCGTCGGTAGTCCGTCACAAATCCGTCGGTGATCCGACGGTAATAGCGACGGAAAATTTCCGTCGCTAAATGGCTGTCGCTAAAGTACTGTAATTTGGTAGTGTAATTTGTCCATACAAAAACTTGATAGGCCTGTAAGTAGATATCATTAGCATTAGCTATATGATGATCATTAGCATTAGCTATATGATGATCATTGGTGAACGCCTAGTGATGCGACAATCCTTTCAGTGCAGCTAGAGAGCCCCCTGAAGTCCCCGAATCACTCTACGCTAGTACGTTAGCACATTGTTCTCCCCAGGTTGAACCAGTTCTCGTATCCCGACAATCATTTGAGGAGCTAAATCTTGTGCACAAATTGTCCATGACCATTTATGCCTATACAACTTAGTCATAAAAATATAACATAAACTAGAAATAACTATACAATAACATTCACTTTTCCACTACCAGATTGCTCGAGCCATCATTCGCACTTTCATTCTTTCCAAACCAGAAATTTTACCTTAGCGACTGAACGACCCCAAACACCTTTACATTTCTATCTCTGAAGCAACAATACAATAATCCACAAGATAACATAATAACAACACATATTCCACATGATAACATACCAACATCACTATATTTCATATTTCTATAACTTTATGTCTATAGTAGCAATACGATAATTCATATCCATAATAGCAGTATAATAATCCATGTTCTATATAACAAATTAACAACAATCATATTACTCTATTTTTTTTTTTACTTAGCATTAACAAATCTCATGCAATATAGCAACAAAGATGATCAAAAAGTTCTTTTTATTAGTGTGAAGGTAAGGAGAGAGGTTCAAAACCACGACCATTTGACGAATTACCGCGTCTCGATCACAAGATCTCTGACTGATTCCTCTACATGAGTACTAGTTCAACCATGTCCTTCGAGCCAATAAGTGAGCACAATGTACCATGCAGAGTGGGACATTACACAATCTATGTTCCAGTTATGCCGTCGCAACATACCAAAATGGGCTCTCATAGAAAGATGAGAATCTATGTCGGTTATGATTCATCATCGGTTATTCGCTATTTAGAGCCCTTGACATACAATATCGTTACCACAAAATTTGTGTACTGTCACTTTGATAAGACAGTCTTTTTGTCGTTAGGGGGAGATAAGAACATCAACATTCGTGATGAATGATGTGAATTGACGTGGTCTATACCCACTTTGTCTCATCTCGATCTCTAAACATAATGATAACGAAGTACGATAAATCCTAGATCTTTATATGGTAACATAAAATATGTCATGTGTAACGATCCGCTCCGTCCTAGCGGAACGTCGATTCAAACGGCAAGTGCAACGACTCAAACGAGCCGTCGACCCGAAGAGTTGGCATCGACCTTATGAAGAATCGATGCAAGGCTTACATTGGCCCGTCAAGATGAATCCAGACTTAGACTTTCAAAGGCGCGCTCGGAGTATCGCTCAGCCGATGCGAACATCGCTAAGGTGGGTGGCTCCGATGAACCCGTCTTTGCTTAGCCTAGACACATAATAATTCGGACACTATCAATAGAATCGCTAGGCGATAACACCCCGCATGCTAATAAAGGACTCAACGCACCTAGCTAAGGGAATAATCCCATCTTGTATGCTTGTATAGAATGTGGAAAAGAACATGGAAAATATGAGGACTCTCGCACCGCGCTCCACGCTCGTGCTAAGGCACAAGCTTACTTTCGAGTACTTTATGCGTTCAACAATAATACAATGAATGGTTTACAACAATGAAAATGGGAAGGCTATCAACATAGTCGTTCCGAGTAGAGTATAGCAACATTGAAAGACTATGGGACCGATGGGTCGCCAAGGCGACTCCCGCACAGGGAGTTGCAAAATGAATGGATGAATAAGTGAATGAATGAATCAACGAATGAATGAACGAATATGTGAAAGAACCAATGAACGAACGGACAAGTGAAAGAAGAGAAAAAGAAAAAGAATGAATGAAAGATAAGAAATAAAAGAATGGTTAGCGACAGGTATGACGGGCACGTGACAACGGGGCTCGCTACCCGCGCTGCACGGATGCCAACCTGGTTGATAACGCATTAAGGCTAAGGGTTAGCCTATGGCTCAAAAAGCCGTTAAGTTAAGATGACAATAAAATACGAAGTGGTCGTGGATGGCTCGTGCACAAGCGAAAAGGAATTCCAAGGGCAACGAACGACGTTTTCGTGGCCGGCCTAGGCGGAATCATGGCCTACGGGCGGACAGAATGTGCGGGCTTGGGCACATAACCAAACGTAGGGCCGGTTATTCAATAGTCTATCAAGGTGTACCAGCCATCACGCTTGATAGATGAGAATGCCACAGGGAAAAATGTCCAAAATGGCTGACATGCCAGCGACCGGTGCATATAGATTTAAGTGGGCTTTGCTGGTGGCAATCCACGTGCAAGTCCTTGCATTGAAATCAAAGTAGTATAAGTCAACTGAACAAAGCACCTTCTGAACAAGCTTGGTTATAACACACAAATGATCAAAAGCACTTCGTGCAAATGAGTTAGAAAACACGCCTACGACGTGCTAGGACCCGAGGCAGGGACACGCCCTTGATATTGAATGTTACGCGAACTACATTAAGTTGTTTCATATGAATTGTTGACTAACTTGGTTTACTTTGGACAGGGAAGACCGGACGGTAAGTATGGGTAAGTCATGCATGTATTTCCATGCGACACTTGTATTCGGCAACACGAGATAGGCTATGAAATATGCCATGAAACTGATTCTAAGGCAAGATTAGAAAGACAATGAATGATAGACGGTGCACAAAAGTAAATAGAACGTGTTTGGTAATGATAGCATTGTGGGCGAGCTAGCCTCCCCACCAGTGCATAATAACGTACTGATAACCCCACAGTCTGCATGCAGGATGCAGGAGACGCCGGCGGGTGCGGAGCTTCCATCGAACGTGCTAAGGCGCGGAGCCAAATCTGGGGCCTTGGAACGTTGCAAGAAGCTGAAGCACCATATACAGGACATAATGTATCGGAACATCGCCATGAATCATTCCATCTTGTAAGCCACTTGGCACGCCCTTTTATGTTTCAGAGAGAGAGAGAGCTTGAGCGATTTGTAATATCGGCCTAGCGCCGCTTGTAAACTTTTTGAAAATCAATAAAGAGTTTGAATTCGCTTCAACTTATGTTCATTTACTTTCCGCTGCAAATGGGGACACTCTGTGCGACTCTGTGGCCTAGCTCGAATCGGCCGTTTCTGGACTTGGTCTTGCACGGACGCAATCTAGGCCCGTGCGGCATCACGCCTTAGCGAGGACGATCGCTCCTACGGGAGCGGGGCGTGACATCATGTGTTCTTTGATCTAGTAAAAGTGACGAGATTATATATATATACTTGCTGCAAATGTGCCTGCAAGGATAGACGTTTCGTGCGAACGGAAAATATTTTTATGAAGGAAACGTGCCCTAAAGGACGACGCGATGTTGTCTCTAAAGGACGACATGTCGTACCTGAAGTATGACACGGCACATCGACAGCTAACCAATCATCTGTCCTTGGCCTGAAGTGCGGTAGACCTCTCAACTCAAAGAATTCTTCAAACCATGTCGAGCTAATTGTTCTTCATGATGCCATCCAAGAGTGCATATAGTTTCAAGCTGTGATTCTTTTCTATCAATGATGTCTCAACGATAATAATTAAGGCAACGTTGCGTGCATTGACCAGTTGAAGATAAGCTACATCAAGAGAGAGAAATCAAGCACATCGCACCGAATTTTTCTTCTCACATCAGCAACAACATCAACAAAAGATTGAAGTCAAGCAGATCTGATCCCATGACAACTTGGCTGACATGTTTATAAAGTCCTTACCGAAGTCCACTTTCCATAAGATTGCTCATGGCATTGGATTGCGAAGGCTCTCTACATTGCAAAACTCGTAGTTTGGGGTGACGTTGAAACCAGGTGGAGTATCCGAAAATATTAATCATTTGACTTAATATACTATATATTTTCCTGAGTTAGGGACATCTTTCGAGTGAATTTTTGGCAACATAAGAGGGTTTTAACCAGGCACCCACATCAGGATGGTCATTCCTCTAAATATTTTCACGTTCTTAAGACATATAGATATCGACTCACTTTTTTCTTCGATTACGAATTTTATTTTACCGGGTTTTCCAAATCAAGGTTTTGGTTATGTCTATCTACATCTATAGTTCTCCATAAACTCGTGTTAACATGTTAACTGAAGGCGGATGTCGATCATCCCTGAATATTGATGTTGATCATTTATGAAAACTGATGTCGATCATCCCTCAAGTTGATTATCCTTGAATATGGGAATTGATAAAGGCACTTCACAATTTGATCGGGGCTAGCCCATTTGTAAGTTTGTGTTATTACAAGTTTGCCATTGAAAAAATTTATTAGGGCTAGCCCATTGGGGAGTATAAAAGTCAATTGTTTTATTTCTCTTCTCTTTCTCTTCTTCCTCTCAAATTTTCTTCTAATCTCAAATTTTCTTCTAAACCCTAGATTGAGATTCCTCTTGTCCCTACAAAAATCTTCCTGTTTTGTAACCCTAGATTGAGATTCATCCCGCATGCTGTCACACGCGCGCGAAAAAAAGATTGGAAGACCTGATTGTATGTGGACTGCCCAGTTTCCTGGCAGTCCACATACATATGTGGACTGCCAGGAAACTGGGCAGTCCATCACAGAACTTGCTGTGAGCATGGACTGTCTAGGAACTGGGCAGTCCACATACAAACAAGGACTGTCCAATTTTCTGGCAGTCCAACAAACTGAATGGACTGTCAGAAAAATGGGCAGTCCTTTGTTTCACATGTTGTGACTTAGGACTGCCCAGTTTTCTGGCAGTCCATTAAGTTTGTAGGACTGCCAGAAAATTAGGCAGTCCTGGTCCTGCATACTTGTGTTTAATTTAAATGGGTAATTTTTTACTCCGAATGTAGTTTAATTCAAATGGGCTACAGACAATTGAAATAAACAATATAATGGATGCTTGAATTTTTCAATTTAATTTCTAGGATTTTGGAAACAAATAGAGAAAGAATTTGGGTGCCATCGATCTTCTTGAGAAGGAAATTTGGAAGAGAAGAGGAAGAAGAAGAGAACATTTCTAGGTGGAAGAAATTTCTAGGAATTTCAAATTATCTTCTTGCTTGGGGATGGAGAAATGGTGGAGGAGAAGAGGAAGAAGAAGAAGAGAGGAATTAGGGTTTAGGAAGAGAGAAAAAATTTTGCAAATGAGAGAAAAAATTTGGGTTTAGGGAAATTTTACTTTGGGACAGCCCAAAATCAAAAAAAGGGCTGTCCTGAGTAAAACACAAAAAAAATTGGGCTAGCCCCAATCTGGGCTAGCCCCGATCAAAAAATGAAGTGCCTTTATCAATTCCCTTGAATATTGATGCTGATCATTTAGGAAGACCAATGTTGATCTCTTGTACTTTTGTATATTCATTTTGTTTATTTCCAGTATAGAATTTTCTTCTCTTTTCTTCCTCCTAGTCCTCGAAAAATCTCTTTCTGACTAAAACACATTGTTTGGTTTTGTTTAATTAATTTAAAGAAAAAAAATATGCATGGTCAGAAATAAGGGCTGCCATATAGTTGTCTGTGAGTATGCATAATTGCATATATGTAAGTCAGAGATTGTCATCAATCTCAAAACAAAAACTCTCTTCAGACTGCAAAAGTCACAATTTTACTTTCAGTCAAAGGAAGGAAGGAAGGAAGGAAGGTGGAACCAGCCAACAGTCAGGAATGCTACTACATACCTGAAATATGCGTGCCATCTGGCACTGCGCTGGTGGTGAGGAAGACCATGCGATGTCAAAGATAGGAATGTTGAAGCGAGGAGGGAATGTTTAGTCTTTGCTGAGAAAATATGAGATGAGCATAGTGAGCAAGAGTACTTTCTTGGTGGCTTTGATGATGCATTCTCACGTAAACTCTAATTGCTATATTTTTCATGTTTGAGCAAATTTAAATTCCTGACTGCTGGTTTTCGAATTGGTTTTTTAGTAATTTGAGGTGGAGGTTTGAAAACACGAACTTCCAAGTTCAAAAGTCGTGTTTCTACAATGGAACTTGACTAACCCTTGCTTTGGGAAGATTGAGAAAAGAAAGTCTTGTAGAATGACACAAGGAGAGGAGGTTTTAATTAGAATTCCTTTGTGAGGAGGTATTGACTGTGTTTTTGGTGTTAGTTTTTTCGGCTAAAAACCATGAGTAACCTAATCTTCAGATATACTCTAAAAAGAGATTTCTCCATCTTGACTAGGTAATTAATTTTGCAACACCAATGGGAAGACATTTGGTTGCTTCATGTTTTTAAGGAGTGGAATGTGGGGAAGCAAAGAGGAGTGGATGGTGAAGACCATGATTTTAATGGTGGCGGTGGAATTATGCTTCCTTTTTTTTTTCTCTCCACTTGAATTATTCAAAGATAGTGGATTTGAAAAAGTTGACAAATATTGCATTAATTATCATGGGAAGATAAGCTTGATCTTTGTAAGATATATATATATATATATATATATATATATATATATATATATATATATATATTCCTTACAAACTCCTCAGTTTTCACGGAAAGATTTAATTAGTTGACAAATGCTGCATGTAAAACAATTCAACCAAAATTTACCTACAACAAAATAGACAGGATCTTCTTGAGATAAAGAATTCAACTCAATTGAACTTTTTTGTCATTTAACTTAAGGGATAATTTAGCAAATACCCCCATTCCAAATGTTAAAACTAGCATATACCCCCACTATTTATTTTATTTAGCAAATACCCCCCACTCCTATGTAAAAGAGTGGGGGTATATCTTAAATTTTTATTATTTATATCAAAAATGGGGGTATTTGTTAGATAAATAAAATAGTGGGGGTATATGCTAATTTCAATATTTAGAATGGGGCATTTGCTAAATTGTCCCTTAACTTAATTTTGTAATAGACACTTTATTATTTTTGACAACAATTTTCAGCATGTTAAATTAGGCTTTAAGTTCATGGATCATTAAGCTTATCTTTTTATAATTGGTATAGGTAATATATACCAAACGTACAACCTAATTTTCAAGGTGGTTCAACTTAGCTTGATGTAAACTTCAGCTATATTTGGTGGTTCCACTTGCTTTTGCAAGACCTCTTAAAATACATCAATGTCAACAGCATTTGTGAAGCTTAGCAAACTAAGTGACAAGGGAATCTTGCCAAGATCTTAAACCATGTTACAAAGACATGATCCCCACACCTTACCTAAGGTTAACTAACTACTCCCATCACTAATTAAGAGTATTTAATTATCCATGAAGTAGACCTAGTTTGGATCCATTTTTTTTAGTCTTGTATTAAAATTAATTAATTGGGAAAATTTTCTAAACTTCGCAATGTTGATCTAAGGATGGATATCAATGCTCGGTACATGGTAATGTCATACAAAGGGGTATATGTATTTTAATTTTTTTGCAACTAGGAAAACTTCAAAGTGCAATTGGTTGTAAAAGCAAGCGCTAGTAATGAAATTTCTTCTTATGTAACTGGTCTTATTTATTTCTGTTGGATACAAATAGATCTTCAAAAAGATGTGAGCTGATGGAACTATTAACAAGTTCATAGTCAGATAGTGTAATAGGATTTTCTCATAAGTAGGATAACTACTACCTTGACACTTATGCTCTAGTTGCCAGGATGATATCTATGAGAATGCTAATTGTACTAGTCTTTATTCACAAGATGATTATCAATCAAATGCATGTAAAGATGTCATTTTGAATGAAGACCTGAGGGAAAAAAAATCTACATGCATCAATCAAAGGGTTTTTTCGGTCGAAGGAAGACAAAGTCTGTAAGATGGTAAAGCAAGCACCCAAACTCTGGCATGAGAAATTCGATAAAGTTATTAGATCATACATATAACAAATCAGTGAGAGTGACAGATGTATCTATACCTAGTTTACTGATGGTAGAGAAGTGATAGCATGTCTCCGTGTAGGTACATGCTAATCCTTGGCACTGACATAAAGAAGGTTATAGAAGAAATTATACTGAAAATATGAGGTTTATTTATACTAAAAATAGACAATAGATTGGAATGACCTAGGTGGTTAATTTGCACGTCAGGATCGGACGCTGAGTTGATGTCTCGTGGCTTCCATGTTGGATGTGTCTAGCAGTCTTGTTACCGGTATGGCATTGAGATATGAACTAGTTGGTGATGGTTATAAGAAACTATATGGTCAGAGGTTACATTTTTTATATTATCAGTTTGGGTCTGATTGTATTCAATAAAGTAAGATTTATTACAAAAATAAGTATGAAATTAGGTATTCAATAAAAATTGGGCACGAAAGCTTTAAATGAAATGTGAATAATTAAGTACAATAAATTTATTACAAAAATTATAATAAAAATACAAAAAAAGAAGAAAAAAGAATACCATATTTTGAATGACTTATTAGTGACGACGGATCTCAATGCTGGATTTTTATTCGATACCCAACTAGACCTCAACGTCGGAGGCAAAAGGAAATAAGATAGAGAGGTCAAATTTAGAATTTTGAAATCGCACAATACAAAATCAAAATAGATTTATCATTCTTCAATTCTCTATTAAAATAACAAGAATACATAACCTATATAGTATTATAAAGCTATATTTATGGATAAATATAATTAAATTAAACTTATCAAAATCAACTAAAAATTTTAATGGATAAAAGAGATAAAATAAACTCTATTTAAAATATTCCTACAATAACCAAATGTACTAAAAGATAAGATAAAATCTAAACTATTTTCATAGTCAATACTTTTTCTATATTAGAGCACAAACTCTTTGGTTTTGGCAGAATGAAAGAATTGAGATCCATTAGTATAACCATGCGACATGCTCAACTGATAGGTATTGTGCCTCTAGAGAGTGTCAATTGGCAGCAATGCGACCGAAGGTGTGCAATATCATTCATGTGGAAATGCAATGAAACGGACGTTTCAGAAGTTCTCTTTTGGAATTTACTGATTCCTTAAAACAATCGACTACAATGTCGAACTAATTTGAGCATCCATGATTTTGATCACACCCAACGAGTCACTTCTCTCTCCTCCAATTCATTTACTTTCTGTTTACCATTTTTGTTGTTTTGTTTCTTGAGTGCAACAACAATAACAAACCACGTGTGCACTGCAACACCTCTTTGTTAGTGGCAATCATTCAAACTTCTATTGCAATTTTTCCATTCCATCTAATATATGTAATAAATTTATTTTATTAAAATAGTTGGGTTTGAACTTTGCTTTGCATATCTTTCGAGACATGTGCAATGTTTAATTAAACATCAAATGAGGAGAAGTCGAAGTCAATGTATCTAGAATATAAAAACTTAAATGGCCTCTAAATAGACCTTTATGTGTTTAGATTAGCTAGAATCATCACATAAATTAGCCTAGTTGCAATCATGGATGTAGACGTCCACCGATGATGAATACCTAATTTATTTCTTAAACATGTTTTAAGTAAAATTCATATTAACAACAGACAAAAACAAGCCCAAATTCAACGCTCAAGGACATACCTATGTCCACTCTTTCCTTTGTACCACGCTTCCTTGTGTATCAAAGTTTATTATTATTTTTATATGCACAATATTTGACATTGTTACTTAAGACGTTCGTTTTATGCTTCAATTTTCACAAATTATGTTTTTAGACAACAATTTACTTTTAGTTTTAACAATTTTTGTTAAGAGTTGAAGAAACTACCAACACCAATTTACAAAAAAGTTGGAGAAGCTTAATTGAAACTAATATTTTATATTAGAGTTTATATTTATAGACATGAACAACTAATCCCACATGTCTTCAATTATTGACATATGACGGCCATTACATCAGTAAGGAGTATAAAATATTTTTTTGTTAGACTGAAAATTTATTGATTTGTTAGCCTAAAAATTTACAAGAAATATTTATTTTTGAGATGTCCGATATTAGGTATGGATTTTTCACTGATCTTCTGCCACACAGATATGTTCTTTTGCCTCTCTTCGATAACCACAAAGATCACTTGAATTAGACAAAAGAAATCTTCTTAAATATTTTTTGAATTTTTGTTATTTTGGTTGAATACATAAATGGGATACTTAACATGTCCTCGTTCAAAATATAGAAAGTAGCTTATACTTCCATTTTTTTTTTTAACTAACAGATGTTGTTTCTTGTAAATCAGTCAAAATTTTGACTAAATAATTGGTGTATTTTTTAAAATATTATTTATTTCGTACAAAGGAATATGATATTTGCTTCTTCTTCTTTTTTAAATGAAGGTGTATATTAGTTTCAATAATTTGAATGAAAACTTTTGCTAAAATATCCCATACATAAATAAACGTTTGCCGACATTTTTTGGATTATTGAGTTAAATTCGCATTTTCAATTTATAAAATAAGAAGATATTACGTGCCAGCAACTCCCTTCTTTCACACTTCATGGATGAATACAAAGGCCAACCAACAAAACACTGATTTTTTTTCTTCAACCGCAGGATCGATTGCGTACTCCAAAACAAAAAACAGCAAACTTCAGCAAACCACAACTCGATACATAACCAAATTCCAAATTAATGCACCCCCACCAGGTCCACGCGTCCGCGTCCTCGCTTGTCGTTTTGGTAGATTTTCTTACTCCCACGCGTTGACTTTTTGTCCCTACGCATTTGCACACCTCCTCCCCCTCTCTCTCTCTCTCTCTCTCCCCCTTCGTCCTCAATCCCGACGTCTCGATTTTCTCTCTCCTCTCTCTTTGTCAACGCCTAAAAGTTTAGACCTTTCCTCCCTCTCTCTCTCTCTCTCTCTCTTTCTAAAAGTCAACCCTCATCCTTTCTTCTTCTCCACAAACACCCCCCTTCTCCCTCTCCCTCTCCCTCTCTCAAGAAATTAATGGGAAACGGAATCAGCAGCAGCAGCTGCTTCTCCGGCTGCGCCCGCAGGCCCCGCCTCCGCCGACGCCACGTGGCGGCCGCCGTCACCTCCGAGCCGTTCGATGAGGGGCTCGGCCACTCCTTCTGCTACGTCTCCTCATCCAAACTCGAGGAAGAGCTGAACAATACAAACAACAGCAACCTGTACTCGATCTCCGGCGCCTCGGTCAGCGCCAATCCCTCCACCGCCCTCTCCACCTCCTTAGACCCCTACTCCTCCTACTCCTCCGCCGCCGCCGCCTTCGACTCCTCCACCTCCTTCTCCTCCGTGCCCCTCCGCCGCGTCGGCGGCGGCGGCGGAGGAAACGAGCGCGGCTTCCTCTCCGGCCCCATCGAGCGCGGCTTCCTCTCCGGCCCCCTCGACGACCACCGCAGCCTCTTCTCCGGCCCCCTCGACGGCAGCGGGGGCCTCACCGGCCGCCTCCGCAGGAGCCTCTCGCACTCGCTCTTCCGGAGCCGGAACAAGGGCGGCTCCGACGACAACCACAGCAGCGGCTCCATCGGCCTCGAGCCCGCCGAGGAGCAGTGGGCCCAGGGGAAGGCCGGGGAGGACCGGGTCCACGTGGTGGTGTCGGAGGAGAACGACTCGGTGTTCGTCGGCATCTACGACGGGTTCAACGGCCCCGACGCCACCGACTTCCTCCTCTCCAACCTCTACGCGTCCGTCCGGAAGGAGCTGGAGGCCGTTAGATCGCAGGGCCAGGGCCAGAAGAGCCACCTCCACGTCCTGAAGGCGCTGTCGCGGGCGCTGAGGAGGACGGAGGAGGACTACTTCGAGGTCGCGGACAAGATGTCGGCGGAGAACCCGGAGCTGGCGCTGATGGGGTCCTGCGTCCTGGTGATGCTGATGAAGGGGGAGGACGTCTACCTGATGAGCGTGGGGGACAGCAGGGCCGTTCTGGCACGGACGGCACGCAGGCGGCACCGCGGCGGCCGCGAGACGTCTGATGAATTGGTGAAGAATTTGGCAGCCTTGCAACTTACACTGGAGCACAGTACTAGTGTTAAAGAGGTAACTAGAAGAAGAAGAAGGCCTAATTAGTCTCGTTGTCTCTGTTTCGATTAATTCATGCCAGTAGCTTATTGTTGAGATGTATGTATGTATGTATGTTACAGGAAGTGCTTAGGATTAGGAATGAACATCCTGACGACGGTTCCGCAATCGCCAACGATCGGGTGAAGGGTTCGTTGAAGGTCACCAGGGCTTTCGGTGCCGGCTTTCTCAAACAGGTAATGCCATGCCTCTTTCTTCACTCCAGATACATGGTAGACCTACTGATACGCTTTTTCTGAATCCTCATCTATGAAACTTTGTAATAAACCTCTCTTCTAGTAGTGCCTCTTTGGTCCCATAGCCAAATTGTTGAAGTTATATAGAAGAATCTTGTGATTTTTAAGACCATGGATGGAATCCTACAAAAGCGCACACACACTACTAGATGAAAAGAAGAAGAGGAAGAAGAATAAGAAGAAACAACAATAATCAATTACATGGTGGGATTACAATATTAAGTGTAATGCTCCAAGGAAGGAAGGAAGGAAATTTCTTGGAGTGTTAAGCTTGAAATAGTTTTTAACTTAAAAGTGTTATTTTTTTTTTTTTTAAATTTACATCAAAGGATTGTAAACCATCTGATTCTTTCATCTCTTTCAATGTGATTGCATAGTATAGATTGTGTACAGAGTTGCTGTTTGAACTTTGAATTGTGTTTAGATCGAGTCGAGAAGTTTGAAACTTATCAGCCCTATGATGCATGATCGTAGGGTATCCACAACTTCGATCATACAATAGTTCAACATAGACGCTTCAAAATCCCTTAGGAATATCCCTACTCGTGTCCATATGTAGCTATTCTTCTTCGTAGCATATGTTACATTGACATGTATATGACACGGCATGATACAGGCACGACATCATACATGGAAGATACATAATAGGATAAAACACAAACAGAAACCAAAATTGATGCCGTGTATCCATCATCTATGTGTCCATATCATGTTGTGTCATATTGTGTTTGTGCAACATATATAGCTTTACTAAGAATTGTTGCTACATATTGAGGAGGAAAACTTTTAGTATTGAAGAATTGCCCTCAATGAATCACAAAACCTCACCAAGTAAAATGCATACTATGGAACTGAAATTTCAAGATCCTAGCATGCTATATAACCCAAGGCTTCAGGCAGCTATTTCTTTCCAATGTTTGATGTTTATAGCTATTTCTCACTCACATATATGAACAAAATAGTCTGTGATTTTGGAATATTAATCATCTTCGTCCTTTTACCGTTAAAACCATCTTTTATTACCAAATATAAGTTTCAGTACTAAACACCCTTCTTATGTTTTCTACAGCCAAAGTGGAACAATGCGCTTCTTGAAATGTTCAGAATTGATTATGTTGGGACCTCCCCATACATCACTTGCAACCCATATCTCTATCATCACACCCTTGGCCCAAGGGACAGGTTCTTGATATTATCATCAGATGGGCTATATCAGTATTTTAACAATGACGAGGCAGTAGCAGAGGTTGAACTCTTCATCGCAACAACCCCTGAGGGGGATCCAGCACAACATCTTGTTGAGGAAGTCCTTTTCCGTGCAGCGAAGAAAGCAGGTAAATTCGAAAAATCGAAATGCTTGTGAAATCTGAAGTTCTGATAAAGAAAATATATGACGAAATGCCTGTGTCAAACATGTACATGTTTTTTATCATTTGGTAATTTCAGGTATGGACTTCCATGAATTGCTTGAAATACCGCAGGGGGACAGGCGAAGGTACCATGACGATGTTTCCGTCATAGTAATCTCTCTAGAAGGAAGGATATGGAGATCATGTGTGTAAATAAAGCTACAGATTAGAGAAGAATACAATAGATGTACCTACGGAAAAGCTCGGGGACTTTTCTGTTTTTTCCCAGTGATGTTTGTACCATACCAGTTGTTACTAGGGAACACAGATTTGGAGGCCATCCAGGGATCGTGTCGTTGTATCGACTGTATAGGTACAGTACCAGTGTTAATATCCACTACTAAGTGGCAGATGTAATCTTCTATAATTAATCCCTTCACTTCATCCATTATTGAACATCGATCACTTCTACAAGCAAGAGCAGAACCCATTGTTTCCTAGTTGTAATTCTCTTGTATTGTTTCTTCTGTGCTGGTGTACTTGATAGACTAGAAACGTTTTTTTAACATAATAAAACACATTTTATACTTCTTTTATTCAGTGTCTGGGCCATGATATGGTATCTGTGTAATGGAGCAGACACCACTACAATTTTCTGCTTTTCTTGTATTTGCATAAACAGGAATAATGGATTAAAGAAGAAAGTCAGTTTACTAGGAAGATGTGGGTTTATGATTGTTGGGATTTTATGGACTAGCAACATATTGAGCAAGTCCGTGGGGGTGTAGGGATCCCGTGGAGATGGACACGGTTCGAATTATATATATATATATATATATATATATATATATATATATATATATATATATATATATATATATATTCAGTAATGGATAACTATAAATATGTCATAGTTATGTGAAATGCATGATGAACAAACAACATTGCATAGCGGGCCGTAATGGGAGTATACACAAATTATATAAAGTGCAAGAGGCCCATAGACTCCCATAAGACCTTAGCTAGCCCTCCCTAAAAGTGGTCAAATTGGAACGCTTGTATCAGTAAAATAAACTCCGTGTAAGTTAAATATAGGATATGTTTTTGGCAAGCTGGAGAAAAGGGAGACGAAGGAAAAAGAAGAAGAAGTGAAGTCCTATCATTCTCTTACTTGCATGTCCAACTTCTTCATCAAATTTTCAGATTCTGACACTAATCAAGCAAGAGTGAGTGCAATTGGATCTTCACAAGAGTGTCATGGTGGCATATGGTGTTGTGTATGTTGGGCTATGGTGATGAACATGCTTGTGCTCTTGTACTATTATATATGTAGATTATTGCAAAGATACATGTCAGAGAAGAAAAGAAGTACTTCCCATGAGTCTCTATTTCGTACGTACGTACTAGCTAGCAAGGCTAGCTATCGACATGACGACATGTTCGGATAAATAACAACTTCGTCTTGACCGGAAAACTTCTCGAGGTTCGAAAGCAGATGCCGGATGGAGAAGAGACAACATGCAACTACTCCAGAAATGCTATGCTGGTGTGTGTGTGTGTGTGAGAGAGTGAGAGGGATGGGGGAGAGAGATTGGGCGGTGGTTTATTTTTTATTTTTCCGGAAAATGCTTTGTTGCCGGCAGTGGCCCGCGGGCCATGTGTTGCCACCTTATTGGCCTCCTACTATCTTCCGGACCCATCCACCCCCTCCAATTAGAAGGCAACATGTGGTCCACAGACCAAGAATGCGGTCCAAGCCTACGGACAACATAGCAGTGCCGTTTTTTTTTTCACATCCTTAGAAATTTTTTTTCCCACTTCGATCTACCCTCAAATTAAAGAAAAAAATGAGATGAAGAAAACTTGTCCACAAATTGATAAATAATTGATAAATTTAAGAAAAAGAGAAAATATTCAAATTCTAGATCCACATACATGTGATAAATTTTGTTTTTGTTTTTTGATATTATTAAAAAATTAAAAAAATAGAATATATTAAAATAATTAAAATATAATTCTATATATTTAACAAAAAATTGTTATAAAGATATTTTTATAATTTTGGAAATATAATTGGACAAAGTGCAAAAAAAAAAATTCCTCCTTACATGCATACTTTCATGGAAAAAAAAAAAGATATCGTAGACGTTTTGGTTCTAAAGAAATTCAAATAAAAATAGTGCAAGAACAATTTACAGTCATTGTAGATTAATTAGTCTATTAAAAACTTCATGGACGACAATAAATCCTGGAAGCATGGGCAGAGCCAGCATAGGCCCAGTGGGGTCATGTGACCCACTCAATATATATATATATATATATATATATATATATATATATATATATATATATATATATATATATATATATATATATAATTTTCATTATTAATTGTTTTACTCTCAACTACTTATATTATGAACGAGTAACAATTTGATATTTTACTTGTTTTACTTGTAGTTACAAGTAGCTGAATCATGTCATAAAATTTATCCTTAAACGTTTTTAGATGACAAGATTTAATTTTCTCTTAGATGAAATAAAATTATTTTCTAGTATAATATTTTTTGATTAAAAAATATATAAAAATATATAAAGTAAAAGTAAATTTGTGGATGAAAATAAAATATTTTAATTTTGTTTTTCCTTAGGGAGAAAAAAATATTTAATTTCCATAAGACCCTAGGATGACAAGGTTCATGACTAAAATGATAGGATCAAAGTTTGAATTTTAAGATATACTGAATCTCCTCGATCAAATAGTCAAAATTGATAAAAAAAATGTCTTGTATGACCTGACTAGAATGACAATGAAGTTAAGGTTCTGATTATATTGGGTTAGAATTAATGTCCACTTTAATACCAATCCTACTTTGAAATGAATAGAAAAAATGAGCAGCTATATTAAAAATAACTAGAATAGACGACCAATGTTAGGTATAGAAAATAGAATTTGTGACTAATTTATGCAATTTTTTCTCTACGTTTTTATAATTTTTTTGAATTAAAATTTTTAATCGATTTTGACCCCGCTGTATCCAAATTCTGGCTACGCCACTGCTTGGAATAAGATTCTATTATGGGAGGATGATAAACTTTCAGAGCACTATCAACCCCTAATGTGAAATTTAATGAAAGAATTGAAAAGCACCTATGCCAATGTGTCTATAATCTCCTAGAGAATTCACAGTCGCGGTGGTGACAATTGAACCAAGACCATACTTCCAGGGGCGGATCCAGAAACTATAACTGGAATGGGCTACCAAAAATTTGGGTGGACTGAAAGTAGATAAATCTATATAGAAAAAAAATCAAAATTTATTTGGAAAAAAAATATAATTTTTTTTTTTTTGGTGGGCTCCAGCCCAGCCCAAGGCACCCTTGGTCCGCCCTGGCATACTTCCACATACATGTTTTGCAATTTTTTTTGGATTTTTCTAGCATGTATGATAATGTTTAAGATACTTGTATGATGAATGCAATGGATAATTAAAATTGAGAATTTATGGCAAACACAAATTTGCTTTGGGTTTCTCTTCCCAACACAAATTTATTATCCTTTTTTAACTTCTCGTCCACAAATTTATCATCCAAACACAAAAGTTGCAAAAGTAAATTACAAGTAAATATAAGCACCAGTCATCTTCCAAACACATAATTTCATCCAAACTTGTAAATTTCTTCCAAGTTAATATAAGCACCAGATATCTTTCAAGTAAATTTCTTCCAAGTTAATATAAGCAAAAGTAAACAAGTAAATATAAACACACACAAAAACACAAGATATATCAACATAGATGTATTTAGCATAGCAAATAAACAATAAAAGAAATCCAACTAAACTAGAAAAGAGCTGCAACCCTTTAGAAGGGAACATAAAAAAGACTAATTTACAAAATACAAAGAACAAATTTTCAAACCGGACAAAAAAATCAGCAGCAAAAACTAGATCAAGAAAAGAACTTCTCCAATAAAGATGACAATCAGGTCGTACTCTACAAAATTGAACCAGTGAGAAGAACTAGAATATGGGAAATATCTTACACTACATAATGAGGCTTCAAAACGGCTCAAAACTGAGCATGGAGAATCGAACTCAACCAAACAAGAAAAATACCTCACACCTTAACCACATGTGTTACACTACTAAATATGCTTATTTGGCGACATAAATTTAGCGACGTTCGATTAACGTCGCTAAATTGTGTACATTAGCGACGTTTTAGTGAAGCGTCGCTAATCGTCGCTACTAGCGACGAAATAAGCGACGAAATAACGACGTACATTAATTACATGAGCTAATCGTCGCGAAACGTCGCTAATAGCGACTAATTTAGCGAATGTCGTTTGAACGTCGCTAAATTCTAATTATATCCCCCCCCACCGATTCATTTTCCCCCATTTTCCTCTCTCACTCTCTCTCCTCCCCCCCCTCCGGCGCTCTCACTCTCTCCTGCGGCTACTCTCACTCTCTCCGGCGACTCTCCTCCCTCTCCGGTACGTGACTCTCCCCCTCCCTCCCTCTCTTTCTCTCTCTCTCTCTCTCTCTCCTCTCTCTCTCTCTCTCTCTCCGTCTGTTTTGGTTGTTGGTGGGTTGGGGGGGGGGTGCGGGTGGCTCGGGGGGAGGTGCAGGGGGGGGGGGATTGTAAGCCCCCTGAATTTCAGGGTTTATTTTTTTATTTTCTGAATAAATTATTTTCGATAAATATTTTATTATTTAATTATTTTTGATCATTAATGTACCTTCCCGTGACTTTGACTTCTGGAGCGTCAATGATGCCAATCTCTGTAAACTCTCTTCATGGATTTTGAAGTAGGCAAGATTATCTTCCTGTTGATATATCGTGTCCTACTTGAACTCGTTCCCTTGTGCTCTTTTTGTATCGCGCAACTTCGGGTCAACTTAGACCAATTAATCATTGAATAATTATTTCCACTTTTATTTTTGATCTTCGTTTGCACGCCACCGTGACTTTTAATTTAGGAGCACCAGACCAGTCGTTTTCTCGGAACCAACTTCTCATAAATGATCTACTCGAGACGCTCTTCACCCATGACCTTCGTGTCCTACTCAGACACTCCATTTTGTGCTTCATTTTCTCCGCACAATTTTTGGGTCAATTTAGGCCGATTTATTTTCTACCGTAAAACTTGATTTAAATTCAAATTTAATTTCGGGACCCGACATCGATCCAACCTAGTCGACCCAAAGTATGGACGTGGCCCACATGAAGCCTACTATCCCCATAAAACTTGTGTCCCATTTATTGGAGTCCCCGTATATTATTTATTTATCCATGATTATAAATCCCTATTTTTTAATTCGAATATTGCACCCGGTCCGATGTTGACCCGACCCGGCTCGACCGAACCCGAACCCAAGCTCCAGGTTGCCCTCTCATGACTGCCCAAATACCCACATAATTTTCCTATTTTTTTCTAATTTAAAAATATCTCTTCATCTCTCTACTTTTCAAATATACCACATATTTATATATATACATATATATATAAATATCTTCACCTCTCCTCCATAAAACACCTACACCTACACCCCCCCTCCACCTCACAGCCGAACACCCCCCCTTGGCCGACCTCTTTCTCTCTCCCCCTCTCATTCAAATATCTCTCTCTCCCTCTCTATTCTCACACTCTCTATTATACCACACACACACTTAAACAACCCACTCTCCCTCTCTCAATAACACACTCTTTCCCCCCATACTCCACAGCCGAGCACCCCTCCTGTACACAAATAACCTCCCCCCTACTTCTCTCCTTCCTCCCCACTTCTTCTTCTTCTTCTTTAACTTATTCTTCTTCTTCCTTTCTTCCTCTTCATTGAGAAGAGCACCAACCCACATCACCATTAACCATCACCATCCCCACCACTCTAACCATCCCCCACCGCCGTCGCCGTGCCCGGCGCTGTGCCGCCGTCGCCCTGGCCGACCGGCCGCACGGCCACAGCAGCCCAGGAACAGCAGTAAGCCGCAGCAGTGGCAGCAGCATGCAGCAGCATGCAGCAGCAGCGGCGCCAAGTGCGCGCGCGCGCGGGCCGCCGTCGTGCGCCGCCGCGCCGCCGCACGGCCGCCGTGGCCACCCCCTGCTGCGCACGAGTCTCCGGCGACCCCCCCGGGGTGCGCCCCCATCTTCCCCGACGCGCCGAACGGGCTATTCGTGCGTTTTGAACGGAATCCCGTCGACGCGCGCGGGGGAAAGTTTCAGAAACTGTGTTTCGGGATAGCGACTTCGCGCATGTTTTTCGGGAGATCCGACCGTTGGATTGGCGAACTCTTCGCTCCGTCACAATCTCGGTATATAGCTCTTCACTCCCCTCAATTTTCGTCCGTTAATTATGTCATTTGATACCTCAAAACTGGCCACCAAGTTGACGTTTTAAATTAAACTGTTTTGGACAGTTTCGTGACGCCAACTTCGCGGGTTTGTATCTTCGTCGTTGCAGCTCCGTTTACGCACCGGCAGTTCCGATGCATAGCTGGTATAACCCTCTTTCTGCCTCCTTTAGGTTTCGTTTCATTATAAGCACGTTTGGTTGGTTGAATTCGACGCCAAAGTTGGCCGTCCGAATTATTTAAATTACACTTGTAAAATTCCATTTTTGAACCCGGGACTCCGGATTCAATTTCTGACACCACCAGTAGACTCGTGGCGTCGTTCTGGTATGTTTTCATATAAAGTTTGCTTGATTTGGAGAACGTGGGCCCTGACACGCATTTCGGTGCAAAGTGGGTCCCACTTTCGAGTCAACGGGTCACTTTGAGTTCGGCTCATCGGAATCCAATTCCGGATATACCGTTGGGTTCGTATCGTCATTCTGGATTCGTGGACATATAATTTACTAGGTTTTGTAGACTTCTATCCTGACACATTTTTCGGTGCAAAGTGTGTCCAGCGGCGGACATCATTTTGACCCGAAATTACCGTTTTGCCCCTGTGTCCAAATTGGACTTATGGGTAGGCTATCCTAGCTGATTTGACCGTTCTGGACACGTTGGTGATATTTATTTTATCATCCGACGACATCTGTAGATTTTGATTATGTATTATTCTTAATTTATAATTAATTATTTTTCTAGATATTGTTACTTTCTGGTTTTGAATTTTTATATATATTTTAATTTCTGTAAAAATCTGAGACAAATTGTATTTAAATATTATGTTAATTTAGCTAATTTATTATAATTTTTCTAGTATTTAATAAGTACTTTTGGTATTTTATAAAAAGGGGAAAACAGAACTCATTTTTAATATATTTATGTTTGCTGATTTTTAATAATTATTTATGAGGGTTTATAAATTCCAGAAAAATTAGTATAAATTTCTATAATTAACAAGGATTATTTTGGTACTTTATTTTATATATATTTAAGCTTTTTATCTATCTCTAAAATTATTGGAACTTAGTTTACAGTTTGATTTATTTATTGAATAGTTACGACTTTCAATATTTTGTGTTGTTTTGAGTTATAGACGTATTGGACCTCACCCCGCACTAGTGTAAAGATCCTAGGAAGTTAGTTTATGTATAGTGGCACTCCACATTAGACTTTTTATGCTAGGTCCCCACTTGACTAGTTTGACTAAAATGTTTGATTAGAGTTGACTTTGACCTAGATTGGCTTAGAAATCATATAGATTGTATTAGTTCTTTCGTTTACTTTCATTTTGGACATGTCATAACTGTATTACTCCATTTTAGGACATTGTGACCCTGGTACAGACATCTGATATTACACTACTTTTTACATAGTATCAGGCGAGTACATTCTCTGATTGTTCTCTCATTTATTTGTCAATTACTGTATTTCAGTTCTAGTTAGTTCTATGTGATTCTATGTATCAACACGTATGGATATTTTTGGATTCATGTATGCGACACATACCTTACTTACTGATCTCTATTACTGGAATCACTGGAATCATTCCGGAATCATTTCTGGAATCATTATTTGGCCGGACTCATCTCGATTCTTGTGTCTTGTACTGGATTCACTTGCTGGGCGGGGAAATATTGAGTAAGACATGTAGACATACCCCAAATCTGGAATCTCCAACTAGAATCTACTGGAAGCATAGCCATCTCTTGCCTGATCCGTAAGAGATGTGCCTGATACCTACAGCCGTTTATATGTCGACCTCGGTATTTTAAAACACACTGTTAGATCATAGTTGGACTCACCCTGGATTCATTGATCACTGTTGGACTTATCTTGTATCGGAAATCATCTGGTATCGGATTATATGGACTGGACTCACACTGGGATTACATTAGACTTATATTGTACTGTCTAGACTCATACATGTTATTCTAGTTCAGTTAGCTTTTATTACCGTCATCATTGCCATGATTCTTCTCTTGTTTAGTTACCTTTCTTTTCTTGTATCTTAACTGTTTCTCTATACCATCACCTGAATATAAACTACCATGTTCATCAATAAAACTGTCTATAACTGCTTTAGAGTTCTCTATCATTTACTTGGGATTTCTAGATGGGTTGTACTCGTTCCTGTCCTGATTGGACCTGTTGAAAATATTACAGATGATAGTCCTGAGGATACATGCCCTACTTACCATGGACCTGGCCTTAGCTCCAGAAGAGGCCCCAGCGGGAAACCTTGCTTAGTTATCTTTCATGTGTTTAGTAGACTTAGACTTTGTCTGTTCTTATATTTGGATACTGGACTTTGTTGTAGCGCCCCGCTTTCGATAGGCGACGGAACTTCATAATATGCTAGCGCCGAGTCAGATCGGCCGGGAACTTAGATGGCCATCTAACTCGATCGCTAAGCTTGGTAAACGTTAACGCCTTGCGGCATCGATTCAATTCGATTTGGACGGAAGATACGAGAATCGATCCAACTAATGGAACGACTTCTGTTGGAACAAGTCCTAGATGCAGCGGGCTGCGTCTCGGCGCGCGAGCTCTCTATAAGAGTCCCTTCGACGGGACCGGACCGCTGTATGGTTTTCTTGGAGCTTTGCCGCTGGGCTTGATTGAAGTGCTTTCGCGTCATTTTCAAGGATGCAATTACAAATTTCGATGCAAGGGGAAAAGAAGGAAATCTAACAAAGTGTTGATGCATTGCAGGAGCTCGCGTAACTAAGGATTGACGTTGCGTAGCGCTTCGACGACCTGCACGAAGCCAAGTAATCGGTGGGTGATTCGGCCTTCTTTTCTATTCTGTCCCGCAAACTTATTCCTTGCTTCGAATCCATTCAAATCGAACGATGCCAAGTTAATTGCATGCCAATCCACTAAGTCAAGAACTCGGGAAAAAACGTATCGATTTACAAATACAAGTTTTTCACATAAACCAAAAAGTTTAAGGTTTACAGAAAAAGATAGACTATTTCAAGTGCTGCAAAATATTATGAAACGTTGAACATGGGTTTTGATGCCTCGGACAATTTGGTGCCTACGGGACGCTAAATCGAGTGTATGGCTTCGGGGGAAAATGAATCGATGCATAAGTTGCCATAAATGATAATGTCGTTGAATACTGTCCGCGCTATACAAAATGGTTTGCATGCATTAAACTGTTCGCACATAGGCATGGTCATGGACAGCTTGTGCACAAGTTCGATTCCTCGAAACGGTATCCGGGGCATCGGAACCGATTCGACCTAGGGGGAATAATTTATCGTGCTTCGGCGCGATGCATGCGGGACCTTCAGTAAGGCTTGCAACCTAGGCTGAAAGGGTAGCGTCGCATGCCAACTTCGATTAAGTCCCTCGTGGTGCGTAGCACCAATGACCGCATATAAGATAGTTTCATGCTCATCTATTGTCTTATGCAGGGTAAATATTATCTATGTTTTCATACAGGGACGAGCACGGCCGTGGTAAGAAATACGATAAACTGCGATGTTATGTTGTATGCTTAATACTCAAAGACGGCTATCGAATATGAACTGAATTCATTTAGTTCTAATAGAAAGACAACTCTAAAGCATGCCTATCCTAACAATCAGAGTCGGTTTAGACGAGTTGGTTCGTCTCGTCCACTTAGCAAGTGTGCTAATTCCCTCCCCCAATTTCCCCAGGTGCGGCGGGCGCTCTAACCTAAAACGAAGCTGAAGTGCGGAGAGGTGTTTTGAAGCTCTTCCTATACTGAAGTATTTTGAAGCCAATTCAAGTCGACGGCTTATGTATAAAGGGGCGAATGTATGGGACGGCAAGCGTAGTTCAGGCAACTTGTCGAATGTATTCTCTTTATGTTTTCAATCAATGTAGTCGCAACGGCATCCAATGTAATTACGACTTGTACTTCGTTGCAAGCTATGAATGAAAAGCATTTCTATCTTCCTATACTGCGTCTTAAATTCTGATGTGATTTGTGAAGTTTTAACTTGGCGTATTTATATCAAAAGATAACCGTTTGAGAACTTGTCATCTTGCCTTGCACGAGCGCAACTCCAGGCTCGTGCGGCATCACGCCTTAGCGAGGACGATCGAATCGGCAAAATTAATATCGGGGACGAACGTTGCCGACTCGGGGCGTGACAGATTGGTATCAGAGCACAGTTATGTTTCCTCGAATTTTCGAAATATGTTTCATTGTTGGAATGTCCGTTGCGATGGCTCGATTGAATGCTTGTCGGCATGCTGCGTGAAATACGAGTTCCATACAGGTAAGCCCGTAGATATTTTGAAAAATACTAACGGGTTTATACTGTTTGTAGGAATGACTAAGCGAGATAAGAAAATCGCCGGCCCAACAACCCAAACTGTAGATAGTACGTCGAGCACAAAAAGCACCGAGCCTAGCGAGACGACTATGCAGAAGATGCTACAGTTGATGGAACTGCAGCAGCAGCAGCTTCAGACACAATTCAAAGCTCAATTTGAGGCGCAACAAAGACAGATGAATGCCCTGACTCAGATAGTGAGCAGAATGGCGGGCAATAGCAAGACGACGGACGAAGAGCTCGAGGAAAAGCAAGGCGACCAAGAAGAAGACGAAGAGGAAGATGGCTCCCCACAAATGATGAACTCCCCTTCCATGTTCAAGGTGAAGGAGTTCCGCAAAATGAATCCGCCGAAGTTCAACGGCCGAGCAGAGCCCGACGTGATTGTGGGATGGCTCGCAGAGATAGAGGACTTGTTCGATCTCCTCTGCATCGAAGGGTCCCAGAGGGTGGCCTGTGCGGCGCTGCAATTACAACTACGAGCACATGACTGGTGGGCGGCGAAGAAACAAGGGATCTGTGAAGCCGATTCCAACAAAAGATCTCTTGGGAAATGTTCAAGACGGCCTTCCTTGAGCAGTACGTTCCTCGCGCCATCCGCCGACAGAAGGCGGATGAGTTCATGATGTTGAAACAGGGGAATATGAGTGTCGAAGATTATGATGCAAGCTTCTCGAAACTTGTAAAATTTGCTGGCGCCTTCCTGCCCAACAAAGAAGAATGGTGCGAGCGTTTTCAGCAAGGCCTCAACGAAGAACTGCGTAGGGACGTCATGAACCAACGGTGCCAAACTTATCGTGAATCCTATGAAGCCGCACTTGATAGCGAGCGAATCTTTGGCCGTATGTCACAAAGGGCCGTGCCTGTCGTTCGCAACAACTTCAACAAGCGTCCTAACGACGCCGGAGGATCGGGAGTATCAAAACGTCCAAACACAATTGATAACCGAGGCCATGGCGGACCACACTGCTATAGATGCGGTAAGAACGGGCATCGAGATCCCGATTGTAAACTGAGAACATGTTTCAAGTGTGGCGAGCTAGGCCACGTAGCAACTTTTTGCCCGCTGAGAGTCCAGAATCAACATAACCGAGGAACGTCCCGAACCCGCATAAAGCGCCGATACTGCAAGGCGCAAATGCGGTGCCCGTCAACCAGCAGAACCAACGCCACGGAGCTCAAGGCCGAGTTTATGCCTTAACTCGGGACGAGGCGTACGCGTCCGATACGGTTTGTAACATGTATATTACTCTACAAAGATATACCTGCTCGAGTATTATTCGATTCGGGTGCGACGCATAGCTTTATATCTACTGATTTTGCGAAAGAAAATAAAATCACCATGCAATCACTAGATATGAACATTAGCGTTAGCACTCCGTCGGGAGTCGATATGCCTGCAAACTTTATTTGTAGGGATGGCCACATTTGCGTCGGGGGGAGATATCTATCCTTGGATGCCGTAGTGCTAGACATAAAAGATTACGACATAATCCTGGGCATGGATTGGTTGGGCGCTTGTCGTGCAACGATCGAGTGCGCGGAGAAGAGAGTAGTGTTTCGTCTCCCTGGCGAGACGGAGTTCTCATATTCGTGCGGTACGGCCTCGAAGACGGCGATGATGGTATCGGCAATCTCGGCAAGGCGTATGCCGCGTTCCGGCTGCGCGGGATACTTGGCATCAGTTCGAGACACGCGGACGGATAATACAAATACAATGCAGACTGATGTTGTGGCAGACTTTCTCGATGTTTTTCCTGACGAGATGCCCGGGATGCCGCCAGATCGAGAAATTGAATTCAGCATCGACACCTTTCCGGATACGCGGCCGATATCAAAGGCGCCTTACCGAATGGCTCCAGCAGAACTGAAGGAGCTGAAGGTGCAATTACAAGAGTTGCTAGACCGCGGATTTATTCGCCCTAGCGTCTATCCGTGGGGAGCTCCCGTATTGTTCGTGAAGAAGAAAGATGGGTCGTTGCGGCTATGCATCGACTATCGGGAACTCAACAAGGCGACCGTGCGGAACAAGTATCCTTTGCCGCGAATCGACGACTTGTTTGACCAACTGCAAGGCGCGACAATATTTTCAAAAATCGATCTTCGTTCAGGCTATCATCAGTTGAAGATCAAGTCCGACGACTGTAGAAGCATGGAATTTCACAACCAGAAAACTCATGCGCCAGACACTACACGCGCCAGAACTCAGACGAAGAACTTCACAGCAAAGTCAATA
>JANAVB010044639.1:0-15775 GCA_029216955.1 Iris pallida | reverse complement strand
AAAAATGGAACCTTGAAAGGAATTGAGCCAATAGAGATTGATATGGTCCTAGTAAGTTCTAGGGAAATCAATTAGAATTTTATAGGGAATCTTTCTTTCTGGTTGTGATAAGAGATTTCTGGAAATAGAGACAACCGTTAGAAATGTAAATCCTCTAATCAGGCAAAAGTCAGAATGATTTGATGGTGCAAAAGACAACCATGGTTTGAATATAGTCTGAATAATATTCGGGAACCAAATATGTTTGAAGTCATTTTGTCTCAAATTCATGCCTCGCCAGAGTGCACCTGACTGCAGTGAATTTTTGACCCAATAACTTGAATAATTTTAGGTTACCGAGTAGTCTGTCAACTTTATCCATTTCATGGCTAAGCAACATAGAAGATCAACATGGTGCATTTAGGACATAGTCACGATAATATCCGGGAACCTATGAACACCTAAAATTACTTCAACTTTAGAGTCTTTTGCCTCGCCAGTGCGCAATTGGCTGCAGTAAACTCGCAGTTTCTATAATTCAGACAATTGACTATAACACAATGTGCGAAGTCATATTAAATCACGTAATATTTTCCCAAACTTTGTCTATAAGAATTCAAAGGAGTTTCCGAAAAAATTCAAACGAGTTTTAAGGTTCTAGTCATGATAGAAAAGATGTTGATGTATGTTCTTCTGGTTTCAAGAAAATTTATCAGGAAAAATATGTGTTCCAGTAGCTCTTGAGATTTAAGAGATTTGATTTTGAAGAAATTGATCAAACTTGAGTATGACAGGATAAGGTAGAAGAATCAGAGCTTTGAGTTGAGTTGAAGAAGCCAATGAGAATATTCCCGACAAATCACTTAAAGGATACAGACGTTTACCAAAATTATTTTGAAGAAATACTTTCTTATCCAACGAAAGTTTTGAGAATGTGATGGGTAAGTTGGGTTGACACAAAAAGAAATATGTCTTATGGATTCAAGGAAGTCAGGTTAAAATGGTTTAGTAAAGCCAACAAGGGGATGGTTCAACAATTTAAAAGTTTTTCAATGATTTAAAGAAGATTTAATAATAGGATGGAATCAATTCTCTGACCGCTCGTACTTCACGATACTCAAGCATTGAGTTTAAGAGCTGTCTAGGCCTTGAATTGATCAAGAAGTTACATAGAGAGAGTAGGGTTTCAGGTTGAGTGGAGGGGATCAAAATAAAATATTTGGAATAACTTAGGAGATAACAATCGGTATTGAAAGTATTTTTGAAAATATCTTTTAGGGAAATCATGAACTACTAAGCTGAACCAATTCTTTTGGTAATAATTATCCTTGAGGCTTTATAGTTCCAGAAGAATTTGGTTCAGGATTAGTTCCGAAAAAGTCAATTAAAATGAGGTTAAGGCGAATGGTTGGATATGCTAGTCGTAGAAGTACTCGGATAGATAAGGGTTTATTAGAATTAGAAACTCTAGATAGCGAACGAGTCTGGATTCCAAATAAAGATAGAGAAATAAGATTTGATCGACTAGTGGAGAAGTTTGAAAAAATAGGTTTGCTGACGAAGGAGATTGAAAAGTTCTATGGTAAAGTGCAAAAAACCCCTCGTTAGATGTATAACTTTTGCACTAAAAGACCTTTTAGTAATTTTTTGCAGTTAAAGACCCCCACAATTAGTGACTTGCTCGGAATAGGACCTCCCGTCTGAGAGCCGTTGGAAACAGCCGTCACTCTCCAATTTTTTTGAAATTTTTTAATGAAACACCCAAAATACCCTTTGCCTTTGATCTATTTAAGGCTGTGGATGTTTGGGGCTTGGGAGGAGAGAACGGCCGGTAGTTGCTTGGGGGTTGTACACAAGCCTTAAAATTTTTTTTTTCCTGATATTTTCAGTTCTTCTATTTTTGCTAATTTATTTCCAAAGTAATTTGTTCTCTTTTCTAATTTTTTTTCGAACAGATTAATCCAAAGTCGAAGTTATGCCTTCTAGCTCGCAATCTTCGTTCTCACGACATTCAAGTAGAAATCGAAGGAAATTTATTTACTGCCATTGTGGATCAATTAGTCCATTGAAGACTTCGTGGACGCAAGCAAACCCTGGAAGAAGATTCTATGGGTGTGCAAATTTTCCAACAAGTTCTTGTGGATTTCTACTATGGGAGGATGAAAAACTTCCAGAGTACTATCAGAATCTAATCTGGAATTTAATGAAAGAATTGAAGGAGTATCGAAGCCAACGTTTAATTTCTTCTAGAGAAGCGATAGTGGCGATGACGACAAGTGAACGAAGACCATACCTCAACATGCATATTTTGCAATTTGTTTTTGGTTTTGTAACGTGTATAGTTATGTTTAAAATTTTTGTATGACGATTGCAATTGTTGAATGAAGTAAGCTATGTGGAAAAAATGTTGGTGACATTGTTAGCATGGCATAAACTCAACATGAGAGTTCATATAAAATGAAGAGAGTTCATATAAACTGCAGTAAGCACATAAAGTTCTTGTAACAAAGAAGTTTGGCTCTGCAATAAGCATAAATCTTCAGTAAGCACAATGTCTGAACAAAGAAGTTTGGCTCTGCAGGAAGCATATAAACTGCAGTAAGTTCATATAAACTGCAGTAAGCACATATAAGCTGCAGATAAGTATCCATACATTCAAGTAAGCACATATAAGCAGTATATTCAGACACATCTTTAACACATATAAACTGCATAAGCATCCATACATTCAAGTACTTCATTACAGCAGATAAGTATATTCAGACACATCTTTAGCACATAAAGCATCCATAATACATTATCCAACACATAAAGTATCCATACATTCAAGTACTTCATTACAGCAGATAAGTATATTTAGACCAACATCTAAACTGCAAACTGCAGATAAGTATCCAACACATAAAGTACATTATCCAACACATAAAGTATACATTGAGACCAACATCCAAACTGCAAACTGCAGATAAGTATCCATATATTCAAGTATACATTGAGACCAACATTCCATTTCTTCATTCTATTTCTTTACTGGCAAACTGCAAACTGCAGATAAGTATCCATACATCCAAATTGCATTTCTTCATTGTATTTCTTCACTGGCAGATAAGTATCCCAAAATAGATGCTTGTATACTGCAGGAAAGAAAGGGAGAGTTATAATTGATGAAGTAAAAGTTGAAAATTAAATGATGAAATGAAGAAGTAGGAACCTGTAGCATGACAAAACGAGTTAGGGACTGCAGCCTGACAAAATGAGATAGGGACAGTGGCTCAGAGGAGTTAGTGAGGTAGGGCTCAGCAGTGCAAAATAGAGCTGAACACATACATTAGCATAGCACCCCACAGAGTAACAAAATAGAGCAGTTGACACAAAATATGTGTCTTACATTCATATAGAGCAGCACACACAAACAGAGCACCAGAGCCTCACAAAATAGCCCCACAAAATAGAGCAGTTCACACAAACAGAGCCCCACCTACAGAGCCCTACACTCACATAACTCTAAATCATCATTGCCAACTTTCAGAAAGGGTCACCAAAATGATAAAGACCCTTCACTTGTCTACAACCTACGAAAAGATGAGTACCAAATAATTAAAAGAGAAAATGCACAATGTAGTATAGACAAAGAATAATTAAAATGCACAATGCTGACCTTCATGAATTGCTTGTTGGATCACCATGACAAATATGTAGGGTGGACTTAGAAAGCCTAGGCCTACTAGGCTTGGCCTTTGGCACTGCCACCTTCTCCTTAAATTCATTTTTGCAGGATCTAGTATTATGTCCACTTGCAGTTGCCACATGTCACAGTAGCTCTTTCGCATTTTCCTGCACTCTTCCTTTCTTTAATCTCATCAGGTTGTTTCTTCCTACTTTTTGGCCTTCTTCCAGTAAGGCTACGAACTACAGGAGGGATCATAGGCACAACCCCAGGTATGCGCCTCAGATGTCTCATTGAAAGAGGATTAATTGGCAATGCATAAGCCATCAGGTAGGTTTCTTTATGGTAGTACCTGTGCACGTAGTCCTCAATTGAATGCCTTTTCTTCTTAAGACATGCAACTTCATGCTCACATGGTATGCCTGTGATTTCCCACACCCTACAAGTGCATGTCCTGGCTTCTAAGTCAACTGAATCATTGGTTCCCCTTTGAATAACTTCAAATTTGTTGAATCCGGAGCCAATGACTAAACACCTTTACCCTAACAACACTTTCAGGATTTGTCTTCATCACCAACATGGCATATTCTCTTATACAAGCATACTGTTCTTGGACATCCCCATCACATCTCCAATGCCTTCTTTTTTGCCCTGTGAACTTTGTGTCTAGAAACATCAATCTCCAAATCTTCAGCTATATGAGTTTTAAATCCAACATTCTTCCAGTCTGGATCATGTCTGAACCTGTGGAGATACCTGTTTGCAAGAAGTGGCAAATAGTAACAGATAGTAGCAGATGACAGTTAGTAACTGTTAGTAACTGTTAGTAACTATTTGCAACTAAAAAGTAACTTGTGGAGATACCAGTCTGGATCATGTCTAAAAAGTAACTGTTAGTAACTGTTTGCAAGAAATATAGAAGTAAAAGCTAACTACTAGTAACAGATAACAGTTTATTAGCTAACTAAATAGTAACAAATAGTAACAGATAACAGTTTAATAACAACTAACTAAAAAGCTAACTATTAGTTAACTAAAAGCTAACTACTAGTAACTAGTAACCTAACTAACAGTTAACTTAAACCTAACTAACAATTAACTAAAAGCTAAATAACAGTAGAAGTGGTACCTGTTTGCAAGAAATGTAGAAGTGGCTTGCTTGTTGGTGTCCACCTCGTCATAATTTTTTGCATGTGCAGACTGGAATTTCTTAACTATAAAGTAACCATTTTCACCTACAACACTTCCATGAATCCTCCACTCACATCCTTCAGTTGAACATACAGCTGTGATCCTCCTTCTTTCATTGTGTATAAACTTCATGTTGTACTTGTTCTTGATGGCATGGAGCCTCAGAGCACTCATGAATTCTTCATGTGTAGCAAAACGTTTTCCCACATGAACATCCACATTTTCATCCCTCAACAAACTATTTTTAGTCACAACAGGATCTGAAGTACCCAACTCATAATCTTCAGACCCCCACTGTCTTCTGAGGACTGCACACTGCACAACTCATCACTGGGATTATACTCAGAGTCTTGGTCAATGTCTTCATGAGGTAAAAAACTACTATAGTCAATACCTACTTCTTCTTCAGCCACTTGTTCTTCAGCCACTTCTTCTCACCCACTTGTTCTTCATCCACAGCCACTTGTTCTTCTTCACCCACTTGTTCTTCATCCACATGTTCAAGTGGTACCCCAGTCAAGTTAATGCTTGCCCAATAATCTTCATCCATCTTCATTTCCATCTCTATAGCTGCTTTACTAAAATCAGTAATATGTGACTCATAATCATTGTAATCAATGAGTGACTCATCGAGCTTCCCTAATACATAAAATTTGAGAAGACATGGCTCTGGAAACTTTGCAAAGCATCTCATTATATCATTGTCACCCAATAATTGTGTCTTCCTTCCATCCACAGGGTTGTAGAAGTAAACTTCACAGGGAGCCTGCACCCCAGCACTTGCACATAGGCCATCAAGGTCAAACCAACAGAATTCATCACTAAGAATAAATTCTTTCAGTTCCAACACTACACCACCAACGTATTTGTCACCAACATCAAAGTGACCCCCAACATACATGTGAAGAGCATACTTTGTACCAAACATGTTGTGTTAAAACCTGTACACAATTACAAACTAATAACAAATTAACAACTAATTACATACAGTTACCATTTTTACACTTAGCCATCAAAATTAGGGTTTCCTGTCCACACACTTTGTCCAGTAAATGGGCAGACACAAAATTAGGGTTTACAAACGAAATGAGGTTACACACCAAAATATGGTTACAAACAAAATTAGGGTTCTCCTAAAGTCTTCCCAAACTACGGTTTTTTTTTCCAAAATTCCTCGTCACGAACAAAATCCTCGTAAGAAACAAAAAATTTTTGTGCAAAATTAGGGTTGTCACACCAAAATAGGGTTACAAACGAAATTAGGGTTTACGAGTATACCTGAATCTCTTCTTCTCCGTCTTCGAATTAGGGTTTCGTGCAAAATTAGGGCTGGAAGAGAGCTTAAGCGTCGAATTACGAACCTCCTGTTCTCCGTCTTCGCTTCACGTCGAACTGGAAGAGAGCTTAAGCATCAAAATTGGAAGAATAACATTAATAATGGGGGGTTTAGCCTATATTAGGGAGGGTATAACGGTCAGTTTACTCTAAAAATAACGTCCGTTACACAAAAATCATAATTAGGGGGTCTTATGAGCATTTTAGAAACGTTTAGGAATATTTAGAGCGTCGGGTCTTTTAGTGCAAAAGTTATACATCTAACGAGGGGTTTTTTGCACTTTACCCAAAAGTTCTAATATTGGTCCATAAATAGCAAAAAAAATATAAATCCTAAGGGATGCTAAAAAATCTGTTAAAGATATGGGAAGGAGATAATTCCCGAAAATCATGGGACGCTAAAAGATACAAAAATCTAGGAAATAAAATATGTAATAACATATACCATCATACAGTCGGCCTAAATTGGTCAAGGTCAAAATTCACTCCTTATGTCATTATCACTCCCAATTGTTATAAGTACCAACTAATATCTGGGTATTCCAAAATTCTATTCTTCCAATTCTTAATCACCAATATATCCTTGATAAATACCGCCTTATACCTTCTCATTAAGATTACAATCCTCAGAAATTGTATCGTAGGGGAAAGACTTTGGGAAAGATATCTACCATAAGGTGTAACCAAGAATTTTATTCATATTGGAGAATTACAGCAAGACTCTCATGATTATTCTAAGGACATCCTGTTACAACTTCTTATAACAATAGATAATGCTACTCAGCAGTTCTAGGTACTAGTCTTCATGGCTCTGGCTCTTGTACGAGCAGTCTCCAACTGCTTCATCTTCTTCTATGATCCTCAAGTCTGCATCATGCCTTTCTGCAGTGGGTGTAGGAGGCAAGGTCTGCTCGATAGGAAGAGAGTCCCTAGGTTGCGGCGTAGCAGGTGTTGCTGGGATAGGTGCTCTGGTACGATGGAAAGATAAGAGGCAGTCCTTTACCCGATGTTCAGCAGATTCACATGCCAAACATTGTCCCAATCTCTTGTGGCAACTATTGGCTAGATGACCAGGCCTCTTGCAGTAGGCACAAGCCAATGCTTCTTACGACATGACTGCCGGGAAGTAGAGTACTTGATGGGACCCAAATATCTTCTATATTCAGGGGTATCCCTCATAGGGTGAGGTTCCGCACCAACTCAGTTTAAGATAGCCAAGGCTACGTCATTGACATCCTTCATAATATCTCTCGTGATATCAATCTGCCTCTACTGTGCCTCGTCTTGGGCCTTATGGGACTCCAGGATTCCTTGAAATAGGGCAACCATTTGGGAGGTGTCTGCTGGTACTGGTGGGGCGACATGAGTAACTATCATAACAGGAGATGGTGAAATTGCCGTGGGCGGAATAGGTTCGGCTGTAGTATGAGCTGTGCTGGGGACTTGTACAGCAAAGGGGGAATTGATAAGCTGCAAAAGAGAAGGGTTGGAACGGGCCTGAGAAAGAGGGGTGTGATCAGGAGATAATACCTTGTCATCAGCAGGACTGGAACGGGTTGTCATTCCTCTAGTCATAGTCTGAAAGGTTTAGGAAGCAAACAAGCAATGTAGCCTACCAGTCTATAACAACCAAAAATATTTATTTATAATATAATTCGGTCCTATGTTGTGAAAAATTAATGTTCTAGTGTTCTAAATATTTCTAGGTATGTTTTCATAAATTGTTCTGACCTGCATGGGCCACCACTAAAAACATGTCACGACCCGATCCCAAATAATTGGATCGAACCGGATCATGTATAGCCTGCACCGTTGTGAGACGGCGGCAGTAAGCTGTTCCATAAGCAGGTAATCACAATAATATCTATACATTTGTCACAACTGAATATTTGGGAATTTTAAAACTTTTATTAATCAACAAAATTACAACTGATAATAGAAATAGTTTTTCTTTTAAACTACAATAACTGAAAATAGAAAATAACAACAGCTAAAAGGTAGGTTCGTCATCTCCAAGATCAGCATTCTCTGGTAACACAGCTGGGTACAACTCAGGGTAGGTACAACTCAGGGTGGGTACAACTCAGGGTCATAGTAGCTTCAGTAGCTCTGCATCATCAAAAGAACCTAAAAATGTTGTCTCCAGTCAGGATATGACCGGATTGGGTTGTACAGTGAATGATATGGCTTATCCCCGTGTGTATGAGGGGTAAGCTAATACAGTTCTAAATTATTACTTTAGATGTGGTCATACTCATTACACTAGTCCCCCAGGACCCAACAGTCAATCAATCATTGCTCTCAGAGAGAGTTTCGTGTTGCATCGTGGTTTAAACTTGCAATAAAACGATTACTAAATAATTATAAACTAACACATAATGTACTTGCCTTTGTTTATGACTGGAAACGGTATTGGTTCCGAGAAGATGCTAGGTTCGTCTCCGAGATCCTACAGTTGGATAACTTGACTTAGAACCATTGTGAAACCAAGCTAGGTGTGCTAGTTGCAATCTCTAGTAGCAGGTCCTAGTCAGATTTTATGTATATTAAATCTACTGCTAACGGTTTACGACGTGTACTACGTTGGTTCTCATTTAGTTGGATAGCCAGTTTCTGGTTTTACTTGGAAAAATTGTCGTTACCGGTTAATTCGCAAAACTTTGTATTTTTAATATTATACGTATAAAACTACATTTTCTTTCAAATGAGAAAAACATGGATTTTGTTAACTATCAATATTTTAATCAAGTTATTTTATCGTGAGAAATCCTTATTAATTTATACAAAATATTTAATAGCCATTTATATAACTAAACGCCTAATTTCGAAGAAGATAAACCAACTAGAAAATAAAGAAAAAATCAACCAAGAAAATAAATGAAAAACCTAGACTACGCAATACAGGGGCACAGCTGACAGAATAGAAATCTGGGCTTATGCCCTTACAAACTTTACATAAATTAAAATAAGAGAAAAATAGTTAGCTCTGACTAATATCATGTATTTTAAATATCGAAAACAAAAACTAAAAATAAAATAAATAAAATCTTAGGAGTCTCAGACTTGGTCCAATCGTCACTATTAGCTAATGCCTCAACGTCCGGGTAAAACCGGTTTCGTTTGCATTTCGCTAGGGCCCACGGAACGTATGGTCGTCGCCCAAAAAAATCCAATTAAATAATATATTTTTCGAAAACCGTTTTGAAATTCATTTCTAAAATTTTATAAAAATTTGGGCAGCATTTCCTCTATTTTCGGGACAACCCAAAACTGGAAAATGCACCGAAACACCCATACAAAGTCCTAAACCAGGGAACACCCAGAAATTAACTTCCAAACCATTTTACACCAAAATTAAATTCACAGAATAATTTCCGAAGCTTAATCGGAAACCCGAAATATAGTTCGGGAATTCCCAAAATGAAATCGGAAACCACAGCGCCCAAAAATCCAGAAAACACATTTCGGAAAAATCCGAAATAACCACAGAATGACACAGAACCGTCTCCGAAAAATCCGAAGTTACTACGTCGCTCTAAAACCGAATTCCCGGGAGGGAATCGGGGACTATTATCATCATCGACTACGGAATAAATGGAACGGCCGGAATTATACCTTGGGTTGCTCGGCTAGAGCTCTCAGATAAAAATTTTGGAAGAAAACCCAGTTCCCGCGGAATCGGGAAAGTCCGAATATGCGAACAACAAAGGACAGCTGCGGAACAGGAGATCGGGGTCGAGATCCGGCGCGGGGCACGCTGCTAGCAGCGGAGAGGAGCGAGGAGGAGCGTTGTGGACGCTGGACAAGGCCGAAAGGGGGGAGGTCGACGGGGAAACAGTGCCGGAGGTGGGCGGCCAGGGGCGCGCGGGCGCGAGTCCGGCAGGGGTCGCCGGAGTTCGCGCGGGGAGGCACGCGAAGGCGGACGGAGGCTGGCGTGGGGGTCGGCTGGAGGCCGGCGGGCTTGGGCGCGGACCTGCCGGCAGGGCAGCGGGTCGTAGGAGCTCGGGTGCCGACGTCGGGGTCCGGCGGGAGATGCACGCCGGAGGGAACCGCGGGGAAGGTGCGCGGCCTAGGGGGCACGGGTCCGGCGGGGATGCGGGCCGAGGAGAGGGCTCTGGTGCTGTGGGGAAGGGTTTGCTTAGGGAGAGGGAAAGAATCTCTCTGGAGAAAAATAGAGAAAGAGAGGAGTGAGGAGTGGGAGAAAATGAAAAGGGGATGGTGGTTTTGTGCTGGTGGGGGGGGGAAATGAGTGTTGTACTTGCTCGTGAGAGGGAGGGGATGAGAGGATGAGTGGTGGTTTTGGAGATATTATGAAAGGAGTGGGAGAAGTTGTGGAGAGGAAGTAGGTGTTGTGGGTTTACAACGTGTGGAGGGGAGTGAGTTTAATTTGCTGGAGAATAGGAAGGGGGGCCTGGTCGTGGGGTGACCAGGTCAGGTGGGGTTAAATTATTTTCTTTTTTTCTTTTTATTAAAACTAATAATAAATATATATAACCAGGATTTAAAATAAAAAGAATGGGTTCGAATCGGGATTGGGTTTCGGAAAGCTGGTCCAGGCTCGGTCTCGCAAACAAAAATCCTAATTATTATTTTGAAAATAATTCCCATTATATAATATTAATAAATAGTAATAATAGTAATAATAAATAATAATAATAAATAACTAATATTATGCTACAAATCCAATAATCTAAAATCTGGGTTTCACAACAGGAGATTTTTCCTTTACATCAATAATGATGCTTGAGAGTCTTTCTACTTCAAGTTGAAGAGCATCAACCTCTTTTAGAGATTTCTTATATTTATTCCTAACACCTTTGTGCTCTTCATGCAATTCCAGTATAGCTTTCTCTAAGTCATCATAAGTAAGAGTATTTAAGGAGAGATCATCAAGTACCTCATCGGTTGCCATGAGACAAACGTTGGCATTGTGTTTGCACTCTTTGTCGTTGTCGGAGTCGCTTGCGTCACTCTCACACCAAATGCTTGTGTTAGCGAATTTTCTGGAGGACGAGCTTCCCTTGCTAGGCTTCTCGTACTTGCTTGAGTCTTTTCTTATCATCGGACAGTCCCTCTTGATGTGTCCGAGTCTTCTGTATTGATACGTCGGATCTTCCTCATTGTCCCGTCTGAAGCGGTTGGCTTTGTTAAATTTGAGGAACTTTCGGAAATGTTTAGCTGTGAGAGCTATTTCTTCATCGTCGTCCGACTCATTGTCGTCGAAGCTATCCTTGGAGTAGGACTTTGTAAATTTGAGAGCAAGAGACTTCTCCTTCTCTTTGGTCTTCTCCTTCTCCTTCTCTTGTATGGAGGATTCCTCTTGATCCTTCATATCGAGTTCATGAGTCATTAGCTTACCCATTATTTCACTTAACAAAATTGCCAAACAAAAGGTTGGATTTTGAAAATAAAACGAGAAAAAGTACAAGAAGTACAAATTTGATTCTGGGAAAGTATTGCTATGGAAGTCTGATTCGTAAATGATCACTTTGTTCCTTGGACCATATGATGATGATGAAGATCACTGCTTGAAGTAGAACAACTTGGAAGAACTAAGTCACTAGAAAGGTATCGACGCACTTGGGCACTGATGGCGAGGCCGAATGCTTTCCTGCTTTGCTTCACTCTGTTCTGAGAGAAAAGTTGAAGAAAAATGCTCTGGAGAATCAAAATCTCGAAGTCCTGATCTCTGTATTCTCTCATGTTCTCTTTCTGTGTGTGTCTTTGAGAAAAATGAGTCTATTTATAGACTGGGGCTTCTGTGCGTAAAAGAGCATCAAAGTCTGTCTTTACGCTAACAACTGTCACCCATGATCAGAGTCATCCTTTGCATACGTTGACACGCGTCCCATCATTTCAGTAAGAATAGGATACATGTACACACGTTCTTCGAAATATGTGGCATGAAGGCCATGTAGGCAAACCACGTTCCAAACTGGCCAGAAAGAATAGGGCATAAAAATAGCTCCAACATCCTCTGGGCGTAAAACAGTAAGATGAGCGTAAAATAGCTCTGTCATAGGTTTCCCGCGTAAATTGGTTATTGAATAACCTTGAGCGTAAAATAGCTCAAATAGACTTTACGTACACATTGTTTTATGAGCGTAAGAACTCATGTAAAACTCCGTGCGTAAAAGAAACCATACAGTGAGCGTAAAGTAGCTCGATCCCCATAAACGACAACAATGGTCTTTGTATAAGACAAATCCCATTGAATTCTGTGGTAAATGCCATCATTAATATCTTCATGTCAGAGTTTGCATTAAATGCGAGATTTGACAGCTTTGTCCAGCATAAAATAGGCTGCTCTGTCCTTGGCGTAAAATCACAGGTGTAGACCCAAGCGTAAAGTGATCAGCCTGCTTAGGCGTAAATTGATTAGCCTAGTCTTGGGGCGTAAAAGAGATTACCCGCTCTGCTTGGCGTAAAAACTGATCACTTATGAATGTGATGACTCTTTCTTTGAAGCACTTTTTACGCTCCTACAAGACCCCCTTCAAAGTTTTCAAATATCTCCAACATTTGAAACACTTTGAACAGAAGCGTAAAAGTTGAGATTTGATCTGCCAGCGTAAAATTTGGGATACGCAACAGCCATCCGCGTAAAAGCGGGGATGTCCAACAGTCGGCGTAATTTCCAACAGTGTCGGTCAACACTTAATTGTCACAATGAATTTTTTTTTCGAAACTCTTGAATGCCTTTTCGCTTCCCCGAGTTTGCATTTATAATGAACAGTTTCCAATGAGGAAGATGGAGAGCTAATTTAACCGTATAAATAAGAAGAAATTCTTCACTCTTGTCATTCATCTCCATAGTGACATGGCGCCCAAGAAGGAGATTAACAATGAAGAGGCTTCAGGCTCAAGGATTGACTTTGAGCGAGCACACAACTTTGTAGCGTGCTTCGGGTTAACTCCAGCAGTCTTCAGCCGTATCGATGGTGGTCCCCCGACTGCATATGAGGGCTCAAGAGATGCAGAAGCGTTTTTAAATATGATGCGTCGCTCCGGGATTCACAATATGCGTGAGTTAGGTGCCTCTCTTCGTCAGTCCAACGAAGGAGAGAAAAAATGAAATTCCATGTATTGCGACTTTCTTATTGTAGGGGTCCACTCCCCCTTTTTATAAATAAAGTCTGATGTTAATCTCAACTGTTCAACACTTATTTTGACTGTTTCTATGATTGTTCATTCCCAAGAAACAAACTTGACACGTGGCGTCTGTCTTGTGGTTACGAGAGCCTTTAAATAGGATCTTCCCCCGAAATAGACTCCCAACAGTTTCTTCAGTCTTTATAAATAGTCGAGAATGTCTCATCTATTCTCATTCTCATTCTCATTCTTCTGAAAATAGCTCTCTGTAATGTCGTTCTCCAACAAATGACAATGGCGATGCTTTCCAGTGGCGTCCCTTTGTACGCCCAATCACCAGACGTAAATTCATCCACTATCAGAGTGAAACTATTCGACCTAAGTGGTAAGTTCGATTGTAGGCAAATACCTGTTTTCGAATTTTTTTGTTGAAAACATCTATTCATGAGCATAAATTCTTGACGAGCGTAAAAACTTGCTAAAGCACTGGCATAAAATCCTTGCTGATTGCGGCGTAAAAGCTTTGTTGAATCACCGGCGTAAAAGCCTTGCTGATTGCTGGCATAAAATGCCTTGCTGAATTACTGGCGTAAAAGCCTTGCTGAATCACCGGCGTAAAAACCTTATGATTGCTGGCGTAAAAGCCTTGTTGAATCACCGGCGTAAAAGCCTTGCTGAAGCACTGGCGTAAAATGCCTTGCTGAATCACTGGCGTAAAAGCCTTGCTGAAGTACTGGCATAAAAAGCCTTGTGATCTGTTTTTAATTAGTGTTTAATACGCATCTGATAATACTTCTATTTTTTTAAAACACTTCTTCTTTGTTGTTTTCTGCAGAAGTTTGGCTGAGCAGCTTTTCCAGAACCGGCATTGGCGATTTTGACATTGTGAAGAACGTTCTTCTGACATCAACATCAGGGAGCTCATGCGCTTTTGACACGTAAATCAGACAACTCAGAACTCTTTGTGAGATCGAAGGATCTTCCTCTGTTGGTAGGAAGAGCCTTTATACAGAGAGTTGGATGGTGGAGTCAACTCTACCCCGAGAAATCGGGTAGTAGAGTTCCTTTCACGGCAGAACTAGGAATCGTATCCCAATGCTGGATAATTCCTATCTCCTTTGAGGTGCTGCCACTAATCCACCAATTGTATTGGCAGTAACACGCCTTCGGGCTGCCATACTCTGGGGTTCTCCTCTCGTCTGAGAGAGAAGACCAGAGTTTGATTCCTGCTATTCTGGTCGCCTCTGGAGCTCAGACAGTCAGGAACTGCCACCAACAACGAACCCGTCAAAGAGGATCAAAGAAGAAATAGATCTCTATTAGGTTATCGTTGGTGTATAGAATGAAAATCCAAGAATGTAAAAGATTTCCATTGTAACTTGTAAGAAAGTCTAAGAAATGTAATAGACTTTTTTTTGATATGGGAATGAAAATGATGATTCTTCTATGATCAATGATTTGTATCTATCTGGATGTAATATGGACATGATAGATAAATGAAATCTTATTTTTTAGAGTATATGATACTATCAGAGGTAATATGGACATAATAGCATATATGAACTCAAAAAAAAAATAGATTAATATCTATGCAGAGGTCAAAATAGAAGTGATAGATAGGAAAAGAAAGTAGATTTAGTATTTATTCAGAGGTCATGAAAACATGATAAATAGCGAATCCCACTTTCTAATCAATTGATATAGAAAATATAAAATCCCTTTTCCTGGAAACAAGAAGTCAGCTTAACCAAACCTTGGTAGCTGAAGAATAAGAAGACAGATATTGTGAGCGTATATGCAAGACAGTAGATGAATCAGCGTATTTCTTGGGAACAGAAAGGACGATTCAATTCCTTAATTTTAAATGGATGAACCTGGTAACATGAACGGACGAGTCTTTTCGGAAATGAAAAGTCGTTTCTCCACTTCAGAGACTAGTTCATTAATAATTCTCCTCTATAAATAGGTGAGAATTCTCTGTAATCATTCCATTCTTATTTTTGCTTCTCTATCCTCCGAAGATATACAGCAAAAGAATGAAGTCCCCCGAAAATCGAGGGCATCATTGATACGTTCCGTTGAGTCCCATGTATCAGTCTCATCAGGCTCAACCGAAATAGGTGGAAGCTCTTCTGCGCCCAAGCCACCCGAAGACATTCTTGTTTTTTAGTAGTGCCAGGGAAAACTCCTGAAGAAGAAGCGTCGAGGATGGCTGCCTGTAAATTTTTCATGTGTTCAGGAAACGACGCCTTCTATGCCTTGGCCGACTATGTATTCAATAAGGAAGGGAGTGGCCCTCGTCCTTAGTCTTTTATTTTGAACAAAAATAATAAAAAAGTTTTATTTTTCTTTCTTCTCTTTTTTTATACATAGTATTTCTTAAGAAATTTGCCATTGATCGGTAGCATGAGTAGATCTCCATTGGGTTTTGACAACCGATAGGCGCCATTGGAAAACACGGACTCAATTACATAAGGGCCTTCCCATTTTGCTTGGAATTTTCCTTTACTT
>JANAVB010044637.1:0-18203 GCA_029216955.1 Iris pallida | reverse complement strand
TCTCGGTTCTCTGAAGGTCTGAGTTGCTCTGGGTGCTGGAGTTTGCGGAGAGGAAGAAGACGTTGAGTGTCTCTTTCGATCTCTGAGAGTAAACTCTGATGCTTTGGTTGACTGTGCGTCTTGATCTCTGACAGTCTGTGTGTGTGAGAGAGGGAATGATCCTTCTATTTATAAGCAGCAAATTGGCTGCTCATACGCGTATATGTAGGATACGCTGTTTGTGGGGATGCCACGTGGTGATTGCTGATGGAGGAGCATGGGCGATGGCTCTGATTAAGGAGTTGAACCCTTCCTGTTGCATTGGTGGGCTGCGGCCGAGCTGACACGTAGCAGTGGAGAGATTTTTTTAGTTGCTGAGATCTTGGGTGATTAGCACCCCTTCATAGGCTGAACTGAGTCAAAGGACACATGGCGCGTATCCGTAGCTCAAAGATCTCGGATTTGGTGGAGAGTAATCTGACAGGATGTGCCTAGGATTGGACGCATGAGTAGACTTTGGCTTGTAACCTTTAGACTCACGAACCAGTCTGGACGCATGGCTTTTGAGGCACATGCGGGGCTTCAGTAGTGACTTGACCTCTGTCTTTAGGGATCAGAGAAAAGTCTGAGGTGCATGGCTTTTGAGGCGCATGCAGAGATTTAGACACATGGCTGCGGAGGTGCATACGAAATGGTTGGGCGGCCACGTGGCTTGTAACCACCTGAGGAAAGTAATGATGATGCTGACGTCTGCGACGCTTCGTCTTCTGAAAAAGCTGCTAACTGTCTAGTCCTCGGGGGATGTTGCCAACTCTGTCACTTGAGCATTAATTGCTTAATGGGTGACGAGCCGAAATGGGTGCATGGGTCCATATTGATTAGACGCATGGATCTGTGCTTTGTTGAACGCATCCATATGGGGCGCTTTGGAACCGACGGGCGCGTCTGTACGATGCGCGATGTCTGACCGGGCATCCTTTTGCATGACGTGCCTTTATTAGTCCGACTGTTGCGTTCTTCGAGTGCTTTAAATAGCGTTTTTGACTTGGCCGAATTCGAAGCGTCAGGTTCATCACCATAAATGCAAATTCATTGCACGGGATTCGGAGAGCCCGCCACTTGGCGTATGGGTTTGATTTGCCCGGCCTATAAATAGTGGCAAGGAGAGAGTTTGCTTCTCGTTCTCTCACGTCCTCTCGAAATGAACATGTTTGCTCGAGCATATTCTGTTGACGAGATGTTCCCGAGGGTGAAGATGCGACGACTTGTCTTCGTTTATGCTCTTGAAGGTGACTGATACATCCAAAAGTCGGAGTCAAGGGCTTCTGAGGCAGGCGGAAGGTGCCTGTTGCATCCAAAGATCGGGATGCTCGAGCCTCGTCTCCGTTATGTTGGAAGAGCTGCAGATCGGAATTGTGGTGCCCCGATCATCTTCCTTGGGCTTTGGAGAGCTCCTCCTCCTGCTAGAGTAGGTTTTGCCCATTCTGGTTGTGTTGAAAGCCTCCTTTTGCCGCGGATCGATTACGGTGCTCTCCACTTCCTTGGGCTTTGGAAAGCTCTTCCTCCAGCTAGGGTGGGGTTGATCGCCCGCCCTCGTTCTGCTCACTAAATGCTTCATTGGTCGAAGTGGAGCGCATATGCTGAGACTTCATGATGCACATGACTGAGACGCTGAAGGGATGCACATAACTGAGTTGCTGAAGGGATGCGCCTGACTGAGACGCTGAAGGGGGTGCGCCTGGCTGAGACGCTGAAGAGATGCGCCTGGCTGAGACGCTGAAGGGATGCGCCTGGCTGAGAGCGCATGGCGGTTGCTGCGCCTAACTGTAGACTTAGGGTCTTTCTTTGTAGAAATTCTTCTTTGTAAAGCCCTTTTTAGACATGTAATAGACTTTTGTATAAAATAAAAAATCTTCTTTTGATGTCTATGCTTTTGCTCTTTGCTGTGCCAAGTACTTCATCTGAGCTCCCTGGCGCGTGTAATATTAGGCGCATAGGATTTCTGGTCCTGAAATTCCATGCTTCTACAAGACCCCATTCAAAATTTTCAAAACTTTTCGTCAAGTTTTGGAATACTTTGAATAAGAAGCATGTTGGTGTCTTCTCTGGGACGCATGACTGTCCAGGGCGTATGCCGGTTCTGGGGCGCATGATCCTCTCAGTTTTAAATGCCCAAATGATAACGCTTCGGGATCCACGGTTATCACTTCACAGGAACCCCAGTAACAGTCTGGGGTTTATTGGGAGTTTACTGGATGGAGCCCGGGGTTGGCAATATTACAATGCCGGATGCACCGGAGTCCGTTTTACCACGCCAGTTCACAATCCTCGACCGCAGATCTTGTATTCGGCTGTCAAGTTGTATTGTGCCATGAATTGGCACACAGCTAAAGGCGAGAACCAACATGTTGGCGGTGACCCGATCATATCGTCCACCAGAGGTTGCGGGTTATAGGTCAGCTGCTGTAGCATCAACGGAGGGTAATCAGGGAGAGACCCCAGCCGGGAAAGAGGCGGGCTGATACGGAGGTCGGTTCGTCTGTGCCGAAGAGGCCTAGGAAAGCTACGACTCCGAAGGCAGGAGCTCCGGAGGTGGCATCTGTCGTAGTAACATAATCAGCTCCCGCGGGAGTAAAGACGTCCCATATAGTCTTGTTTACTATTTGATTTTTGTGACTTATGTCTCATTTTTGTAGGCGATACCGAAGAAGAAGTCCCGGGCTTCGAAACCAGGTTTGGTTAAACCGAAGGAGGTATCGAGCTCTTCTGACGAGCGTGTTCCTCCGATTACCGCATCTCCCAGGGAGGAGAGTGTTGATGATGTCATTTGTGTGGGGACTTTGGTGTCTCCAGATGGTGTTGAGGGGGAAGCTGGAGGTGCAGCAGTCCCCAGGATAGTCCAAGCTGATGTAGGGATCTGTGATGTCGAGGTCCCAGTAGAAGTTGTGCCTCCGGAAGGGGAGGAAGAGTGGAGTTCATCTTCTTCTGATGACGTTCCTCCAGATGTTGCTGAGCCTACCGTAGGGACAGCAGGTATGATTGAAACAGAGGAGAGGATTGATTCCTCTCCTCGTCATGATGAAGAGAGGTCGGCTGTTTCATCGTCGAGCCCTACCCCGGACCCAGCTACAGAAGTCGAGCTGGCTGTCGCCCCTGAGGGTAGCAGCAGACTTTAATCCCACGGAGGGATTTGATCAGGGAGGGGAAACTCGTCTGCCAAGCCCGACCCCAGAGGAAGTGCCTGGCCAGGAGACGGGTACTGATCCCGCTAGCTCGCCAGAGGAGGAAGGTCCTGTGCTGGTTACAGATCGTGCCTCGGAGGTGGAGAAGGCAACTCCAGATGTTGGTGGTCCCTCCGAGACGGAAAAGGGCAATGACCTGCTGGTGCAGGAACCCTCTGTTGCTTCTTCGACTCGGGGAACGATATCGACACCCCACTTAGCTCCTTCTGCCCTCTTGGCACCTCGGGCTAGTAGCGGAGTTCAAGTCTCTGACAAAGGAGGGTCCGCGGAAGTTAAGGTTTCGGCCTCGCAGATTGAGGTCGACGGGTCTTCTGCAGGTCCGCCGTCTAGAGCAGCTCCTCCAACTCCTGCTATGACGCCGCAAGAGCTGGCAGATGCGGATGAGTACGTGAAGTTTATCATTAAGGCGGTGTACAAGATACTGCAGAGGGGCGTATCGACAGTGATGAATGCCAATGGGAGTTTCGCATTGGCAAAAACCATGGCGCTCCCTTACATTGGTCTGATACGTTCCCACCAGGGCCATGATCATATGGCCGAGATTCTGGAGGCATCGGTGGCCGAGCTCGACCAGCTGCTTTCCGAGTTTCAGAGTATCCAGCGAAATAATCTCTCCGCCCTGATAGAAGCAGAAAAGGAGAAGTTGATCGCTGAAACTGAGTCATCTTATCAGGCTATCGTGGCTGTCTGGGAACGCGAGGTGGCCGAAGCTGAAGCTGTGGTGGAGAGGCTATCTCAATCCACGCAGGAGAAGGTGGAGCTGTGAGTTGTATTGGACGCTAGTATAGCGAAAGTAAATGCCAAGATTCGCCTCCTTGAAGACCAGCGGGCCCAACTCTTGTTAGATGCTGAGTGAGTCCAGGCTGAATATGTAGCATCTAAGGAGGAGAAAGCAGCTTTCACCCGCCAAGCTCTTTCCTTGGCCCAGTAGCGGCAACAACTGGACGAAAAGTATGATGATGACACTTCCCCTGAGGCTATAGAAATGATGCGTCAAGAAGCCGAACACTGAGTTCTGGCAACTGCAGAGACTCGGACGGAAGACTTGAAGCATCGGATTGAAGAGCTTTCAGCCAATCCCGGTGATGCTTAGGGATTGTAGTTGTAGAAGCATGGAAAATATCAGAATAATCTATGCGGCTCGGAACAGGAGAACCCCATGCGGCTCATACAGGAGTGGTCCCATGCGATTCAGAGAGACTCTTAGTCTCATACGGCTCGTTGCAGGAGAGTTCATGCAGCTTACATAGGGACAGTCCTATGCGGCTCAAAGAGCCCCCTGGCCGAATGCGGTTCAGAAGTACATGCGGCTCACATACGACCAACAGAGATATGCGGCTCGATCATGCCACGTGTCCCCATGGGACCCCTTCACATAGCTGGCCATCGAGCAATGGCCCTATTTAATGCTCTGCCATGATTTGACAGCTGACGGCTCTGACATGAAGTGTCATAATGGCCCTGTCATAATGACAGACTCTTTGAAAACAGGAGAAAATCTCCGATATGATCCGAGATTGCCACGTGGCTACTCCCATGCGGCTCACTTGAAGAACAGCTTCATGCGGCTGGCAAGAATCATCTTCCTGCGGCTCACCAAGAAGCCATCCCAAGCGGCTGGCAAGAATCATCTTCCTGCGGCTCACCAAGAAGCCATCCCATGCGGCTCATGAGTACTATACTTATGCGGCTCACCGAGAAACCATCCCATGTGGCTCGCAAATACTATACCTATGCGGCTCACTGAGACGCTGTCTCATGCGGTTCATGGATATCATACGGTTCTGACAGGTTCCACCATTAAGACACGTGGCAGAGATTCAATGGCCCCCACGACTTGACAGCTGGTAGCAAGGATGATTATGGGATGCAGATCAATCGGAGATTCACCAGATCCCAATGACCATATTTAACGTTATCCTCATAATTAATGAGATCAGGTCGTATCATTCATAATCAAGCCAATGGGATACGTGGTGAGAGATCCAAGCTTGACACAACCAATCATGAAGATTTAAAGCAATCAGCATTAATCATTCACAGGATTCAATACTATCCCCATTTATGGCCAGATCCTTCACGCCTTAAACGAATGGTCCAGATTGATTATACATCAGGCCGCCGCCACTTTGAGAATGGGTAATCATCCAAACCCTAATGATGTCCCCACTATTATAAATAGCAAGGTGCCATTCCCTTGTAAAATATACACGATTAGAAGGAGAGAGACAAAAAGAGCTTTCCCCTAATAATCAGAGAGAAAATACACAGAGAAAGAGAGAAGTCAGAAGAGCAACCCGAGGAGAGCAAGAAGAGCATTTTTTCATCAACGCCAACCATCTCTTCACAGGAGCCAAGGCTGCATACCGATCGTCCAAGGAGTAAGGCAGGGCTGCCGTCGCCTTCCCGAGCCTCTATCGTCACCCTCCAGAATCTAAAATAAATAATTGTACTTAGATTTCTGTACCTAGGTTTTCGTCCCTAGGTTTTCTTTGTACAAGCGAGTTTGTAACGTGAAGTAAAAGTCCGGTCCTCCGATAATTGTTTTGTTCTTTTATATTTCATGGCAAACAGTAGTCCCTCCTTTTTTTTGTTATTTTGTGGTGTGTTCATTCTTGTTGTCATGAACTTGATAATTTGTGTGGACCTATTATCTTTGGCGCACCTTGGTTTAGGTACAGATAATAAGTTTGAGAGAACCAACATGTTTGCTCAAAGGTGATGTAGACGTGGCAAATACGGGGTTCAGATAAGAGAATCTTCCGACTCAGAGGTGTTATGGATGTGGTAGGAGTGATTCTAGAGGGATACACGGAACTACTCAGAGATAATATGGACATGGAAGTTCTGCGATCAATATACGGCAACGCAGGGGTTGTCTGTACGGAATGTTTACTCAGAGGTGATGTGGACGTAGTAAACATGATAAGCAGCATAATCCTACATGGTATAAGATTATGTTTTGCAGGGCATAGAAGAGCAACTCAGAGGTAATATGGACGTGGTTGTTCTTCTACTGAGGATAGAACGCCGCGAAACAGCTGGGTTTCGGAAGCGTAAGATTTTGTGGAAGTGAGGTGTACGTGAGCCCTGATGATTAGGTCCACAGACTCCCTTGTTGGGTAGAGATAGAAGTACATGTCTGAAAGATGTCAAGAGTAGTACTTCTTTAGGAACTTGTCATTGATGGACATCATGAACAAGTCCCCATTGGGTTTGGTGAGGTGGTAAGCACCGTTTGAGTATACCGTATCTATGATGAAAGGTCCCTCCCACTTGGGCTTGAACTTTTCTGGTGTCTTGTAAGTCAACACCATCGGCCTCCTGACTGCCAGAACCAGGTCGCCTACTTGGAAAGTCCTCTGCTTGACCTTTTTGTTGAAAGCCTGTAATATACGGGCTTGATAGAGTTCAATGCGCTGTTGAGCTAGGAGGCGCTTCTCGTCCAGTGCTTCCGACTCCCGCAGACGACGACGCTGATTGTCCTCTTCTGTTGATTGATTTGTGATCGCTACACGGAGCGAGGGTATCTGAATCTCGAGAAGCAGTACCTCTTCGCTCTCGTAGACTAAGGAGAATGGTATGTTGCCCGTCGGAGTCCGTACCATTGTGCGGTAGGCCCAAAGACATTCGCCGAGCTTTTCGTCCCAGTAGCGTTTGTTGGATGACACGACCTTTTTGAGTAGCCTGATGATAGTCTTGTTAAACGCCTCGGCCAATCCGTTTGCTGCCGGATTGTAGGCGGTTGACGCCACGTTCTGAATTCGATTCTTGTCACAGAATCTGCTGAAAACGTGGCTGATGAACTTTGGACCATTATCGTGGATAATCTCTTGAGGTACCCCCGAAAAGGTAGATGACATGGCGCTTGATGAAGCTGATCACCCTAGAGCTTTTCACTTCCATCAGCGGAACTGCTTCTGTCCATTTGGAGAAGTAGTCGGTGATGGCTAGGATGAAGCGGTGTCCCCTCGATGAAGGAGGGGTGATAGGTCCTACAATGTCCATGCCCCAAGCTTCGAAGGGCCAGGAGGCGACTGTAGGATGTAGTGGTTCCGGCGGTGTATGGATAAAGTCGACGTAAAGCTGGCAAACATGGCACTTTTTAGCATAGTCGACGGCGTCGGCCATCATGGTTGGCCAGTAGTAGCCCATACATCACAGTCGATCCTGCAACTTAGGCCCAGGTTGATGAGCCCCGCAATTTCCGTCATGAGCTTCTCGAAGGGCTTAGGCTGCTTCTTTGTTGGACAGGCATCGAAGGAGAAGTCCGTCGTAGGAACGTCGATACAGTATTTTAGTAGCTGTATCGTAATAGAACCGAAGGAAATGCCTCCTGACTGAGACGGCTTCCTTCGAGTCTTCTGGAAGAATTCCGTAGACAGCGAAGTCGATGAATGGAAACCTCCAATCTCGGACATTAACACCAGCACTTGTTGACATGGCATGGGCTATTTGCGAGCATAGGTTGTTTTTAGGACAGACTAAGTCTCGACCAACTACCGTGATGTAGTGTTGAGTCCCGAGGGGTGCTGCTAATAAAGCTGCGAAGCCGGCCAGAGCGTCAGCCTCCAGGTTTTGTAGCCGAGGTATGTGTTCTATGAAGAACTTAGTAAAGGTTGAAATAATGTTCAATGCAACTTCATGGTAAGGAACCAGATCTTCATGACGAACTTCGTACTACCCTCGAACTTGATTAACGACGAGTTTTGAGTCGCCGTAAGCTTCCAGATGATCTACCCCCAGCTGTTGCGCCAGCTGGAGTCCCATGATTGGAGCGTTGTACTCAGCGACATTGTTGGAGCACGGCTTCGAAAGGGAGTAAGCATGCTGGATGACCAGCTGATCGGAGGAGACTAAGACTACCCCCACTCCTGCGATGATTTGGCCTTTGGGGCCTGTTCTCGAAGCGCCATCGAAAAACACCCGCCAGACGGAGTTTTTTCGGTGACGTTTGATTCTTGGACCTCATCCGGGATGTCTTTATAGAGTCTGGAGGACTCGGGGATGGGGTGTGCAGCTAAAAAGTCGGCTAGAGCTTGACCCTTGACGGCTTTTTGTGGGACGAAGACCATATTATATGGCGTCAACAGGATTGCCCATGTAGCTAGTCGAGAGTTCAATGATCCCGGCTTCGTCATGAGAACCCTGAGTGGATTGACTCGGGAGATGACATGAATTGTCTGGCCCGAAACATAATGGCGAGTTTTCTGGATGACAAATACCAAATCCAAACACTCCTTTTCAACGGGGTTGTACCGGTGTTCGGCCACGATCAGTGTCCTACTGAGGTAGTAGATAGGTTGCTCGTAGCCCGCATCATTGTTCTGAGCCAACAAAGCGCGGAGGGAATGATCCATGGTACGGACGTAGAGGAGAAAGGGTTTGCCAGCGACGGGTGCCACCAGGACTGGCGAGCTTGTCAGGTAGGATTTGATATCATCGAAAGCTTTCTGGCATTCTTCTGTCCAGACATAGAAGACTCCTTTTTCATGAGCTGAGTGTAGGGTTGGCATTTTTCGGAAAGGTTTGCTATAAACCTTCGGATGTATGCCAGACGCCCCTGCAGGCCTCAAAGTTCTCAGAGGTTCTTCGGAGGGGCCATGTCAAGGATGGCTTTGGTCTTCTCGGGATCGACATGAATGCCTTTCGCCGTGATAATAAAGCCCAAAAAATTTTGCTAGAAACCCCAAGGAAGGATTTAGCGGGGTTCATCTTGAGTTGATGCGCTCGCATGAGATCGAAGACTGTCTTCAGGTCTTGTAAGTGATCATCCTTGAGACGGCTCTTGATTGCGATGTCATCGACGTAGCACTCAACTGTCTTGCGAAGATGTTGACGGAAGATGGTACTCATAGCTCGTTGGTATGTAGCACCAGCGTTCTTCAAGCCAACGGGCATCACCGTGTAGCAGAAAACCTCCTTCGGAGTCCTGAATGACGTGTGTTTTGTGTCATCGGGGAACATCTTGATCTGATTGTAGCCCGAATGCCCTTCCATAAAAGACATGCGTTCGAAGCCACATGTATTGTCGATCATCACGTCAGTGATGGGAAGCGGAAATTCATCCTTCGGGCAAGCGATATTGAGATCCCTGAAGTCGATGCAGACCCGTATCTTCCCATTCTTCTTAGTGACAGGGATGACATTGGCCACCCAATCCGAATGTTGCTCTTCACGGATGAACCCGCTGCTCAGAAGTTTGTCCACCTCCTGATCGATAACGTTCATGATTTCCGGACGAAAGCGTCGTTGTTGTTGCTTTACAGGCTTAGCATCAGGAAAGATGTTAAGTCTGTGCATTGCGACATGGGGATCAAGTCCTGGCATATCTTCGTAGCTCCAGGCGAAGACGTCGATATATTCCTTGGCCAATTGGACCAAAGACTCCCGGTCTTCTTCCTTCAGACTCTTGCTGATGAAGATGGGTTTGGAAGGAGATCCATCCCCAAGGTCAACTTGTTCGACCTCGTCTTCGGTAGGGGGTTCATGCAGTTCAAAGTGAGACTCCCACTGTGCTCCTAGGCGTTGAGCCCAGGGCTCTTCCTCGAAGAGTTCCGGCGTTTGGTCATCGCCTTCATCCTCTTGAGATTGTGCAGATGTCATGTTGACTGATAGCACCTTCTTGAGGACTGAGCCGATACTGGTATCGGAATCCCAGGTTGATGTTTCAGATGAATGGGAGTGTTCCATTTCTTCTGTCTCCGAACTCTTCGGAGTTGCCGGCAGCGTGACATAGCCCACCCCCTGTCGAGTGCGATGATAATAGTCATGCTGCTTTTCTTTAGGTGTTGGGAGATGAAGGGGAAGACGCCGGCCCTTGCCGCAGTTCAGGCCTTTGTTGCTTTTCAGATTGTAACCCATCTTTTGAATGAGGTACTTTGCCTTGTCCGTGTACCGATAGACTTGTATTCTGCTGGTATCTGGTTCTGGCTCAAGTGGCGGAAGGTCTTGATGGTGCTCGACTTTGCCGAAGATGATAGGTTATTCATCCCGATTCCGCGATGGGACTATAAAACAGACTCCTTTGGACAGGACGACTTGATTTACATGGTTGACGGTCGTTATTTGTGTTTGCAACGACCGTAGAGCATTATCTAGTGTATACATGGTATTCCAATATGGAAGACTAGAATAATTGAAAGATACTCTATTATTGATAAAACACGAGATTTTGTCCTACGGGATTACATTGTCTAAAGAAGGTGCATCTACATCAGCAGATATGTACTCTCCTAACTCCTCATCTGTGAGCACCAGAGCTGGTTCAGGAGAGTTCATCAAAGGTTTGACCTCAGGATCCGAGAGGGCTGTGTGGGCCTTCTCTTGCAGCTTGTATGATTGTGGAGCCTTGCCTTTAAGACGCACCTTCAGGTGTGCCTCGACCGCGCCTTCGATGACTGACCCCTTTCCTTGTAGTTTCACCATAAGGAGAGCCGATGTTTGGGGAGGTTTTCCCTTGAGCCGTATCTTCAAGGGAGCTTCGGTAGGTGCTCTACCTGAAGAAGTTGGTACTTTTCCAGGTAGCTTGATTGTCATAGGAGGCAGCACCTGAGGCGGTTTTCCTTTGAGTCAAATTTTCAACAGGGCATCGAAAATCATCTCTGGCTCCATGTCCGCCTCTGCTGCTGTTTCTGCTTCATCATCAGCAACGTTGGCTTCCTCTTCATCTAGTAATTTATATAAGGTAGAATCGGTGAAGTAGGCTTCGACCCCCTTGAAAGGGTCAATGTCCGCGAACTCCGTCCGGATGATACCGTTTGTGGACACATACTTCATACATTGGTGGAGCGTAGATGGCACTACCATGTATTCATGCAGCCACGGGCGACCCAGTAGGAGATTATAGTTGACATCAGCGTCCACTACATAGCAAGTCACCTCGGTTCGAAGATTATCGATATGACACTTCAGCCAGATTTTGTCCAACGGTTCACTTTTGCTAGCATTAAAACCGCTGATCGTGGTGTTAGAGGGCGCCAGACGGTGCATCGAGATCCCCAATGTAGAGAGCAGAGTTCTGGGGATGATGCTGAGGGAGGACCCCGGATCAATCTGAATCCGTTTCACCTTCACGGACCCCACATACCCTGTATAATATAGTGGTCGGTTGTCCCGATTGTGTTTGAGCAGCATGTCCTGTTGGGTGAAGGTTATATTAGGGATAACCTCTTCCGTACAATGGCAGTGCGCACATGTGGCCGAGGTATCCTCGGGCTACTTGACCTGACTGATGAAGGACTCAGCATCCTTCAAGGCCTCACAGAGAGCTTCACAGGTGTCTTTGGAAAGACGGAGACGCTCAAACAGTGACAAACGGGCAGGAGTACCGGCAAGTTGTGCCAGTATATCGAAGTTGTGGGGCTTGGCCAGCCCCGAAGTATTATCCTTTCACAAAGGCTTGTCGAAATGGGCCTCTACATGTTTCTGTTTATTGGCTGCTGGAGGTTTGGATGGACCTCCTTCTTCGGCAGCAGGGACAGTGCAGGGAGGCACAACCTCAACGGCAGCTTCGTCGGGTTGGGCGTTCAACTGCGAACGAGTTTGTACAGGAAGAGCCTCTTCTGCGGAGGAAGAGACCATACGGCAAGACTTGATCTTCTTGCTTTTAGCTTCGGAGGTAGAGCGTACTCCCGGTTGAGTAACCTCGGAGACGAGATCGGGGTGAACCCATAAGATCTCACTGCGAGATGTGGTGAGTAGGATGAGTCCACTCACGTTGTCGCGAGTAGGTGGTAGGTTGACCACCTCCATTGTCGCCTTTGGGATGGGGACGACACCATCTTGTGTTATGGTTGGCGGCAAGGTGCCGAATTAGAGCGACACCAGGTTAGCCGAGACTGTCTTCTCCTCATAGTCGACGGAGATTACGTTCGCATTGATCATGCACTGGATGTAGTTTTTGAGGACCTAGCAGTCCTGAGTCGGGTGTCCGATAAACCGATGGTAGTGACAGTACCTCGGATTTTCCACCTTGCCAACCTCGTCGGGACGCTTTGGGTCCGACAACTTGATTTTATCACCCTGCTTCAGCATCTCAAAGAGCTGCAAGGTGTCCTAATCATTGAAGGAGTAGACTTCCTTCGGTCTCGGTGCGAGCGGAGGCTTCTGGGTCGGTGCTTGTGCGCCTTTGGAGGCGTTGACAGTCAATGCCTGCTTCCCCTTCGCCTCGCGTCCAGGGTTGCTGGTAGCAGGCCGTTTTCCCTTGTCTTCAAAAGCAAGGAAACTGACTCCCAGAAGGCGAGCGTTGGATGCCTTCTTCTCAGCTGCTTCAGCCTCGATGATCAATGAACTCCAGTCGGGAGGAGGAGTAGAGTTGAGCCAGAGCTTGATCGCAGGGAGCATGTTCATGCTGCAGGAGGAGAGGAGCGCATGTTCTGGCATGCCCGGAGGCAGTCGAAAATAGGCTTGTCGAAAACGTTCGATGAATGCTCGAACCGTCTCCTTCTCTGTGAGCCCCAGCTAAATTTTTCTTTTTATTTTATTATTATTCAATTATTTAGTTATCATTTAAAAGCAATCAAGGTTCATGATTCCTATTAGCAGATGCATCTAGTATCCATCTGAACATTCTATATATTGGGTCTTCTTACAAATTGTGCAAATGCCAGGGGCCCATGTGCAAATGCTATTTCAAATATTCAAATACACGTATAGGAGTCTGTACTCCAAATCAAAAGCAGATATTGAATCCCTCCTAAACATCAAAGGATTAGATCAAATCAGATTCAAACTATTGAATCTCCCTAAGTATTCTCCTGAGCACATCCAAGTCCCTATATATATATATATATATATATATATATATATATATATATATATATATATATATAAGAGTTTTCTCTTGCGTGTCTCTCTACAAACCCTAGCAAACCCCATAGCCTCCTGCCATCAAGAGGTCGAACAGAGTTCTAGCAGGAGTAGTGGTGTTGCAAAAGGTACATTTTCTTTTCCTCTCAAGATTTTAATATCTGAACTTGCAGGACAGTTGATAGAAGGGTAGGTATTTGTAGTTCTCTTCAATAGGTACACTAGAGAACAGGGGAGAAGGTAGTATAGGTGTTTGATTTTCAACCTGAATGATACATATGAGTACCCATGGAGTTCAGTCCCTGTCAAACCCATCAATGGGAGTATGGGTAGCATGGTCACCCGTACCAGGTAGGACCAAGATACCTGTTCTTGAAACATTACTTTAGAACACCCTATAAACCTAAGGACAGAGCCATACTTGTGGTGGATCGAGGCACCCTGGTAAACTCTCCTTGAAATCCATTGAACATAGACAGAGGAACTTGCCCTCAAGACCAGTGGTTTGGAAATCAAATTTCCTGTAATGTAGATGATTACTGATAGGCTAACACCTTAGGGGTTCTTCCTCTGTCCTACACCAGACATGGGGTCATGTCCATAACCTGAATGGGAACACAGGATTCCATCTATATTTCATTAGAATAACAACTAGAACCATGGGTTTTTCTTTTGTTTCCTCCCTATTGTTCAACACAGATCATGTGATGTTGGTATCCAGAATAGGTCGTACCTAGACTATCCCACAGTTAAAACCTTAGGCTAATACACAGGATCCAGGGAAGCAATAGCCCTACAGATCAGGGTACTGCCAGGATATGGACCCCTTGGTTGTCCCTTAAATCAAGGAAGGGCAATTCTAGTGTATACCTGCTACTGTTGAGTCAACACCCAGCCTAGGTATCCAAGAAATCCTGACCCCTAGATTCTCTGGTACCAAAGGGTTTTAATGTGAAACCTGTACCTAAGTAATTTAGGTAGGGATTTTAGACAAGCCACACACCAAGGCCTAAGAACCAGGGACAGGGGGGTACATACCATATCATCTGACAGGCAACCAGATTTTACATCTAAATACAAGGAGTGGTGTGTCAAAGACCTGGTACACTAGTGCAGGCCTACACACAACTCAGAGTTGACTTGAAAGCTTAAATCCTAGCATAGAAGGCTACCCAGAGTCAAAACTGGTACACTGCTCACCATCAAATCCTAGGCCTTTGCTAGGTTGTACATTAGGGCAGCCTTTAGTTGTTAGAACTGACAACCTCAAGACCTAGAATAAGTTATGCCAGAAAATAAGGAAGGCCATGTCCTGTATCCAGGTTTTAGGATATGGTGTACCCATCACAACACACAAGAAAAACCTGGTATTCGAATGTCCAGTCATAGAAAGGCAAGCAACAACATTGCCTATTGGGCTATGTCCAAGACCGCCATGCCTAGCTACAAGTAACCTTGGACAGTCCTGTACCTGCTAAGATTGGACAAGAGCCTCATGTGAGTTGGAGTATTGTTACACTACAGGGACCTGGTGGTAGAGATTGCAAAATCCTAAGTATCTGTGAAATGAAACTGTACTTATGCCCTGCACATAGGCAAAGTATCAGAGGGTACCCTGATGGCAGGGTCAAACTTCGAGCCTTAAGGGAAACAGGTAAACCCACAGACCATATCTTGAGTATCAGAGGGATACTACTAAACAAATTCCTGAAAACCAGAGGGTATCAGGTTACTCTGTGAATGAATTGTGATCCCACAATGCTGACTTTAGAACATTGGAACAGGGTGTACCCCTTAACTTAAGTGCCAAGTGATAACCAGGCTAGGAGCCTGAAGCTGGACTATAGATGATAACCTGAACAGGTTTGACAGGTTGTTCACTATTGTGCAGAACCTGATCATAGGATAGTTGGATTCCACAGGGATATATTTATAGAAACACTTTGCCTTTCCTGTATCAGTAGATAGGAAGATTAAGCTAAGAAATTCCACTTGTCCCATGGGTTGGAACATATGCTAAGTAAACCTTTTAGAAGTATACCTGGTAGTTGAGACCATAGACATATGCAAGGTAAGCTCACAATGGGGTTAAAACCAGCCTCACCAGACAACCCTCCTGGCTAAATCTAATGAACAAGACAGATAAAAGGATTAAACCAACTAAGGTGAATTTGTAGACTAAAACACAGGTCTTTTATATTGAATTATATCTTGACCTTGTGGTTCATTAAATAGGTTCATTGGACCACGATTTGGACTCTGACCAGTGCCAGCAGCTCGGGACGCCAGACGAGTACAGTTTGTTGTCTGTTTCCAATATTGAATTTCACTATATCTTATTGATTGGTCATCAATTATGTGGATTTTACTTTATTATTATAAAACATTGAGTCGGGAATAAGGAATACCAAAGATATGTGATCCGACCATAGATCTCGTTTACTTTCATGCAGTAGATCTCGTAGACATTGTTACTTTCATGCAGTAGATCTCGTAGACATTGTTACTTTTATGCAGTAGATCTCGTAGACCTCGTTTACTTTTATGTAGTAGATCTCGTAGACATTGTTTAAATTCTGCAAGTAGATCTCGTAGACAGTATTTATCTTTCATGCAAGTAGATCTCGTAGACCGTGCGGTGTAATATCCCAGACCGATCACATATCAAGGTATTTCTAACAGTCGGGAAGGTATTGTTTATTTTATTTTACTGTCTTTACTTTCGTCTTTACTATTATTTTCAAAACTCATGGTTGGTGTCTAATCTTTGTTTATAGTCATTTTCATATATTTGGAACTGCATTCGATGAATTGTACTCGTTCCATCCGGACTGGGTAACCAAATAAATTTTAGGTGATTGCGAGGAGGTCGAGTGCCCGGACCAGTATGGCCCATACATGGAAGACTTAGCTGAGGTAGACTTTACTTATCAGGAGGAGTACGCAGCGACTGATCCTGCTGCGTTTGCTTAGTTTCTTTTAGTTAGAGATGAGACATGTTTGGATTTTGAGTTGATGTTGAGACTTGTAGTAGAGATATCATTTCACTTATTTATCATACTTCCTCTTGCGATGGATATTTATTACACCTTCTAGTTATTGAGCTGTGACTTTGAGTTGTGGTTGATCTATGTGAGAATTATATTATTGCGTGGTTGTTCATCATATTGTTACAGCGTTCTACCGCCGACTCTGCGGCGTAGGCTGGGCGTGTACACGGTTCATGCCCAAATATTGGGTGCGGGTCGTGACACATTTTTATGGTGACCCATGCAGGTCGACGTTTCGTAAGACCAGCGAAACCTTGGTAGTACTTAAGTTAGTCGTACTACTGCGGGCCTGTGAATAGGACTAGGAATAGGGACTTAAGGACTGTCTTCGTGAGCTGAATTTGCGTCATTGACTTCTATACTCACCTTCAATTACTCTTATGCATCCTATTTGAATCATTCTATTCGTCTAACGATTTCCTTTGTTTTCAGCTAATGGATCCACATGACAGGAACAACGCTGCATGGAACACCCCACCGACTGTTGGCGGATTTTACACTTACGAGACTCCTCCGACTCAGTGTCACGACCCGCACCCTGTATAGAGGCACGAGAAGTGGGTACGCCCACCCTACGCCGCAGTGTCGGTGGTAGTAAGCTGTCCTAGGTTGTTAACTAATCTCATGCAGTGTATATAAAGTACTTGTCCAGATATCAGCTCCGAATGGAGGACAAGTAAAAGGGTATGATCACAGTCTAAAACACGAAAAGATAACACAGAAGTTATACCTAAGGAATTAAAGACAACAACAACTAACTACTAAAATAATACAATATCTCAAACCAACTTAATACAAACTCAATACCTTAACTTTAATACAACAAGCCAAAACATGAAAGCTAAAGTAGTCTACTAGCTAATCTCCTGAATCACTCCTGAGAGTCGGAACCAAAGGTAGCTAATCCCTCGCCAGGTCCATGGTAAGCAGGGCATGTGTCCTCAGGATTATCATCTGTAATATTTTCAACAGGTCCAATCAGGACGGGAACGAGTACAACTCATCTAGAAAAATCCAAGTAAATGATAAAGAACTATAAAGCAGTTATAGACAGTTTTATTGATGAGCATGGCAGTTTTATACATGTAATGATGGCATAGAGAAACAGTAAGATACAAGAAAAGAAAGGTAACTAAAACAAGAGAAGAATCATGGCAATGAAGACTGTAATAAAAGCTAACTGAACTAGAATATCATGTGTGAGTCCAGACAGTACGATATAAGTCTAATATAATTCCAGTGTGAGTCCAGTCCATATAATCCGATACCAGATGATTTCCGGTACAAGATGAGTCCAACAGTGATCAATGAATCCAGGGTGAGTCCAACTATGATCTAACAGTGTGTTTTAAAATACCGAGGTCGACATGCAAACGGCTGTAGGTATCAGGCACATCTCTCACTGATCGGGCAAGAGATGGCTATGCTTCCGGTAGATTCCAGTAGGAGATTCCGGATTTGGGGTATGTCTACATGTCTTACTCAATATTTCCCCGCCCAGCAAGTGAATCCAAAATCGACAAAAAGAATCGAGATGAGTCTGGCCAATACGTGATGATTCCAGAAATGATTCCGGAATGATACCAATGACTCCAGTAATAGAGGCCAATAAGTAAAGTATGTGTCGATACATGAATCCAGAAATATCCATACGTGTTGATACAGAGAATCAAATAGAACTAACTAGAACTGAAATACAGTAATCGACAAATAAATGAGAGAATTATCAGAGAATGTACTCGCCTGTTACTCTGGAAAGAGTAGTGTAATATCAGATATGTACCAGGGTCACAATGTCCTAAAATAGAGCAATACAGTTATGACATGTCCAAAATGAAGGTAAATGAAATCTACAATGCAATCTATATAAATTCTAAGGCAATCTAGGTCAAAGTCAAACTTGGTCAACACTACAGTCAAACTAAGTCAAATCAAGTCATACTAGGTCACAAGAAGTTAAACTAAGTCATATAAGGTCAAACAAGGTTAAACAAGTCTAATCTAGGTTAAAGTCAACTCTTGGTCAAATATTCTAGCCAAACTAGTTAAGTTATCTAGGGTTTAGTCAACAATGGTCAGATTAGTCAATATGGTCAAACTAGGTCAAAGTCTAGGTCAATCT
>JANAVB010044636.1:0-95279 GCA_029216955.1 Iris pallida | reverse complement strand
TTGCTCTCCTAGGCGTTGAGCCCAGGGTTCTTCTTCGAAGGGTTCCGGCATTTGTTCTTCGCCTTCACCTTTTGAGGTTGTGCTGACGTCATATTAGCTGACAGCACTTTCCTGAAGACTGATCCGATACTGGTATCAGAATCCCAAGTCGACGCCTCGGACGAGTGGGAATGTTCTACGTCTTCTACGTCTGAGCTCTCTGGGGTTGATGGTGGTGTGACATAGCCTATCCCCCGTCGAGTTTTGTTGTAGTAGTTTTGCGGCCTTCCTTTGGGTGTTGAACACTGGAGAGGGAGAGGTCGACCCTTGCCATAGTTTAGGCATTTGTTGCTTTTCAGGTCGTAGCCCATCTTCTGGATGATGTGCTTTGTTGTATCCATATACCGATAAACTTGTACTCTGCCGGTATCAGGTTTAGGCTCGAGTGGCGGGAGGTCTTGATGACGCTCGACTTTGCCAAAAATAGAGGATCTTTCGTCTCGGCTTCGTGGAGGGTTTATGAAACAGACTCCTTGAGACGGGACTACTCGGTTTACATTATGGACGGTCGTTATTTGTGTTTGCAACGACCGTAGAGCGTGATCTAATATACATGGCATTCCAATGTGGAAGACAAGAGTAATTAAAAGACACTCTATTATTGATGAAGTACGAGATTTTATCCCGAGGGATTACATTGTCTAAGGAGGGTGCATCTACATCAGCAGAGATATATTCGCCAAGCTCCTCGTCTGTAAGCACTGGGGCTGGATCAGGAGAGTCCACCACAGCTTTGATCTTGGGGTCTGAGAGGGTTATGAGCCCTCTCTGGCATCTTGGATGACTGCGGGGGCTTGTCCTTGAGACGCACCTTCAGAGGTGCCTCAACTGTGCCTCCTGTGAGTGGTGTCCTCCCCTGTAATTTCACCAGGGGAGCCGATGTTTGAGGCGGCTTTCCCTTGAGGCGTATCTTCAGGGGGGCCTCAAGTCGGTGCTTTCCCGGATAGCTTGATGCTCATTGGAGGCGCCTTCTGGGGTGGTTTGCCCTTCAGTCGGATCTTCAGTGGGGCATCTGGATTCATCTCAGGCTCCGTGTCCAGCTCAGTTGCCGTCTCAGTCTCATCATCAGCATCGTTGGCTTCCTCCTCGTCAAGTGGCTTGTACAAGTCGGAATCGGTGAAGTAAGCCTCAATCCCTTTGAAAGGATCGATGTCTGCGAACTCCGTCCGGATGACGCCGTTGGTAGATACATATTTCATGCATTGGTGGAGCGTGGAAGGCACCACCATGTACTCATGTAGCCATGGTCGGCCGAGCAGGATGTTATTGACCTCGGCATCCACCACATAACAAGTCACCTCAGTTTTGAGGTTGCCTATGTGGCACTTCAGTCGAATCTTGCCCAGTGGCTCGCTTTTGCTAGCGTTGAAGCCACTGATGGTTGTGTTGGAGGGCGCCAGCCGGTACATTGGGATCCCCAGTTTTGACATCAGCGCCTTCGGGATGATGCTGAGGGAAGACCCCGGATCGATCTGAATCCGGCTCACCTTGACTGAAACGATGTACCCCATGTAATACAGTGGTCGGTTATATCGGTGGTGCTTGAGCAGCATGTCTTGTTGGGTGAAAGTTATGTTTGGGATAATTTTCTCCGTACAATGACAGTGCGCACAAGTAGTTGGGAGGTCTTCAGGCTGCTTGACCTGACTGAGAAAGGATTCAGCGTCCTTCAGAGCTTCGCAGAGAGCTTCTCGGGAGTCTTTGGAAAGACGCAGGAGCTCAAACAAAGATAAGCGCGCAGGAGTACTGGCCAGTTGTGCCAGTATGTCAAAGTTGTGGGGCTTGGCTAGCCCCGAAGCATTCTCCTTCCGTAGAGGTCTATCGAAACGAGCCTCCACCTGCTTCTGCTTTTGGCTGCTGAGGGTTTAGACGGGCCCTCCTCAGGGATTGTGCCAGGAGGCACCCCTCGGCGCAGCTTCGTCGGGCTGAGCGTTCTGTTATGCACGCGTCTGCACTGGCAGTGCCTCTTCCGTTGAAGAAGAGACCGTACGGCAAGACTTGATCTTCCTGTCTTTTGATTTGGAGGTAGAGCGTTCCTCCGGTTGAGTTACTTCAGAGACGAGGTCGGGGTGAACCCAGAGGACCTCGCCTCGAGATGTAGTGAGTGGGATGAGTCCACTCACATTGTCACGGGTAGGTGGCAAGTTCACCACCTCCATTGTTGCCTTAGGGATGGGGACGACGCCATCTTGTGTGGTGGTCGGCGGCAAGGTGCCGAACTGAAGTGACACCACATTGGCTGATACCGTCTTCTCTTCATAGTCGACGGAGATTACATCGACATTGATCATGCGCTGGATGTAATTCTTGAGGACGTAGCAGTCCTTGGTCGGGTGTCCGACAAACCGATGGTAGTGACAGTACCTCGGGTTGTCCACTTTCCCAACTTCATCGGGCCGCTTTGGGTCTGGGAGCTTGATCTTGTCACCCTGCTTCAGTATTTCGAAGAGTTGCAGGGTGTCTTCGTCATTGAATGAATACACCTCCTTGGGTCTCGGCGCCAGTAGAGGTTTCTGAGTAGGCGCAGATGCGCCCTTCGAGGCATTAACAGTCAATGCCTGTTTCCCCTTTGCTTCTCGCCCGGAGTTGTTGGCTGCTGACTTTTTCCCCTTATCATCAAAGGCGGGGAAGTTGACACCCAGAAGACGTGCATTGGCCGCCTTCTTTTCTGCGGCTTCAGCTTCGATAATGAGGGAGCTCCAGTCGGGAGGGGGAGTAGAGTTGAGCCAGAGCTTCACTGTGGACAGCATGTTCATGCTGCAAGAGGAGAGGAGCGCATGTTCTGGCATGCTTGGAGGTAGCCTGAAGCAGGCTTGTCGGAAGCGTTCGATGAACACCCGAACCGTTTCTTTCTCCTTCTGGCGAATCTCTATGAGAGATACCATCGTCATGTCCTTCCCGCCGTCGTAGAAGCGATCGAGGAAGAGGCGCATCAAGTCGTCGAAGGACGCTATAGAATTGTCGGGGAGGCTGTAGTACCAGTCATATGCCACCCCTTTTAGGGCCCCAACAAAGATGGTGAGGAGCGCGTCCTCCTTTGGGAGATGCCCCGTTTGTGACTGGAAATATGTCAGGTATCGACGCAGAGAGTCCTTCCCATCGTATGGTGTGAGTGTTTGTGGTTTATATTTTGGAGGATAAACCACCTTGTTCCACTCGAGGGGATAAGGCTGGGGAATGCCCATTTTTGGTGCTCCTCTTGCCTATTTTTGGACTCGAAGCGCTCCCGCAGGTCCTTGATCATTTCGACCACATCCTCCGTGGAGCTAGGAGTCGGGGAAGGTGGCACTATCTTAAGCGGAGCGTTTGAGGGTTCCGATGTCCGAGGTGCTTCTGTGTCGGAGGGTACCCGTTGAAGGGGTACACTCGACTCCCCATTAACTCCTGGGTCGGGACCGGTTGAAGGTGTTCTGGTCAAGGCCGACCGAATATCAAACACTGCTTGAGTCAGTGTTTGCATAGAGGCAGAGAGGGTTTTGAGTCCTCCCTCTAATGAGTCTATGCGCTGAACAATGTCCTGCGGTGGTGCATCAGACTCGGCATCATCCCCAGCCATGTATACTACCTGACACGGCCAGGAGTGGATGGATTGGTTGAGGCTTCGCTCTCGACCTCACTTTCATGTGGGGGAGTCACCTCTCCTGGTGTTTCACCTTGGCCACCCCCAGTCACGTTCTGGAGGTCATTCTCGACGGGTGCATCTGTCAGGGCCTGATTGTCCTCGACTCCGTCTTGAAGGGCCTCTTCGTCTCTACCCCCAGCTGTGTCCTGAGGGACATCTTCGTTTCGAGGCGCTTCTGGGAGGTTGACCTCGCCTCGAGGATGAGATCCCCGCAGCTGTGCTTTGGACATCTTCGTTTTCGGAAGGAAGCCAACAAGGGTTTGACTACCCCCAGCTTCTCCAAGAACTTCTTCTTTGACCGAGTGCCTTCGAACACCCCGAAGGTCGAGACTGCTGCCTTGGTTCTCCTGATTGGCTTTTAGACGAGGAATTGCCGGTCGCCTTCCGGAGAGATGAGGAGTTGGAGACCACATTGTATGAAGCAACTCTTGGCTCCTCTTCTGTTGACACCTTCTTCCCAAGGCGATGTCGGAGGGGTATCGATGACTGCAGTCGCTGGAAGACTAACTGCCTTGGTGGTACTGCCGTCTTGCCACAGCAGTTGATAGTGACCACCGCACAAGTATGCCCCGTGAGAGGCTCATCGTGCTTGTTGGTCGACTCTCCTGACCGGCGCTTGTGAGTGATCACATTACGCAGGTCGTTGGAGGAGAGTGCCACCCCACACCCCCTTCAGGCGCATGGCAAGGCCAAACGTCGGGGCGGACAGGTGAGTGCTGCGCCCCCTGATCTAATGCCAAGCAGGCATCATTATCAGTAGTGGGGGAACAACAACATTTGAAGTGACTTGAACGGACCTCAAACGCACAACCAGAGGAGGCGCGGGAGTTCAAGACCACTGAATTTGCCGCACTCGACTTGGTTATGCACGCAGTGGATGCGCCCAAGTGAGATGAGGACTTTGAAGATCGACTCATCTTTGGTGCCGAAGCACTTGAGTCGACCTTGTACAGCTTGCCATCGGCACCGCACGTGATTGTGAGCACGTGCCTCTGGCCTGCTGCTGGCATAGCACGCTTGTGGCGCATGGCCCGTGCCGCCTTGGATCTCTTTGTACTAGCCCGCTGGGGCGCATAGTACTCAGCATCCAATTTCTCCTCGCCATTACAGCGAGTGAGCCTGTCAAAGACAGAGACTTTTATGGCGCATCAGAGGTGATGCGCGGGGCTTTGGCTGCGCCCCTGCTCCGTCGACGCATCTTCCTCGCCTGAGAGGGAGATGGCTGGGGTATGTGGTCAGCCGCACGTTTCCCCAGAGATGCGCTGCATCAGCGGGCGCACCTTGGTTGCTGAGAACGTCAGCAGGAAGGGAGGGCTGGATTGGCACATCCCCTTCAGTGGTGGTGCCCGCGGCATCGACCTTGCGCACCCAGACACGGCGGGTCTTCTTCGGCTTCGGCAGCCGCTTCGAAGGACTCGCGCTTCCTTCAGAAATGAACTCCTCATACGCCTGTTGATTGAGGCGCACGACCAGCGTCTTGTGGGAGGAGCCCACCTTCACGTCGTCGGCCTGTGACACGACTTTCTCGGAAGAGGAGAAAGAAGTCCCCAGCAGAGTCGTCAGCTTGTTTGCCATTAAAATCGTTTGATTGCAAATCTTAATACAAACAGAACAGTGTTACAATATAGGACTTAGATGTAGTCCTAGGAGTACACTTTGTTTAATCTGGGTCCTAAGTGCCAATGGAGTGAGTGGTAATGCGTTGACTCCATTGACGGGCTGACGACGGTTATCGGTTCTCTGAAGATGTAGATTGGTCTGGGTGCTGGAGCTGGTTGAGAGAAGGAAGACGTTGAGTGTCTGTATCTGCCTCTCTGATGATCTCTGTCTGGATTGTTCGTATGTATGTCTCTCTGTGTGTGTCTGTAAGGAGGGGATGATTCCTCCATTTATAGCTGGGCAGGTTGACTGTTCATGCGCGCATATAGGATGCGTCGGTGCGTGGGGACGCCACATGGAGATTGCTGATAGAGGCGCATGGATGATGCGCCCTACTCGCGAGGTTGAATTCTTCATACTACTGTTGTGAGCCGGCACGTAGCAGAGGAGAAGATCTTTCTGTTGCTGAGATCTTGGATAAGTTGAGTCAAAGGACACGTGTCGTCGACCCATGGCTCGGAGATCTCTGATTTGGTGGGGGGATGATTTGGTGGGATGCGCCTTGGATTGGGCGCATGATGAGATTTTGGCTCATGACCTTTAGGAGTCACGAGCCGTTCTGGGCGCATGGCTTTTGAGGCACATGCGAGCGACTTTTCTTCTGTCTTTCGGGATCAGAGATCAGTCTGGGGCGCATGGCTTTTGAGGCGCATGCAATGCTTCAACTGGAGACTCTTCTTCTGTCTTTAGGGATCAGTGAAGGGTCTGAGGCGCATGGCTTTCGAGGCGCATGCAAGTTTGGGCGCATGGCCGCGGAGGCGCATGCGGGTGGTCGAGTGGCCACGTGGCAGTAGCCGTCGGGATAGAGTCATGATGATGCTGACGTTGTGGAAGCTTCGTCTTCTGCAAAAGCTGTCAGCCATTCAGACTTGGGAAGGCATGCTGCCAACTCTGTCAGTTCAGCATTTAATGTTGGTGACATTCGATGGACAGCTGAGTGGGCCGTCGGTTGACGTTCCACTAGGCGTATGAGGGCATCCTTTGATGCGCTCGGTACAGGGCGCATCTGTGGGAGGCGTTTGGTGTTTGAAGGGGATGCGCTGTCCAGCCGGCGCATCCGATACGTCTTTGATGATGCGGCTGTTTTGCCTCTCGAGTGCCTTTAAATAGCCGTTTGGCTAAAATCGAGGCGTCCGGTTCATCCATTTAATGTGAGTTCATTGCTCGGAACTCGGAGAGCCATCCACTTGGCGCGTGGGTTTGATCTGCCCGGCCTATAAATAGTGGCATGGAGAGAAGGTTGGCCTCTCATTCCCTCACATCTTTCCAATATGAACTCAGGTTCTCGGGTGCATTCTGTTGACGAAGTGTTCCCGAGGGTGAAGATGAGACGCCTTGTCGTCATTGATGCTCTTGAAGGTGACTGTTACATCCAAAAGACGGAGTCGAGGGCTTCTGAGGCAGGCGGAAGGTGCCTGTTGCATCCAAAGATGGGGATGCTCGGGCCTCGTCTCCGTTGTTCCGGAAGAGCCGTAGATCGGAATGGCGGTGCTAGGCTCTCTCTTCCTTCAAAGTGGGTGTCGCCCGCTCTGATTGTGTTGAAAGCTGCCTTTCGCCGTGATTTCGATCACAGTCTTCCTTGGCCTTTGGAGGCTCTTTCGAAGCCTCCCCTAGCCACAGATTTGCGGTGCCCTTCTCTTCCTTGGTTCCAGCCAGAGGGTTAAATGCTTTGTGTATCGAAGCATTTATCAGGTGAGCCTGGCTGGAAGAGCGGCACACCCCTGCTCGGCCAGGTGAGCCTGGTTGGAAGAGCGGCACACCCCTGCTCGGCCAGGTGAGCCTGGTTGGAAGAGTGGCACATAATTGGGCTGCTGAAGGGATGCACATAACTGAGCTGGATGCACATAACTGTGCTGCTGAAGAGATGGCGGGATACGCCTGGTTGGAGGCGCATGACATCTGCTGCGCCTAACTGGCAGCGCATGGTGACTGGCAGCGCATGATGACTGCTGCGCCTATCTGGAGGCGCATGGCGGCCGCTGGCTGTAGACTTTAGGATCTTTCCTTTGTAGAAATTCTCCTTTGTACGACCTTTTCTAGACATGTAATAGACTTTTATATTCAAATAAAAAAGTCCTTCTTCAAATGTCTATGGTTATTGACTTTGCTGTAAAGTGTTCTGTGCGAGTCCTGGCGCATGTAGTGTCTGGCGCATGGTCTTTCTGGTTGTGAAATTCCATGCTTCTACAAGCCTCTCTCAAACTATCATGAAAAATATTAGCCTGCTCAGTCTAAGAATCGATAAGTCGCTGGAAGATTCTAAGAAGCTGGACATTGTCTAGTGCAGGTGGTGGAGGTGGAGTCTGCGGAGGAAACTGCGAGTGTGGTAGAATATCATCTATGTGGAACCACAAGGTGTGCAGATGTGACTAGTTGCCCTGATAAGTAAGCTGGCTTCCAGTGATGGCGGGGTCATATCTGTAGAAGCTACGCCTCCAGCTGATGGGGTATCCAAGGGAGTGGTGTACCTGTCATAGGAATTCATTAACTGTGGTAAAAAAATCATTAAATGGTAGGAATATTCAAGCGGGATGCAAATAAAGGAATAGTTAAAGTAAAATATGGAGATCAATAACGTTTCAAACATGTGAAGGAGATCCTTAAAATCTAATCCTATTTGTAGGCCCACTCGGCACAATAATATAACCGAATGGCTAAGTGGGACATGCAAGGGCTACCATATAAATTTGTCACGACCCGCTCCTGGATAACCGAGTACGAGTACGTAGCCAAGCCCAGCCTACGCCGCGGTATCGACGGTAGAACTGCTAGCATCACACAGTAAATTCTACCATATATACAAGTGATCACAGATACAAATCATACTCAACCACAACACAAATCAAGAAAATACGAGTATGATAGATAGTGAAATAATAAGTTCCAAATCCAATAATAGAAAAACTAAATCCAGAATAATAACATAATATGGTCCATCCGGAGACAAATCTGGTCCAACTATGAAAGTAAAACTAAAGCATAATAAAAGGTAAATCTAGATCCCTCCAGAGATCGATCATGGCTCCTGAGTCTCGGTACCAACATCGTCAACACCACCATATGATGGTCCATAATAAGAAGTATAGAGATAGTCGTCATCCTCTCCTATATTGTCAATAATCCAGTCAGAAAAGAAGTAAAGTACAATCATATTGCATTTAATGTAATCAGCACAAAATAAGCTAAAACAATGAGAAATACTAACGATAAAGAATATATAAAGAACTAGCAGGATATGAACTACATAAGAGAAACAATAATTATGAACAAGTAAGGTACTATAAAAAAGCATGTAGATAAAAAGAACTGAACTATGATCATGAACAATGGACACAACAGTGTGTATAAAATATTTTTCGACATGTGAACGGCTCGGCTAACGGCACATCATAGATGGCTATCCATATTTTAAGGTACGGCTAACCCATACATGAAGTGTATGACTTAGATATCCACATTAAACATTAATTGGGTTTGTTCACATACCTACCGAGTATTTTCCCTCCCGACTCACTAAACAACAATAACGGTCAATGATATAACAAGTCTACCATGTCACTATCGTGTCTCAACCGAATACCAAACATGAACACAATAAAGAAAGCATTATAATGTACTAAAAATATGATACAATAATGTACTCGCCGTAACTCCTGAACAAACCATTCTCACAAGTCGAGGATAAGAGGAATGTCGACTTAGAAGCTATCAACCCATATCACACTATCGTACCATGAACCGTGCACGAAAACCATAAGTCAATTCTAATATTATAATTCTAAAATCATGAAATAATGGCTAATGGATTAACCTATCTAATATTGTTTAATTTTGAAATAAATTACTCAAAATATAATTTAACCTAATAATATCTAAAATATAATTTAATAAATAAATTTGGCTATAGAAAGTTACGTTTCCAATTTTGGAAACCATGGCATGCAAATCGAGACGTACCATTGACTAAATAGTCAAACGTTATGAACCCAATAATTTGAGGGTTCATCTTGGTATATTTCAATACCATGAGTGCACCGGAATCGATCGGGCTACAAAATTACGACTTCCTCAAAAGTTATTGTCGTTATGGCTAACCGTGACCAAATTTGTGAATTACTGGTCAAATTTGAGTTCAACATAATAAATAAAATACTAAACAAATTTTGTAATTTTGGAAAAATTTATATGTTGTAGATCTTCGGGTCAGCTTTCCAAAACTTCAAACGGATCACAAATTGGAGTTCGGGATCTCCTGAAATCTCGAAAACTGTACGATGTATCGAGTTTGGGACAACCGACACTCAAATAAATTCCCAGAAATTCACAAACAAAATATCAGAAAATAAATTACATATTCTAAAATCTGACATCGAGATGATTCCAATAAAAAATGGCACGCAAAAATGACGTTAGGGCTTTCCGTAATCGCTTCCTGAAGTCGGAAGTCTGCAGGGATCAAAAGCTCTCAAAATCGGCCAAACAAATTAATTAGGTTTTCTGGAAACGTAATCATATATATATATATATATATATATATATATATATATAGATATATTATATATATATATATATATATATATAGCCGGCTTAGAGAAGCGATGGAAATGGCTCGAGCCGCTGCTGACTGCCATGTGGCAGCATCCCAACAGCAACGCTCAAAACACCAATAGTTCGATAGCAAGCTAGTTTGGGCTTAGCCGACTAGGAGTCGACTTCCAAATTAGGACTGCACAATTAGCTGCCTGAGCAGCTGACAGCTGGGCCTACCCCGCTCGGACAAAGTGGCTGACTTGTGGGCCCGGCTGCACTGACTGGGCGCTTACTGTGTATTTAAATATCAGAAATTGATTTCAAAAATAATTTAAATCCAAATAACTCCAAATAAATTCTTAAAAATTCCAGAAAAATTCTAAAAAATTATAAAATATTTGTAACCCTTTAGTACTCAAATAAAATACCTGGTCCCAAAATAAACCCGGATGACCATACTGTAAATCCTGGAAGTCCTTAAAAAATAATAGAGCTTTATAAATTAAATACCTAAAAATATCCAAAAATTATATAAAAATATAAAATAGGTAAATAACATATATATATATTATATATATATTATATATATATATATTTTATATATATATATATATAATATATATATATCTATATAATATATATATATATATATATATAAGTTATTTAGAGGCCATATGGCCATAACTCACGTATAAGCTTAGGCATGACTCCTAATGATCATAAAATTAATCATAATCAAATAATTTCTAAATTTCTAATCTAGGAAGCAGATGCCACAAATAGCAATTGTCTGAGTGTAAGTCTGTGCACCATTAGCAATGACGGGGATATATATTATATATATATATATATTATATATATATATATATATATAAGTTATTTAGAGGCCATATGGCCATAACTCACGTATAAGCTTAGGCATGACTCCCAATGATCATAAAATTAATCATAAGCAATAATTTCTAAATTTCTAATCTAGGAAGCAGGTGCCACAAATAGCAATTGTCTGAGTGTAAGTCTATGCACCATTAGCGATGACGGGGATGTGGACCTCCCTGGAAAGTCCATGTCAGAATATCTTGTCCCTCTCCTCAGAACTTTTAACCTTACCATCGACAGATCGGCTTACCCGACTGAACTCGACAACGTACTCATCAACAGTGCGAGTCCCCTGCTCAAAAGTTTGAAACTAGTGCGAGTCCCCTGCTCAAGAGTTTGAAACTATCTCTCCAAAGCATCTCTGGCTACAGTAGGAAAGAACTTATTCTTAAAAACTCCACAAATTGGTCCCACGTAAGCCCTAGCACTGTAAGCTTGGGCACAATACAGAACCAGGTCTTCACTAGATCATGCAACTACAATCCTGCGGCCTTAATCCTCAGATCCTCAAGAAGTTTGGCAACTCGAAGCAGCCTCTGCATGTCCTCAAGCCATTCGTCTTCATAAATGATATCCTTGGTATCGTAGAATTCGCGGGGAGTGTCATGACCCGATCCTAATATACTGGGTCCAGTCCGATCATATCCATCTTGCACCGTTGTGAGACGACGGTAAGCTGTATCAATCCGCAGCAACGCAGAACAACATTCTAAATACGGAATAAAAATTTATTTAAAATATTTGAAATGAAACTAGATGTCTATTTGTAACAACACATGAGTAGAAAAATTCAGTTATTACACTTGTTCTTTTATTACAACTTCAAAATTAAGGAAAGGAAACTAATGGAAAGGTGCATCTAGAACTCCTAGGTCCCTTGTTCGGGTTCAGCTAACTCCTCGGAACCCAAGTCAGGTTCGTAGTAAGAACTATAAGCCAGCTCCTCGTCATCGCAACCACCTAAAATATTGGTCTCCAGTCATGAGGGGAACAAGAACATACATATCCATTCCAGCATTTTAATGAATAACTAAAAAGAGACAAGAAGCAATTTTATAACATAATTTATTTTCTAATAATAATAAAGAAGCAGTGATGCAATAAATCTCTAAAAATAAAAATGATCCAATCTATATCTAGCAATAGTGCTTTGACCGTGTAACATCCTGTGGCCGGCTGGAGATGGAGGATCCCGTGGATCAATCAAGCAATCAGTTTGGATCCGAGAAGGATCCCGTGGATCAAGTATCGATACAATGATTCTATAATGCAATAACTTTAATTATTAACTAAAACAAAAGTTTGAATACAATATGAACTTGCCTTGGTTTTTCGATGTTGTAGGTGACGACAGGGAAATATTCTGGCTTAAGTCCCGAAACTGAAACCTACATTAACGAAATATGACTTAGTATCAATCTAAGGTCGCTACAAATCTAATTAATATACGATATCGTCTAGACTCTAAATCCACCAATAATTATAATAAATAATTGTTTAGTGATAAAATATTTTAGAGAATAAAGCTACAACTTTCTAATACCTTTAACCACGTATATTAATTGGTAAAAACAATTTTCTAATAAAACTATGATTTTAAATAATGCAAGAAATACACTATTTTTTATTAGTAAATAATAGTCGGTTTATCGTAAACTAATATTCCGTTTAGATTTACTTATATAATATCTAAAAATATTTTTGAATTTAAATAGCATTTTATTTACATAAACCAACCATAATATTTAAATGGATACTTACAAAAATACCATTTTAATAATAAAACTATAAAAAAATTTATTTTGTAATACCTAAGATTTTATAAGGGTGGTAATTAAAATACCGTCTAAAAACTTAATTTAATAAGATAAAAGCTAACTAAACCTTTTAGGGAGTTTATTACAAAATATATTTTGTATTAATAATTACCGAAAAATATAATTATGCGAATAATTAAAAAAGTTATTAAGGAATAATAACTAACGTTATTTCCTAGAATAACTATACTTTATGAATCTAATTCCTATAATTTATTAGCAAGCTAATTACAGTTTTATTAATAAAACTAATTATTTATTCTGAATAATTATAAAACTAATCCGACGGTTATAAAGGCATTAGTATTCATACTAACACTAATCTAACCGTTTAACATTAATTAATTAATTAAACCTATTACAAAACATACGGTCAAAATAGGAAACTAGCTATCCCGGAATTGACAGAGCTTTATTCCGTCAATTCGATTATATATATATATATATATATATATATATATATATATATATATATATATATATATATATATATATATATATATATATAAATTTTTTAAATCCTCTTTTTATTCCGTAAAGGCTCAAAATGCCGAAGCATGTACAAGTATATCCTTAGGCACAAAATGCCGACACCTATACAAGTATACCACAAAACACAAAAGCAAACTGGGGCCTAGCCGAGGATAGGCACCCTAAGACTAGTTTGGCCTTGCAAGCAGGAGTCCCTGACCTTCTGGCACTGCCTGATCACCTCGTGAATGATCATTTCTGCGTTGTACTGGTGGCCTTCGTACCTCGTCTTATTACGATTCTTCCATAATACCCACGTAGCGGCAGCCACTACGATCTGGTGACCTTGGAAGGCATAAGCCCACCTTGCTAATAGGTCGATGAAGCTCCCATCCTCCTGATCCTATCTGCAATGCTGGGATAGCGCTGTCCAGACCTGCACGGGAAGATCCTCCTGACGGAAAATGTGGTAAATGGTTTCCGTCTGACGCTCTGAGCAACAATTGCATGCAGAGGATAAGTTAAATCCAATGGTGTACATAATGTCATCGGTCGGTAGCTTATTTCTCATGGCTCTCCAAATTAGGATGGACCACTTCTTAGGGATGTACGTCTGCCAGAGGCAATAATGATTGGTGAAGGCTGTCCCACGACCGCAAGCCACTTGTCTGGCAGAATGAACAGTGAATTTTCCTGCCGGGCTGGCCGACCATTGTAGCTCATCTGCATCTGAGCTGATCTTTAAACCTTGACGACGTATGCACTCTACCGCTTCATCTTCGGCCCTATCGCGGATCTTATCCCAATTCCAGACGTTTCCGGGCGCATCCCATAGGTCCCTGATCCTGCTGTTCCCCGGGGCCTCCAGAAGTTGGAGAAGCGGGGATTCTCCTGCCTAGCATTCTAGGATGGTAGAAGACTCTCCGTTTCCCAGATAAAGATGAATTATCGATTCAGTAATGGTGTGCCCAGTGATGATGCACCGCCATGCCGTTGAGGATCTGCTGTTGGCGATCGCCTGTGACGGGTGAATGTGCTTAAAGTATTTGACCTTCATGAATCTCGTCCATAAATTCCTACTCATGCGGAGCTTCCACCACAGCTTCATCGAGAAGGCATCGACGATGTTAGATAGTTTGGCGAAGCCCAAGCTCCCGTCTTCAGTAGGTTTGGTCATGGTGTCCCAGCTCGCCTAATTGTGCTTGACGTGGCCCCCACTATGCCCCTAAAAAAGTTGCTGAGGATGCTTTCGATCGTAGTAAACACCTTCTTGGGAGGGGAGCATGTGGCAAGGGTATATGGGGATGGATGTGAGGACGTGTTTGATGAGGATCATCTTACCACCCGAAGATAGAGTGGCATTATGCCACCCTTCCAGTTTTTTCCTGAATTTGTTAATGAGATCCTCGAAGATTTCGGCGTTGGATTTTTCGTACACGACGGGGCATCCGAGATAATGAAACGGGGGGTGACTAATGGAGAACGAGGTGATATTGGAGATACTGGCCGCGTTCTTCCACCTGATGTTGTGGTGGGCGTAGATGACGCTCTTATTAGGGTTGATCTTCTACCCGGAGCAAGAGGCGTATCTTTGAATGGTGTTGTGGACCACATCTACCGATCCGACGTCCCCTGAGGGGAAAATAAGGATGTCATCAACATAAGCCAGGTGAGTAATGATCGGGCAGCCGCTGGGGGTGTAAAAGTGCTGGAAGTTCGGTATGCTGGTCATCTTATTCAGGTTTCTGCTCAAGGCATCTGCAACAATGATGAATATGGTGGATGAAAGAGGGTCTCCTTGCCCGACGTTGCGACTCGATTTGAAGAATCCATCGGCTTGACTATTGATCAACGTTGAGAACCACGAGTTGCTGATCGATCTCCAGACGATATTGGTCCAGGATTCCGAAAAGCCAAACCTTCCGAGGACCCAAATCATGAATTGCTAATCCAGCCTGTCATAAGCTTTTTCCATGTCCAGTTTGATAGCGATATTGCTACCTCTAGCGAGAAGTTTCATGCAGGTGATTAACTCTTGCGCCAGCATGATGTTATCCTGGATGTTTCTGTCTTTGACGAAGTTGTCTTGTTCCTCAAATATGATCTTAGGAAGTAAGTCAGACATGTAGGATGCGATGATCTTAGAGATGATCTTGTTAGTGAAGGTACACAGATTGATGGGTCGGAAGTCACAGAAAGTTTTAGGGTTGTCCTTTTTCGGAATGAGGATCAGGTTGGCGGAAGATATGGCTCTAGGCTACGTAGCTCCTTGGAAGAAGGCTGTAGCTGCTTCATGGATGTCCTTCTTGATAATATCCCAACACTCTCTGAAGAAGACCCCCGAAAATCCGTCCGGACCGGGCGCACTGTGAGCATCCAGGGCCTAGACCGTGTCTTTTACTTCTTTTTTGACGGTGGGAGATCCAGTTGGATGTTATCTGTGTCGTTGATAAGGTGGGGAATTTCGGCCAGAAAGTTGTCATCTCTGTGGACCCGATCTTTGGTGAACAGTTGAGAGTAAAATTTGGCGGCCTCCTCTTGGATACCTCGTTGGTTTGTGATGATGTTTCCAATATCGTCTTCTATCTGATGGAGGGAGAGCTTCTGTTTGTGCCCGTTTATATATGCATGGAAGTAGGCCGAGTTTTTGTCCCCATCACTGTCCCATTTTAGCCTCGCTTTCTGCTTCCAGAATTCGGTTTCAACTTTCAGCCAAAATTTGAGAATAGCTTTTGTGAGATTAAGGGCGGTCCTGACTTGTGGCGACCTGTCAGTGTTGAATAAGGCCTCGACGTGGGTAACATCATCTTCTACAATGCGGACCGCCTGAAAAATGTCCCCGTACGCCTGTTTACTCCAAGCCGTCAGAGCTTTCCTGGTAGCCTTACGTTTGTTGGCCACCCTGATCAGCGGGTCGGGATAGTTCGCGGGGTTCCAAGCTTCCTCTACCACGATTTTAATTTATGGGTGTTCGCTCCAAAAGTCAAGGAATCAGAGTTCTTTTTAATATGACTGGAGGTGTTCCTCATCTCATCCAGTAGGGGAGCGTGGTCGAATTCGGTGTCATTCAGATGAGAGTTTGGAAGTGCTCCACATGTCTTACCAAAGTTTGTTCATGAGAGCCCTATCAAGTCGGGAGTATTGCCGACGATGACCTTCTTGCATATTGCACCAGGTAAATTCGTTGCCATGAATTGGATCGGGGCCAGGTTGGCGTTGAAAATGAAGTTGTTAAAATCTTGCATGGCCGTATGGGGTGGCGGGCGACCGCCAGTTTTCTCCTCTCTGCAGGTGACGGCGTTAAATTCCCCAATGCAGAGCCAAGGGTGGTTGATGTGGTTGAGGTGGAGGTCGAGGAGATCGTTCCATAGTTGTTTGCGTTCAGCAATGTCACAGCTGCCGTGGATCGCTGATAGAGTGGCGCACTTGGACAGAAAGGGGTGCTCAATCCAGCACGAAAGGGCTTCCTTCGAATCTTGGATCACGTCGATCTTGACATCCTCCGAGCAGAGGGTCCAAATGTCGTGGTTGCCAGCCACTACGAAAGTGAATCCGAGCTGCAGCTGAATGGACTTGATTTTCTTGGGAGAAATTTTGGGTTCAAGAACAATAAGGATATCAATCTTGTGAATTCTCTTGAGACTGGATAGACATCTCTTGGTTGGTTTGTTGGCTAGGCCACGAAAATTTCAGGATAGGATGTTAAGTATTAATGCTATCGGTGGAGGTATTTTTTGTCCGTTTGGTAGCAAATCTGGTACGCATGATCGACAGCTCTGAGGCTTCTATTTTTTCCTTATTGTTGTTATTGTTGGGAGCCCTCGCCACCATATTGTTGGCTAAGGTTGACTTAGCAGCTGTGAATGGGGTCCCCATAGCAGGTTGAAGCCTTTCTCCCGTTGAGTCTAGGATGGCCTCTTTGGAGGGTATGATGAGGGTGTCTTTATGTTCTACATCGCCTCCGACTAGTTCTCCGGCTGATAGGAGGGGAAATCCTACTGCCATGACCTGTTGTCCTCTGATGACCTGTTCTGGTCCTAGGATCGCTAAATCTTCAGCTACGGTGCCCTCCTCGGTCATGTTATGACCGGACGGGGTTTCGGTTAGGTCTACTACAGAGTCAAGAGCAGGGACCGTAGCATCGACCAAGGGGATATCCGCAGATAAAGCCATTTCTGAGCCTTGTCGTGGGGTGCTAGAGCGTCTTCAAAAACTGTGAGGGCAAGCTCGGAGGCGTCCGGGTCCAGAGCCATGAACTGGTTGGACATAGGGAGGAGAGGAGGGGGGATTGGAAAGTGCACTGGTTCTGAGTTTTTCTAAGTTTGGCTGCCTTGGTAGGTGATCCTTCACCATCACTGAATCTGATGTGCGTGTTTTGACACGGGAGCAGAGTCTATTATTATTCTTCTCTGAGTAGTTGCTGATTCTTGTAAGTTTTTGCCACTTTGTCTTTCTGAGTCGTGTTCCTCTTTAAGTTAGGGTGTAGACGAAAACAATTCTGCTAGGTGTCCCCGCAGCTGGCAGTATTTACAGTAAATGATATTATTGTCGTAGATAATATGCTGGGTGTGTCTTGTTGCCTAGCTCAAGGAGAAAGTGGTTAGGAGGATTGATAGAGTAATCGAGTTCCACGCTGATTTTGGCATAGTAGGCTTTGGTGAGGTTGCTTGTTTCTGCTGTCGTAGCCACATACGTCCCGAAAGAGTTGGCGATCCGTCTGAGGGCTGCGGGGACAAAGCAGATGAGGGGAAGGTTGGGAGGTTCACCCATGAAGCCATCGTTGCTAAATCGACCTAGGTGTTGAAGTCTGGAGACCACTTGATGATCTTCATTAGATGGGAGTCAACCCTACCAGTTCCTTTAGACCACACGGTCATATGGTCGAGCTCTGATGAGAGGTGCAGCAGTAATTGCTTAGGGTCGAGGGGGCAACCCGCTAATCTGTGGTCAGCCTCCAGCTGGCTATAACCTTCTTAACTCTGTCAAGCTTCGGGCAGCCATTAGAGAATTTGAGGACGAAGGTGCGGGAGAAGGAGGAGGAGAGGGAGGAGAGCTCCCGAACCGAGGAACAGTCGGGATCTGAGAAGCCGTATCATACACAATCTCAGGCAACGACACATCAGGAAGGGAGAGGCCCTTCGAAGCAGCGCGGTTCGGCCGAAGCATGTCGGCGAAGGAGGGCGGAGGGGCACCTGAGGAAAAGGGGTGGGGGGCTCCGCTGGGGGGAGACGGAGGGCAGGAAGGCTGCGAGGCAACCTGGGAACCGGAAGCTGGGACCGAGGGGGGCCTCGGGCCAACTGCTTAGGAGAAGGAATGCCGTCTTCAGGAAAAGGAGGCCGACGGGGGGAGGAACAGGGGTGCCGACTCCTGGACCGCCGACGGACGAGACGGAGCCCACAGGACGAGCCTAGAGCCAGAAGGTCGTCCGGGAATGCTCGAGGTGGTACAGCGATCACCCCTGAGTCCGTAGCACGGAAAGGGCAACCGGAGAAGGGGAAGCCGAGGGCCCAAGCACGACGACGACGAAAAGGAAAAGGCGGCGGGCTCCGAGACCCTGGCACGAGTCGGCAGTAGGGAATGTGAGCACCCTGAATTTCGGGTTGATTTTTTTTATTTTTATTTTATTTTCTGATTTATTGGTTTCATTAAATAATTTATTGAATTATTTTTCCTTAAGTGTACTTTTGTGCCATTGATATTTGGAGTATCAGGGATGTTCAATTCTGGAAATCCTCTTCACGAGTTTTGGAGTGGACACGATTACCTTCATGACGGTATATGGTGTCCCACCCAAACTTGTTCCCTTGTGCTCTTTCTGCTTCGTTGAACTTCGGGTCGGTTTAGACCATTTGATTGATATTTATTTTTCCCACTCTTTTCCTTGATCATTTTCAGCGCGTTACCATGACATTTAAATTGGGAGCGCAAGACCAGTCAGTTTCTTGAAACCAACTCCTCATTGATGATCTACTCGGGACGCTCGTCACCCATGACCTTTGTGTCCCACTCAGACACGTCGTCTTGGGCTCCATTTGATTCGCACAACTTTTCCGACGCGTGACCCATTTTATTTCGCCACGGCGTCACATTCATTTTCCAACTTGATTTGTGGGTCCCCTGTCGACCAAAACCTGTCAGCCCCAACTATGGACATGGCCCACTTTGAGCCTACTATCCGTCCGCCACTTGTGTCCCATTCATTGGAATCCCCCTGTGCTACTTATTTGCACATGATCATCAACGCCTATTTTTAATTCTATTTTTGCTCGATGTCCAATTTTCATCCAATCCGGCTCCACCGAGCCCAGTCCAGCTTTGTGTTACCTTCCATCGGGACACCCTCATTTTCCGTGTCCAAAAATAATATTTAATACCCTGTTACCTATTTCAATATTTATCAGAATTTTACATTTATTCAATTCCCATAAGAATGACCTATTTTCTACAAATTTAATCCTAGCCTTTTGTTTTCCCAAACAAATCTCATCCATTGAATTCCCTCACTTCCACCCTCAGCCTACTAGCCGGCCCTAAAACCTAGGCAATCCTTTCTCTCTCTCACACTTTAATTCAAAACCTTATCTCTATTCTCTCTCTTCCATTTTTGGTTATTCACAGCACACAACTCCCTCACCCCATGCAAACAACTCACAGCCTCCTCCTTCTAAACCCGACATCCCCAGCTCCTTCTTCCGACCATCACCTCCCTCCTCGGCCAACGACCACCAGCTCCGCCACCCTAGCTTCCTCCTCCTCCTCTCCTTCCTCATCACCACCACCACCACCTCCAACAGCCCGCAGTCACCACCGTGGCTGTCGCCACATTCACCATCAATTCCGGCGACCACCACGTCGCCATCCCATGTCCGCCGTGCCCTCGCCGGCGAGGCTAGGTGCGCCGCCCCGCTGCGCGTCGCCGGCCGACCCCGCAACGCAAGTGACAGCAGCGTTCACAGCGCACAGGCGCGCACGCACGCGCGCGTGGGCCGCCGTCGTGCGCCGCCGCGCCGCCGTGCGGGCCGCCGTGGCCCCCTGGCCATGCGCGCAACTCCGACGCTCCTTCCCTGACGGCCACCGTCCTCCGGGACGCGCCGTCGAGGCGATTCGTGCGTTTTCAACGAAATCCCGTGTGACGCGCGCGAGTTGGAACTCAGAATTCGCGCCCCGTCGCAGCGACTTCGCGCATTTTCCCAGAGATCCGACCGTTGGATCGGCGATTTCTTCACTCCGTCGCAATCTCGGTATATCCACCTTTATCCCTGTCAAATTTCGTCCGTTAATTTTATCGTTTGATACATGAAAACCGGCCACCAAGTCGACCGTTTAAATTGTATTAAATTTGGACAGTTTCGTGGGGCCAACTTCGTCAGCTTGTATCTCCTCCACCGCAGCTCCGTTTGGCGTGCTACCAGTTCCGGTGCGAAGCTGGTATAACCCTCTTTCTGCCCCCTTTAGATTTCATTTCAGTTTGAGCTTGTTTGATTGGTTGAATTCGACGCCAAAGTTGGCCGTCCGAATTCGTAATTTCCAACTTGTAAAATTCATTTTTGAACACGGGACTCCAGATTTCATTTCTGACACCACCATTAGACTTGTGGCGTCGTTCTGGCATGTTTTCATATAAAATTTGTTAGATTTGGAGAACGTGGGCTCGGGCACGTTTTTCGATGCAAAGTGGGTCCCACTTTCTGGGTCAACGGGACTTTTTGACGCCGGCTCATCGGAATCCAATTCCGGAGATACCGTTGAGTTCGTATCGTCATTCTGGACTCGTTGACATATAATTTGCTAGGTTTTGGTGGACATTGGGTCTGGCACGCATTTCGGTGCAAGTTGGATACCAATGTCCGGGCCAACGGATCATTTTGAGATCGGCTCATCGGAATCCAATTCCGGAAATACCGTTGAGCTCGTATCGTCATTCTGGACTCGTTGACATGTAGTTTGCTGAGTTTTGAAAACTTTGGCTCCGGCACGCATTTCCGTGCAAACCGGAATTCCAAGTTCTGGTCAACGGGCCAAATTGAGATCGGGTCAACGGAATCCAATTCTGGAGATACCGTTGGGTTCGTATCGTCATTCTGGTTGCGTGGACATATAATTTGTTATATTTTATTGACTTGTTTTCTTACACGTATTTCGGTGCAAAACGGCTCCGACACGGACACCGTTTTGACCCGAAATTACCTTTTTGCCCTTGTGTCCAAATTGGACCGATGGGTAGGCTATCCTAGCTAATTTGACCATTCTGGACACGTTGGCGATGTTCATTTCATCGTCCGACAATGTTTGTTGATAGTTTCTCTGAGTTTAACCTTTTAATAATTAATTAATAATTAATTCTTATAATGTTCGTATTTCGAGATTAGTACAACGAAACTGAGCTCAGTCAATTCCAGTGATCTCACATCGCTGAAATTGACAAGATGGGCACATGGATCACTGTAATAAGATTATCAACCTTACCATTGATATTCCTATCTCGATTTACGTGTCGTAAGTTTCGACGTACGAATAACGAAGTACACTTTATATTTTCAATAATTAGACTAGATTGACCCTGTTTGACCAAAGTTGACCAGTTGACCCAAAGTCAACTGTAAGTCAACGCTTGACCTAGTTTGACTAAATTATTGACCGGAGTTGACCTAGAGTTAATTTGAATTAGAAGAACCTAGAATAAAATAGATTGTTTATAGAGACTCTTTTAATATAACTTGAACACCTTGTAACCTGTGTTGCTTTAAATAGGACTCTGTGGCTTCAGTTGGACCCTCTATACTTATCAGCTCAGGACCACAGGCGAGTACATTCACTGATAGTTTTCATTGTCTTGATATCTACTATATCCGATTCAGTCGTAGTGTTATACTTGATTCCTGACACGACGGTTCACGGACTAGTATACGGGATCCTGGCATGAGATGTTATTCCTGGACTTTCTTGGTATATGGGTATGAGATATTTTCGTGTTCCTGTACTTATATAGACACATCTTGGGAGTTGGCTGATCACCTGCTCTCGAACCCCGTGTCATGACGTCCCATGTCCAGATCCATTTATACTATTCGGGGAAAAATGGGGGAATTATTGGGTGTATGTGATCAAACCCTATTGTAACTATATTTTGCTAGCGTCACCCTCACTCCACGTAGGGTGTCGCAGATACTATTCCCGGTTATCCAGGTTGGGCGGCATGATTCTCCGTTGAGTTTCCCGCGGATTGCCGTGCCAAATGGATAATGCGGCATTGCTACCTTTTAGCCGATCACATATCACTCTAATAATTCAAACCACTTTTACTTTATTTGTCATGTCTTATATTCCAGCTTCAGCTTTACTTACTGTACTTTCACCATGCTACGATTCATTCTCATATGCTCTATCTGTCTTTCATACTGTACCTTGGTTATGGGACTAGGTTCTGTTCGGAAGAAGGGTTACAACCCCGGTCCTTGTTTGGTTTAAGGGTTGTAACTCGGCTTTCGAATGGTTCCCAAGTCGCCTATATTCTTTGTCTTGTATTTCATTATTACTGTCTCTTATAGTATTTTCAATTCACATGGAACTGCTGTTGGTGTTTTGTACTTGCTCATTTTCCTGACAGGATACGTTGACAAAATTTTACAGATAGTTTGGAGGTGCCTGCTAGCCTAGAGGAGACACATTAGAGGTGGTTTAGTTAGTTTTTCTTAATTGTCTGGAGTTGTATTTATTTTGTGGATTACTGTATTTGAGCTTTGAGATGTATTCTGAGTTTGTATCTTAGACACTTAGAATTCTCTCTGTTGTACCTCCTTTGGATTTCATGTTTTATCTATCTTCCTTTATGCTCTACCCTAGATGTGATTGAGTATGTATCTGCTATGTCACCCCCATTCGGGGAGTATAAACTGTTAGTCTTATACTATTAGATGCATTGAGACCTAGGACAGCGTTCTACCGCCGACACTGCGGCGTAGGCTGGGCGTTGCTACGTCTTGTGCCCTAATTCTAGGGTGCGGGTCGTGACACGTTTTTAGTGGTGGCCCATGCAGGTCGAGACTAAAGTGTAGTGGTATTCGAACTAGAGTACCACTACAGCCTGCACTAGGAATAGGATATTTTTGAAGGTACTCAATCACAGTTAGGACCCTTGAGAGATTCCTGGGACGACCCTGGAGAATCTTATTTAATTTCGATTTGAAAACTCGTTTTCCTTGATTTTATTTATCTTTACTTTCTGTTGATTGAATTTGACTTTGATGGATTATGGTTGAATTTGGGTTTGTATTTATTAATTTTGAAGGATGATTATTAAATTTTAAATTTTGATGATAGCTGTTGCATCCGAGTTTGTATTTCATGGATTTTAGTTCATTTTTGGATTTTGATGTTCGTTGATAAATTGAATTGATTTTTGAGTATTCATTGTTGATTTAAATTAATTTTGTCAAGATGAAATTATATGGGCTAGGTCATCTAAGTTGTGGAGTCTAGTCTTCTACAGTCATATTAGCCAGCATGGTGAGGACATATAGTCTGACTTAGATCTATTTCTCGGGTGTGGGAATTTAAGGTTTTCGCAGCCAAGCGCGCGGCATCGCGAAAATGTTAAATACCATGATTCTAGAGGTATGTGCCAAAGTCGAGGACTCTGTGATTATCGTAGCCTTGCTTACTAGTATGACGAGGATTAGGGTACCATGATTTTGACCTGACGCATATGATTATCAGATTTTACTTTAAATGTTTTCGAACACGTTTCTCTACTTTTGTTTCTGTCCTTCAAAAAAAAAAATTTTTATTATTTTTATTAATTGTCTTGTTTTGTTTGCTTCTCATTATTTAACTTCAGAGTAGGTTTTCTTGTTTTTATAAAATTTTGCGTAACTTCTTGCTATGAGTTTCTTCTTAATACAATGAATCGATGATTTTGCTAGACTTTATCTTGGATTTGATAATTTAGCTCTGGATTTCAAAATGGTTCTTCCTTAAATAGATAAGCAAAACAGATTTTATCGTTATTTCTTTCTTGCTATTATTCTTACAAAAAAAAATGCCATGATTAGTGTAACTTGATAGCTGTTGTTTTGGAACCCAATTTCTCATATACAATTTCATATGTATTCACGTACACACACGCCTACTATCAACCATATGAACATGTCCCCATACACATGATGCTAGTTTTCCCTCTTTAACGCTCTGTATATATTGTGATTGGATTTCGATGCAATTGACTTTTATTCCTTAACTAGTGATTTTGATTTTTTCTTGAATAGTACCTTTTTCAGATAATTGGTAGTTACCTTCATTTTATTTTTGATGAGTACCAGTTTTCATATAGGATGGTAGACTGCCTTACAGTTTTGATGGTTTGTCGTCTCTGTAACCTTTTGTTTAGCACCCTGGATTGCTTGTGTGTTTGATACCCTATAACCGTTTTGGTTAGCATGACTAGTATACCTAGATGAGACTTACTAACACCGTATGCCATGACCCTGTATGTCGTCCTTTTGATCACATGATTTGTTTTAAGATGGGACTTTGATTTTGGGGGTTTGACCTAGAGGGAGTATGGACGTTTTAATTTCGAGGACGAAATTTTTATAAGGTGGGTAGGATGTGAGCACCCTGAATTTCGGGTTGATTTTTTTTATTTTTATTTTATTTTTGATTTATTGGTTTCATTAAATAATTTATTGAATTATTTTTCCTTAAGTGTACTTTTCCGTGCCATTGATATTTGGAGTATCAGGGATGTTCAATTCTGGAAATCCTCTTCACGAGTTTTGGAGTGGACACGATTACCTTCATGACGGTATATGGTGTCCCACCCAAACTTGTTCCCTTGTGCTCTTTCTGCTTCGTTGAACTTCGGGTCGGTTTAGACCATTTGATTGATATTTATTTTTCCCACTCTTTTCCTTGATCATTTTCAGCGCGTTACCATGACATTTAAATTGGGAGCGCAAGACCAGTCAGTTTCTTGAAACCAACTCCTCATTGATGATCTACTCGGGACGCTCGTCACCCATGACCTTTGTGTCCCACTCAGACACGTCGTCTTGGGCTCCATTTGATTCGCACAACTTTCCCGACGCGTGACCCGATTTTATTTCACGCCACGGCGTCACATTCATTTTCCAACTTGATTTGTGGGTCCCCTGTCGACCAAAACCTGTCAGCCCCAACTATGGACATGGCCCACTTTGAGCCTACTATCCGTCCGCCACTTGTGTCCCATTCATTGGAATCCCCTGTGCTACTTATTTGCACATGATCATCAACGCCTATTTTTAATTCTATTTTTGCTCGATGTCCAATTTTCATCCAATCCGGCTCCACCGAGCCCAGTCCAGCTTTGTGTTACCTTCCATCGGGACACCCTCATTTTTCCGTGTCCAAAAATAATATTTAATACCCTGTTACCTATTTCAATATTTATCAGAATTTTACATTTATTCAATTCCCATAAGAATGACCTATTTTCTACAAATTTAATCCTAGCCTTTTGTTTTCCCAAACAAATCTCATCCATTGAATTCCCTCACTTCCACCCTCAGCCTACTAGCCGGCCCTAAAACCTAGGCAATCCTTTCTCTCTCTCACACTTTAATTCAAAACCTTATCTCTATTCTCTCTCTTCCATTTTTGGTTATTCACAGCACACAACTCCCTCACCCCATGCAAACAACTCACAGCCTCCTCCTTCTAAACCCGACATCCCCAGCTCCTTCTTCCCGACCATCACCTCCCTCCTCGGCCAACGACCACCAGCTCCGCCACCCTAGCTTCCTCCTCCTCCATCTCCTTCCTCATCACCACCACCACCAACTCATATCCACCACCACCTCCAACAGCCCGCAGTCACCACCGTGGCTGTCGCCACATTCACCATCAATTCCGGCGACCACCACGTCGCCATCCCATGTCCGCCGTGCCCTCGCCGGCGAGGCTAGGTGCGCGCCCCGCTGCGCGTCGCCGGCCGACCCGCAACGCAAGTGACAGCAGCGTTCACAGCGCACAGGCGCGCACGCACGCGCGCGCGTGGGCCGCCGTCGTGCGCCGCCGCGCCGCCGTGCCGCCGTGGCCCCCTGGCCATGCGCGCGAACTCCGACGCTCCTTCCCTGACGGCCACCGTCCTCCGGGACGCGCCGTCGAGGCGATTCGTGCGTTTTCAACGAAATCCCGTCGTGACGCGCGCGAGTTGGAACTCAGAATTCGTGCCCCGTCGCAGCGACTTCGCGCACATTTTCCCAGAGATCCGACCGTTGGATCGGCGATTTCTTCACTCCGTCGCAATCTCGGTATATCCACCTTTATCCCTGTCAAATTTCGTCCGTTAATTTTATCGTTTGATACATGAAAACCGGCCACCAAGTCGACCGTTTAAATTATTAAATTTGGACAGTTTCGCGGGGCCAACTTCGTCAGCTTGTATCTCCTCCACCGCAGCTCCGTTTGGCGTGCTACCAGTTCCGGTGCGAAGCTGGTATAACCCTCTTTCTGCCCCCTTTAGATTTCATTTCAGTTTGAGCTTGTTTGATTGGTTGAATTCGACGCCAAAGTTGGCCGTCCGAATTCGTAATTTCCAACTTGTAAAATTCCATTTTTGAACACGGGACTCCAGATTTCATTTCTGACACCACCATTAGACTTGTGGCGTCGTTCTGGCATGTTTTCATATAAAATTTGTTAGATTTGGAGAACGTGGGCTCGGGCACGTTTTTCGATGCAAAGTGGGTCCCACTTTCTGGGTCAACGGGACTTTTTGACGCCGTCATCGGAATCCAATTCCGGAGATACCGTTGAGTTCGTATCGTCATTCTGGACTCGTTGACATATAATTTGCTAGGTTTTGGTGGACATTGGGTCTGGCACGCATTTCGGTGCAAGTTGGATACCAATGTCCGGGCCAACGGATCATTTTGAGATCGGCTCATCGGAATCCAATTCCGGAAATACCGTTGAGCTCGTATCGTCATTCTGGACTCGTTGACATGTAGTTTGCTGAGTTTTGAAAACTTTGGCTCCGGCACGCATTTCCGTGCAAACCGGAATTCCAAGTTCTGGTCAACGGGCCAAATTGAGATCGGGTCAACGGAATCCAATTCTGGAGATACCGTTGGGTTCGTATCGTCATTCTGGTTGCGTGGACATATAATTTGTTATATTTTATTGACTTGTTTTCTTACACGTATTTCGGTGCAAAACGGCTCCGACACGGACACCGTTTTGACCCGAAATTACCTTTTTGCCCTTGTGTCCAAATTGGACCGATGGGTAGGCTATCCTAGCTAATTTGACCATTCTGGACACGTTGGCGATGTTCATTTCATCGTCCGACAATGTTTGTTGATAGTTTCTCTGAGTTTAACCTTTAATAATTAATTAATAATTAATTCTTATAATGTTCGTATTTCGAGATTAGTACAACGAAACTGAGCTCAGTCAATTCCAGTGATCTCACATCGCTGAAATTGACAAGATGGGCACATGGATCACTGTAATAAGATTATCAACCTTACCATTGATATTCCTATCTCGATTTACGTGTCGTAAGTTTCGACGTACGAATAACGAAGTACACTTTATATTTTCAATAATTAGACTAGATTGACCCTGTTTGACCAAAGTTGACCAGTTGACCCAAAGTCAACTGTAAGTCAACGCTTGACCTAGTTTGACTAAATTATTGACCGGAGTTGACCTAGAGTTAATTTGAATTAGAAGAACCTAGAATAAAATAGATTGTTTATAGAGACTCTTTTAATATAACTTGAACACCTTGTAACCTGTGTTGCTTTAAATAGGACTCTGTGGCTTCAGTTGGACCCTCTATACTTATCAGCTCAGGACCACAGGCGAGTACATTCACTGATAGTTTTCATTGTCTTGATATCTACTATATCCGATTCAGTCGTAGTGTTATACTTGATTCCTGACACGACGGTTCACGGACTAGTATACGGGATCCTGGCATGAGATGTTATTCCTGGACTTTCTTGGTATATGGGTATGAGATATTTTCGTGTTCCTGTACTTATATAGACACATCTTGGGAGTTGGCTGATCACCTGCTCTCGAACCCCGTGTCATGACGTCCCATGTCCAGATCCATTTATACTATTCGGGGAAAAATGGGGGAATTATTGGGTGTATGTGATCAAACCCTATTGTAACTATATTTTGCTAGCGTCACCCTCACTCCACGTAGGTGTCGTAGATACTATTCCCGGTTATCCAGGTTGGGCGGCATGATTCCCGTTGAGTTTCCCGCGGATTGTCGTGCCAAATGGATAATGCGGCATTGCTACCTTTTAGCCGATCACATATCACTCTAATATTCAAACCACTTTTACTTTATTTGTCATGTCTTATATTCCAGCTTCAGCTTTACTTACTGTACTTTCACCATACTACGATCATTCTCATATGCTCTATCTGTCTTTCATACTGTACCTTGGTTATGGGACTAGGTTCTGTTCGGAAGAAGGTTACAACCCCGGTCCTTGTTTGGTTTAAGGGTTGTAACTCGGCTTTCGAATGGTTCCCAAGTCGCCTATATTCTTTGTCTTGTATTTCATTATTACTGTCTCTTATAGTATTTCTCAATTCACATGGAACTGCTGTTGGTGTTTTGTACTTGCTCATTTTCCTGACAGGATACGTTGACAAAATTTTACAGATAGTTTGGAGGTGCCTGCTAGCCTAGAGGAGACACATTAGAGGTGGTTTAGTTAGTTTTTCTTAATTGTCTGGAGTTGTATTTATTTTGTGGATTACTGTATTTGAGCTTTGAGATGTATTCTGAGTTTGTATCTTAGACACTTAGAATTCTCTCTGTTGTACCTCCTTTGGATTTCATGTTTTATCTATCTTCCTTTATGCTCTACCCTAGATGTGATTGAGTATGTATCTGCTATGTCACCCCCATTCGGGGAGTATAAACTGTTAGTCTTATACTATTAGATACATTGAGACCTAGGACAGCGTTCTACCGTCGACACTGCGCGTAGGCTGGACGTTGCTACGTCTTGTGCCCTAAATCTAGGGTGTGGGTCGTGACAGGGAATGCCAAGCGCCTGAAGCAGGGGGCTATGCGCCCGAACCGACGGAGTCCGAGGGGTGGAGGATGGGGCGCTTGGGAGAGCGGGCAGAGAGCTAGGGGCAGAGAGCCATACGCCCACGCCAGGATCCCATGCGTCCGACACGGGGTCAAGGGGACATGCGCCACCGGCAAGAGAAGGAGGCCATGCGCCCAGGGCGCTAGGGCAAGGACCAGTGACCGCGGACGGGGGGGCCCATACGCCCAAGCTGGAGGGACACCAAGCAGCGGGTCCCGACCCGGCTGACGGGGGCCATGCGTCCAGAGAAGAGGGGTGCCATGCGCCCAATAAAGAAGGATGGAGGGCCATGCGCTCAAAGAAGCAAAGGGCCATGCGCCCCCTACAGGGCCTCCCTTATGAAGCACGGAGCTCGAGGCGAGGCCCAAAGGTAGGTTCGAAATTCAAACTCGATGAACGGGAAACCGAAAGCGGCTCCTACACGAGGGCCAGCGCCACGGAGGCTGCCATGGCCACGGGAACAGGAGGAGAACCTCCGATGGGCGGGAGAGGGAGGCCGGGGGCCACACCTGGCCGCAAGGGACAGAGCCGCCGGGAGGGGGAAGGAGGGGGAGGAAAGACCTGGCGAAGACGGAGGAACCGATGGGGGAGAAGGGGGTGGCCCAGGAATAGGCCGGCGGAGGAGGATGGGGCGGGAGGAGAGAGGGAGATGGGGAGACGGACGACGCCGTAGGAGGATCGACGGCGAGGAAGGGGCGGGGCGGCCCAGCACGCCGCGGAGGAGGGGGCACCGAGGGAGGCACCCGGCGAGAGCCAGGAGGTCGGGCGAAAAGCTCATGGTGGTGGGAAGAAGGAGAGGGGAGGCGCAGCACCGGCCGCCGGCTAGCGGCGGAGGAAGGCGGCTGCACAGGCATACGCGCGGGAAGGGGGATCAGCTCCACGAACATTCTGAGGGTCTTTAATTACACACAATGGTTATATATATATATATATATATATATATATATATATATATATATATAATATATATATATATATATATATATATATATATTATATATATATAATATATATATATATATAAATATATATACATATAGATATATATATATATATATTAATATTAATATATATATATATATTAATCATATATATCTCGCTCTCAGGAAACCCTAGGGCGACTCCTCCTTCTCCACTTTTTCGGTGTGGCCTTGCGGCCGTACCGGTACCCCTCTCGGGGTTGCCACACCATTTGGGTGGCGACGCCGTCCCCATGCTTGATTTGCGGCTCTAGGTTTCCATGGCCACTAGATCTTTCGCAGAAGTGGTGGGAGGCAAGACACCTCCGTCTGTGCCTCTTCTCCCTCCTCGATTGATTTCCACCTTCAAGGGTGCCCGTCGATCTCCTTCTCCGAGGAGGAAGAATCAGCCCTTGCTTCCCCACTACGCTTCGCGTTGGTAGGGAAGTTTTCACATTATCGTCCATCGATCGACAAAATCCGTAAGGCTCTTGCGGAGTTTGTTTTCGACGGATCAATCAATGTGGGTCTCATAGACTCCAAACATATTCTCATACGACCTTCATGTGAGTCTGATTTCCTGCAACTTCGTTCAAAGGACACTTGGTACATAGCTCGTGCTCCGATGAGGATCTTCAAATGGGAGCCTAATTTCTCTCCATCAAGAATCCCCTATCACTCCGGTATGGATTACTCTTCCAAATCTTCCATCATTTCTATGCAAAGGATGCTCTATTTGCTATTACAGGAGCCATTGGAACTCCGCTTAAGATCGATAAAGCCACAGCAGACTTATCTCGCCCTAGTCTTGCTAGGGTTTTCATCGACATTGATGCTTCTAAAGCCCTTCAACATAAGATCCGGATCAATCTGCCTCGTAATAGAAGTTTCTGGCAACACGTTGAATACGAAACTATTCCTTTATATTGCTCTACATGTCGTCATCAGGGACACGTCACAGAATCTTGCAAAACTAAAACAAACGATAAAGGGAAGGCCATCATTACGGAGAAGGAGCAACATACAACGGTGACAAGAATTTTGGCGAGAGGAGAGCAAGACAAGCCTAGAGAGGAGCTGCGTCCAGAAAAGGATATTTCCACTCCGGGAGGGACTTCAAATGTTCAACCTATAGTGGAACCTTCGGCCACTCATGAACTGCCACCTAGCAGCAGTTGATAGTTGATCCTCATAATGAGGCCAACCGTCAAACGGAGATCAACACTGAGTCCCAGCAGAAGTTGGCAACATCCAATCACCTTCTAATCCTCCTTTAAGTCCAGACGTCATCAGCATAATGATGACTCTCAACTCGCTCACCGGAAGTGGTATCAGAGAAGAACAAGCTGATCAAGAGGTAGACGCAGAAGCGCCGGAAGAAGGAGAGATTTCTGGGCGTACTTGGGCAGATGTAGCAAGAAGAGGACTGCGTGCCTTGGCGGAGTCCAATGTCCAGGAAAAAGAAGCGGAACTTCTCAAGCCCCCCATCTCGAACGTAAGAAGAAAGCTCCTCCCCCGCCGTCAGACAGAGTTCTCCGGTCAGTTATCGCAAGCTCCTCTCACAGACCGAATCTTAATGTTTAAATTTTGATTTGGAACGTTCGGGGTATTGCCAACAAGATGACTCTTAAAAGAATCAAAAACTTAGCCAGAATTAACAAAGTCCACTTCATTGCAATCATCGAACCTAAAGTCACTCCTAGCCAGTTGACTTCTTTCAACTAAAGCTGGGCTGCTCTCATGGAATAACCAATGCGAAGGGGAACATATGGCTATTCACTAGAGGAGGATCTTCCATGCAACTGGTTGACTCCTTTGATCAAGCAGTGACGGTTCGATTCTCTATTGATTTTCTGCCTACTGAAACTCTTCTTTCGATTGTTCATGGAGACAATACTAAGGAAGGTAGGGTTATGATGTAGGATAGGCTTCAAACCCTGCAATCTCTATATCCCATCCCCTGGCAGTCGGGGCATTTCAATGTAGTCAGGAACAGGATGGAAAAGACTGGTGGGTTGCCTCCTAACCAACAAGCTATGAATGATTTTAATAATTTCCTGATGACTACGGGATTAACCGAGCTCCAGTATACTGGTAGCTCGTTCACTTGGATGAAATCAGAGGGAAAAATAGGGCTCTCGTCTCGATCGGATGTTGCTTGACAAAGAATGGTTTTCCCTTTGCCTTTATCGATGGAGGACATTTAAACAGAAATGAATCGGATCACGCGCCATTGCTTATCATTTTAAATCTGCAAATGCACGGGTTCGTAAGCCTTTTTGCTTCTTGGATTTCTGGACCACTCATGAGGAGTTTAGCTCAGTCGTTGAGACAGCTTGGAATTCCGTTCATGCCAACGCTCTCGTCAGAGTTTCGGAAAGATTGGTAGCCTGTCGCAAAGCTCTATCATCCTGAGAGTTGTGCTACTTACGGAGACATATTTCAGCAGGTTAAGATGGCAGAGGATGCAGTGCTAGCAGCTGAGATTGAACATGAACAATGTCAATCGGATGTCACCAGAACAGAGCTTCATAAGACAAGAGCTTACTAAAGCAATGCCTCTCCTATGAAGACTCTATTGGAAGCAAAAGGCTAGACTACGATGGGATCTTGATGGAGACCGTAACACGGCCTATTTTATGAGTGTGTCAACAGTAAACAGAGGAAACTCAGAATCCACTCTATCAAGGCGGGGGGTATCCTTACAGAACTTAAGGATATTCAAAACTCCGCGAATGACTACTTTGCTACACAGTTCATGAACACCACAACTGTTGATGATGACAGTTTTCTTGATTGCATCCCAAGCTTATCACAGAGGAAGACAATTGGGCGTTGAACCTTAGCCCTTCGAAAGGAGATAGCTAATATCATTAAGAGTATTGACTCTAAAAGTGCGGGAGGACCTGATGGATTCACTACAAAATTCTTCACGTCTGCTTGGCACATTATAGAGACTGACATCCTGGAGGCTTGCAAACTTTTTATGGATGGTTTCCCTCTGCCTAGAGCAATTTCAAGTACATCCCTGGTGCTTATTCCCAAAAACAAGAACCCGACGTCATGGTCGGACTATAGGCCTATTAGCCTATGTACTGTCATGAACAAGATAATTTCAAAGCTTCTAGCCAATAGGTTGGCACTACTCCTTCCTAAAATCATTCTCCTGAGCGAGTGGTTTTGTAAGGGGAAGAGAAATCATTGACAATGTTGTTCTGGCTCAGGAAATGATGAGTATGATGAAGATCAAAAATAGAGGGGGGAATGTAGCATTAAACTGGATATGGCTAAGGCCTACGATAGGGTAGACTGGAGCTTCCTGATGAAGGTCATGCGAAAATTTGGCTTCAATGAGTCTGGATCAATCAAATGTACCGATTACTCAGCAATGTTTGGTATCCACAATCATTAATGGGGAGTCTTCGGGGTTCTTCCATGGCTTTCGAGGAGTGCGACAAGGTGATCCAATATCCCTGCTCTGTTCATAATTGCAGCTGAAGCATTATCTCGTAATCTCAAGAAATTAGTGGATCTCCCATCCTTTAATCACTATTATTCTCCCAGTGGCTGTCCAGCAGTGACTCATCTAGCATATGCAGATGATGTACTGATTTTCTCTGCTGGGGATGTCTCCTCTATTCGGGCTTTGAGGTCGGTCTTGACAGATATGAAGCTACTTCTGGACAACTTATTAATGGCCATAAATCATCAATTTATGTTCATCAATCTTTCTCACCAGATCGAGAGACTGAACTGAAGGAGATTTCTGGATTCAGATCCTCGAAGCCTCCTTTTGTCTATCTTGGCTGCCCTTGATGTCAGGCAGGAAGAATGTTGGTATTTGAAGATTTATCTCCAAAATTAGAAATCGGATTGATGGTTGGCAGCAGAGACTCTATCATATGGGGGTAAGCTTATACTTCTTAAATCAGTGCTAACATCTATACCAATGTATACGCTTGAAGCATGTTGTCCCCCCAAGGCGGTTCTTACACAACTTGAAACCATGTTCTCAAATTTTTCTGGGGATCGAAGGAGGGACTCTATAAACATTCATGGCTAGGTGGTCATCAATGGCCAGGCCTAAGGATGAAATGGGTCTTGGTCTTCGAAGTCTAGAAGAGGTTATCAACACTTTTTCAATAAAACTCTGGTGGAAACTGAAGACTCAAGAAGGACTCTGGTCGACCTTCATCAAAACCAGATATTGTAAGTTCTCTGACATTGATTTAGTTCAACTCAATTCCTCTGCTTCTCCAATCTGGAAAAGGATTATTCATGGAAGAAATTTATCAAATCATCTTATTCATCCCAACCCTACGGAGCCTACTCTTGGAATTGGTCCCCTGCTCACTCGGGATTGTTCTCCTAGCTTCTGCATGGGCTCACACTAGAGTTCCTTCTCCACGTAATACGAATTTTTGCCACATCTGGAATTTGTGTATACCAATTAAATGGTCTATACTGGAATGGAGAATTTTACACGATCGTCTTCCAACGGATGATAGTGTCCAGAAGCTAGGCTACCAACTTGCTTCTCAATGTCATTGCTGTGTACAGCCACAACAGGAGTCCATTAGACATATCTTTCACGAAGGGGACCTGGAAAGGACGTTTGGAGGCAGCTTCAACACTCTTTCAGAATTCGCATTCAGGGGATTTGCTTCACAGATTTATGTTGGTGGCGCAGGCCATTGATCCATCTTCGAGAAATTGGTTGGAGCCGTTTGTTGGGTTATCTGGAAAAATAGGAATAAATGGAGATATGAATCCTACAAGTACTCGGCTGATCAACTGGTTGGGGATTCGTAGGCAAATCTTGAAAGCTCTACTCAAATGCCGGCATCTGAAGTCTCTTCCTTCCTTTTGCAGTAATTGTAACAAGTTTTCCCCTATAATTTGTTTTGAGAAGTGAATAAATGTTGGTTGAAAAATATATATATAATATATTATATATAGAATATAATATTATATTAAATATAATAAATATTATATATTCTAATATATATATATATATATATATATTTATATATATATATATTAATATATATATATATATTATATAATATATATATATTATATATATATATATATATATATCTATTATATATATATTTATTATATATATATATATATATATATATATTATATATATATATATAATTATTATTACAAAAAAAAAAAAAAAAAAAAAAAATATATTATATATTTATATTATTATATATATACATATATATAGATATATATATATAATATATATATATAATATATATATAATAAAATTATATAATATATATATATATATATATATATATATATATATATATATTATATATATATATTATATAATTTTATTATATATAATATACATATATATATATATATATATAAGGGTAGTAATTAAAATACCGTCTAAAAACTTATTTTATAAGAAAAGCTAACTAACCATTTAGCGGGTTTATTACAAATATATTTTGTATTAATAATTACCGAAAAATATTTAATTATGCTAATAATGAAAAGAGTTATTAAGGAATAATAACTAACGTTATTTCCTCGAATAACTGTACTTTATGAATCTAATTCCTATAATTTTTAGCAAGCTAATTACAGTTTTTTATTAATAAACTAATTATTTATTATGAATATTATAAAACTAATCCGACGGTTATAAAGGCATTAATATTCATAATAACACTAATCTAACCCGTTTAACATTAATTAATTAATTAAACCTATTACAAACATACGGTCAAAAATAGGAAACTAGCTATCCCGGAATTGACAGAGCTTATTCGGTCAATTACGATCAGACAGAATTGGGTTTCACATTCTAAAAATTAAACAGAAGGTTCAGGGGCTTACCGGAAGGTTGGAGAAGGGGTACCAAGGGGAGGCCTCGGATTTGGGTCGTACGAAGCGACGGAACACACGAACGCACGCACGGAACGGCACACGGACGGGGCAGCACGCGGACGCGTGGGAGGTACGCGGCACGCAGGCGATATGGAGCGCGGGTCACGCGGGATATAGTCGCGCGGCTGCTGATGCACGGGGTACGGTCGAGGTTGGCTTGCGCGGCGGCACGGCCTGGACGGCACGGCCTGGACGGCACGGCCGAGGTGGTTGACGGGGGCTGGCACACACGTAGGAGGCACTGGCGGGCTGGGAAGGCCGTGCGGACGGTCGTCAACGTCAGGGATGCCATGCAGGTGTTGATGTGGCCGGTCGGAGGTCGGTTGGCACGCGTTAAAAATGCCCTAATAAGAGTGTTGATGCATCCGGGGTATTGCGGGGAGCGCCGGGGTGCGATCGAAATTGGGAGGGATGAAATGTGGGAGGAAAAGGGGGAGGTTTGTGAAGGTTGGCGTGTTTTGTGAGCTTCTGAGGAATAGGAATGTGTTTTTGAGGGATATTACGTAAGGAAGAGAGAGGGTTACGTAGGGGTGTAGAATCATGAAAATTTCAGCAATAAAGCCTTATCGTGTTTACAAAAACAAAAAGTTTATTCCAAACTTGTAAAAGAATAGTACAAAGTACAATGAATTCTGGAGAAGTACAACTTTAGGAATCTGATCAGAAGACGATCACTCTATCCCTTGGACTATGTGAACTTGAAGACTGTAGCCTCTGGAGAATGCAGCAGTAATTTTTGCAAGAGTTCTTAATCTCTGTGCGTATGTATCTGATGCTTTCACAATGGTTGGAAACTCTATTTATAGAGTTCAGGAAATAACTGTTTTAGCAGTTATTCTGATGTGCGTAAAGCTGGATTGTGCCGTACTGGGTTGCGCCAACTTTCATTCGATTATAAGTCGTGTACTAACTGTATTTAGACGCGTGGCATCATGTGATTGAGATGCACATGGTCGTGTATAGGATAGTAGACACGTCTTGAGAGATTAATAGCATGCGCGCCACGTCATCCTGCTTTAGAAATGAAAATTGTCTCAACTTTATCAGGTTGCACAAACTTCAGTCAATGAGTAAAACTGCGCCTGATTGAGCCGCACCTAGACACGTGGCAGCTTTTGAGCAGAAGTCATTCAGATTGCGCCTAGGCGCAACTAAGGATTTTGTCTGGATTGTGCCTAGGCGCAACTTATAAAGTAAACAGGACAGCTGTCAACCAACTCCCCTCGAGCAGCACAATTTACGGGATTCGAAAAGATTTCTCTCGTTCACTGTGGTGTCAGTTGTCAGTGTTGTCATATAATGATGGCTATTAAATGTCAGACGCTATGTAGATTTTAGCTTAATAAGACTGGGCGCAGTCTGATATATGGCATAACTTGTTCAGCGGCGTAGTTCATTCTCTAGGCTTCATATCAGTGGCGCAACCTGATTTTTGGGGCACAACTTGATCACTGGTTAGTAGATTCATGGCATAACTTGATTTTTAGGCCCTATAAGACCTCCTTCAAAGTTTTCAAAACTTAAAAACCATTTCAAAGTTTTGAAATACTTAGAATTTATAAAAGTTTTGACTGAGTCAAGTTGCGCCAATCTTTTGCCTGGTTTTCACAATTAAATTTCTTTCTCGAAAACACTCAATCTCCTCTTCGTCTTCCCGAGTTTCATTGATGATTTTCAGTTTCCCATGAGGAATATGAAGAGTCAATTTAGTGATATATATGTAGGGGCTGATTTTCATACTTTATTCTTCCCTTCTGTGATGGCGTCTAAGAAGAAGATGGAGGCCAATGCTGTCACCAAAAACAAGTCTCCTGAAGTAAAACCCGACATCATGCCTTCGACTTATTTGTTGGAGGCTGACCCAGCACTGAGGGCGACGAACTTTCTAGACTGCTTTGGGTTAACCCCAACTGTCTTTATTCGCTCGAGTGGTGGGCTGTCCTCTGAAGAGCGTGGCGATTCGAGGGATTCCTCAACCTAATGCATCGTTCGAGAATCTGCAACATGCAAGAACTGGACGCCGCTCTTCGTCAGGCCGATGAAGACAAGAAAAAGGAATAATATTTTATTCTCTTTTTTTTGTCCTTGTCTGTAGGGGTCCACCCAACTTTTATGAAGTCTAAAATTTTGATACATTATGTGGCTGTGATTTCAAATAGTGCACGTAGATGCGTTCCTTCAGCTGATTCAAATGCTTACTGTTTTGTTGAGGGACATATGGCAGTCATCACATGGCTCCCATCACCTATTGTTTAGTTCTTTTCCAAAAATAGGCTCCTAGAATGACGTGCCTGTTTCAACTTTAACCCCTTTGAAAGGACATCCAGAAACAAAAGAGCCATTCATACTTTTTCAAAACAAATGGTTTCACACAAAGTTTTATTTTTTGTAAGTTCACTTGCACCACTTTGTCCTAATGCTACTGTGCCTTCAGAAATTGGTAAGTCTCAACAAAGGATCAATAGTATATATATTTTTCTTTTTTGCGCCACTTTTGAAGATAAATACTGATCTGTATGTTGTAGACTTCGTTGATATGCGCTAACTATTTCTGATAATAGACGTGCACTATGGTCCAGTGCTTAGCTTTAATCAGAAGCGCGTACTGCTGATATGTGCATGTTGATCAGTATGATGTTTAGGCGCACATTATTGATGTGCTTCTGTTAGTCGGCGCATACTGTTGATGTGTGCACAATTTTAATAGGTCTGACTTTTCTTTCTTTGTTTATTTACAGAAGTTCGGTTGGCAAGCTTCTTCAAAACTGGCATCGGTGACCTGGATGCTATGGAGAACATTCTTCTGACACTCACATCAGACAGCTCATGTGATTCTGACACTCAAATCAGACAGCTCAGGACTCTCCGTGTTCCAGAAGGGTCTTCCTCAGATGGTAGGAAGAGCCTATACACATGAGAGTTAGATGGTGGAGAGGCAGAATTAGGAATCGTATCACAAGGGTGATCTCGTTCCTGTTTCCCCTGGCGGGCCATCTTCTCTCCACCAGTTGTATTGACAGCGGCTCATCTTTGGGTTGTTGTACTCTATGGTTCTCCTCTTGTATTTCTGAGAGAGAAGACCAGAGTTGATTCTATTGTCTGGCTCGTTGCTTCAGGTCAAGACGACAAGGAACTAGCATCAACAAATAAGAAGATCCAAAGATGTAATAGACCTTCATGTTATATTTAGAATGAAAATCCGAGATGTAACAGATTTCCATTAAGATGTATCTATGTTTTTAAAGAATGAATAAAGAATGATTTTCTTTTCTTTTATGATCTGATTTTGATGTGGTGATAATAAAATAGAATTTAGGATAAATATGGAGATGACAAGTTGCCAGTATAAATAAACCAAATTCAGAAGCAGGGAGAATGTGAATTCTCGTTTATGAAAAGTGAGCATTCATTTGATTTTCGAGAAAGGACACTGAATGAATGACCAATTACTGCAACTTTCGAGGAAGAGAATAAATGAATGAACCATCATGTCGGTTTTTGAAGAAAGGAAAATGAAACAGTTATAAATGAATGCACGGTTATAAATGAACGAACAGTTGGGTTTCTTTCAAAAAGTTGCATCGGTCCTCGATGTTGACTGTTTAATTGTTATGTCTATAAATAGAACAAAACTTTCGTAGATATCACTTTCTTTTCTTTTGTATAAAATGTCTTCCAAAGATTTGCTCACTCTGAAGATTGAAGGAGAGACCAAGACGCCTCCTGCTGAGCCTCTAGTGCCTCCTCAGAAAGAAAGAGATGAAGGTTCAACTGCTCCTGTACAAGGAGAGGACTTGATTTCCAAGCTAGTGGAGCCTGGAAAGACTGTCGAAGAAGAAGCACTGAGGATGGCTGCCTACAAGTTTCTTTTGAGTTCAGACAATGAGATGTTTGAACTGTTGGCAAACTATGTATTTAATCATGAAGGATCAGGGCCTCCTCCCCGTCCTTAATATTTATGTAATTCCATGAATAAAATGAACTTTTATTTACATCATGTTTCTAAAATAAAGTACATTTTGTCTTTATACATAGTATTTCTTGAGAAACTTGCCATTGATAGGCATCATAGCAACTCTGCCATCCATATCTGTTAATTGATAGGCTCTATTTGAGAAAACTTTGTTTACCACATACGGCCCTTCCTATTTTGCCTCGAACTTTCCTTTGCTCATATGTGTCATAGTCGTAGGACGTCTGACTGTAAGGACTAACTTGCCTTTCTGAAATATTGTACTCTGACTTTGCGATTGAAAGCTTTTGAAATCTGGGCTTGATAAAGTTCGATGTGCTGTTGAGCTAATAACCTTTTCTCGTCGAGCGCCTCCAGTTCCTGAAGCCGAAGATGATCATTAGTTTTTGTAGTAAGCTCGTTAGCATTGGCGATTCTCAATGATGGAATCTGAATTTCAAGAGGCAGAACAGCTTCACATCCATATACTAGGAAAAAGGTGTGCAGCCTGTGGGGTTACGAACAGTAGTACGATATGCCCATAGACATTCTCCAAGTTTATCACTCCAATTACGTTTGTTGATAGAGACAAACGTTTTGAGGAGTTTGATAATGGTCTTGTTGAATGCTTCAGCCAACCCGTTAGCCGCAGGATTATAGACCGTGAAGGCGACATTATTGATTCTGTTGTCATCACAGAACCAATTAAACTTTTGGCTGATAAATTATGGCCAATTATCATGGATGATTCGGCGAGGGACACCAAATTTGTATATCATATGATGTTTGATGAAGTTGATGGCACTATTCGTTTTAACTTCAGCCAAAGGTATGGCTTCTGCCCACTTAGAAAAATAATCGATTATAGCCAAAATGAACCGATGTCCTTTAGGTGAAGGAGGATTGATAGGGCCAATTATACCCATGCTCCAAGCTTCGAAAGGCCATGAGGCAGCAGTCGGAGGAAGAAATTCCGACGATTGATGGATGAAATCTGCATGAATTTGACATGCACACATTTCCTTGCATAGTCAATAGCATCTGATACTATAGAGGGCCAGTAGTAGCCCATACGTCGAATACGATCCTGTAGTTTAGGACCAGGCTGATGTGCTCCGCAAATACCATCATGAGCTTCGCGTAATATTTGCTTTGCTTTATCACCAGCGAGATACCTCAAGAGTAATCCATCAAAAGTTCTTCGATAGAGAGTTTTAGTAGTATGATTATAATAGAATCGAAGCGATCGGTGACGAATACTTGTAGCTTCCTTAGGATCTTCTGGCAAGATCATGTACTGCAAAATCAATGAAAGGTGCTCTCCAGTCCTCGCAAGTGATATTGACTTCAGTAAGATTGCTGAATTCAATATTGCGGTTGTTTTCGACACAAATAGTTCTCTATTAGAGATAACAACCATCTGTTGCCTTTTGACTGGAACCGTCAATACTGCAGCTAGGTTAGCTAAGGCATCAGCTTCTGTATTACATATGTGACGTACATGTTCAATGAAGAAACCTTTGAACGAAGAAGCTATTCTGATTGCTGCTTCATGGTATGGTACCAGATCTTGATGTCGGACTTCATATATGCCTCTAACCTGATTAACAATCAGCTTAGAGTTGCCATATACTTTGAAATATTCGATATAATTGTTTGGCTAATTAGAGTCCGATGAGCAAGGCATTGTATTCTGCGACATTGTTAGAGCATGACTTGTCTAAAGAATAAGCCCTTTGAATAGCTAATCCATCGGGTGAAACGAGAACAATTCCCACTCCAGCCACAAGGGTACCTTCAGGTCCAATTCTAGAAGCTCCATCAAAGAACAACCTCCAAGTAGGAAATTCTTCTGAGATCATATTTGATTCCATTTTATCAGGAATTTCATCATAGAGTTTAGATGTCTCTAGGACAGGATGAGCTAAATCAGCAAGTGCTTGACCCTTTCCAGACTTTTGAGGAACATAAACATATCATATTGTGCTAGTAATATGGCCCATATGGTAAGCCTAGAATTGAGTATACTTGGCTTCTTCATTAAGACTCGAAGAGGATTGACCCGGGATATGACAGAATAGTTTGGCCTATGATGTAAAGTCTTGTCTTCTGAACATCAAACATTAAGGCTAAACATTCCTTCTCCTCCGGACTATAACGATGTTCAGCTCCAATCATCGTTCGGCTAAGATAGTAGATGGCTTTTTCATGACCTTCTTATTCTTTTGAGCCAACAAAGCTCCCAACGAATGATCCATTGCCCGGACATACATTAAGAAAGGTATTCCTGAGATCGATGGTACAAGAACGGTGGACTCATTAAATATCGTTTTATGTCGTCAAATGCTCGTTGACATTCTTCCGTCCAAATGAAAGATACACCTTTCTTCATTAATTGAGTAAATGGTCTGCAACGTCCAGATAAATTCGAAATGAGCCGTCTGATGTACGCAAGTCGACCTTGGAATTCTCGTAGCTCTTTTAGGTTGAGTAGAGGAGCATCTCTTGAATGGCTTTGATCTTCTCGGGATCAACGTGTATACCTTTAGAGGTAGTGACGAAGCCAAGAAATTTACCACTAGAGACACCCAAGAAAGACTTAGTGGGGTTCATTTTGAGTTGATGCTGGCACATTAGATTGAAGATGGTTCTTAAATCTTGAATGTGATCTTCCTTGAGATGACTTTTTACAGCAATATCGTCAACATAGCATTCGACAGTCTTTCGCAGATGATCTCGAAAGATAGTACTCATAGCCCGCTAGTAGGTTGCACCTGCGTTCTTTAGACCAAACGGCATGACTGTATAACAGTACACTCCACGAGGAGTACGAAACGAAGTATGTTTCTCATCTTCAGATTCATCCGGATTTGACTATATCCAGAAAACCCATCTATGAAAGAAATTCGTTCGAATCCATATGTATTGTCGATCATGACATCAGTAATTAGGATAGGGAACTCATATTTAGGGCAAGCATTATTGAGATCCTGAAAGTCTATACAAACTCGAACCTTTCCGGTCTTCTTCAGGACTGGGACGACGTTGGCTACCCAGTCAGGATGTTGTTCTTCTCTGATAAAACCGCAAGCTATAAGCTTTTTGACTTCATCATCAATTGCATCCATCATTTCAGGCTTGATCGTCGTTGTTGTTGTTTGACCGGCTTGGCATTCGGCAAGATATTAAGCTTGTCAGTTGCAATTTGAGGATCTAATCCCGGCATATCTTCATAACTCCAGGCGAAGACATCAATATATTCACGAATAAGGTGAATTAATTCTTGTTATCATCCTCTGGAAGATTTTTGCTAATGAAGATTGGTCGTGATACGCCCTTCTATCTAATATCGATCTGGACTAGTTGATCCTCAGTATGTGGTTCTCGTTGTTCAAAATGAAGTTCCCACTAATTGTCCATCTTTTGCGCCCAAGGGTCCACTTCAGGAGCTTCTTCAATGTCATCTTCATCATCTTCCAAAAATTCGACAGACACCATGTTAGAAGATACTATCACACTATGAACATGACCAATACTGTGTCAGAATCTCATGAAATAGAATCAGAAGAGTTAGATTGTTCTTCCTCATCTGATTCAGAAGGTTCTGGAGTTGGGAGTGTGAAGCATAACCTAGTCCCCATTTTGTTTTACTGTGGTATTGTTGTGATTTTCCGTTTGGAACAGCAATACGAAGAGGAGTTCGCCTCCCTTTACCGTTGTTGAGGCCAGTTTTGAAATCATAGCCCATTTTGCGGATGATTGCTTTGGATTACGGACTATAGCGACGTAATTGTAGCCTTCCGAAATCATCTCTATTATCGTTATAGAGCATAATTTTTTGTTCCTCTCTTTTGTTAAAGAATATAGGCTTTTCATCTTTCTTTCGAGACAGTACTAAGAAGTACGACTCTTGTATTGAATCCTGTGATACCACATTCGTAGAGATGATACTTCTATTGTAAGTGGTTTAAAGCTATCTAGCATATCCAAATAACACAGAGTATAGTAAGAGACATCAGTATACTGCAAAGGAGATACTTTATTGATTTTTACACCATCATTTACAACAGGGACTTTAGCCTTAGCAGGCTTAGTCAGATTGATGACAAGAGGAGAAGAAGAAGAACGAAAGGAGGAGGGGGCTTCTTACGACGAAGATTGATTACAAGCGGCTCAGAAGAGGTGAGCTCCCTTTGTTCCCGACTATCACCCTTGGGCTGCTTCTCATGGGACGGAAGATAGATAGTCAATGGTTTGGAAGACTGAGGACAATAGGTACGTCCTTTGACCGGGATCACCAATGTACCATTCGGCATATTTTTTTTGTTCTTTATCCGTGTCCATTGCTAGTACTCCTTCATGAATTCCTCCTTGTACATGCAGAATCGTTGCAGTATGATTCAGATCTGCAACCTCTTTTTGGACTTCTCCATTACCATCTACATATTTTAAACATTAGTGGAGAGTAGAAGGTACAATATTGTGTTCATGGAGGAATGGCCTTCCCAACAAAGTGTTGTATGAGCCATGATTGTCGATAACATAGAAGTTACCTTCGTACGAAGATTGCCAATTTGAAGTTTTAGGCGTATCTTCCCCAAAGGTTCACTTCTTCCTTTATTGAATCCCAAGATGGTAGTGATAGTTGTAGAGAGGTTATGCACTAGGATCTTCAAAGCATCCAGTAAAGACTTCGGCATGATGCTAAGTGCAGACCCGGGGTCAATCAGAATGCGATCGACTTTCATGGTGTCCACATACCCCGTAAAATAGAGAGGACGATCATGACAATTATCTTCTAACATGTTATCTTGTGTAAAAGTAATATTGGGCATTAGTTCGAATACACTATGACAATGTTCACAACTGACTGGCTCCTTTTCAGGCTTTTTGAGAAGAGTAAGATAAGCGTCAGCCTGCATCAAGGCCTCACTTAACTCTCTCGAGTTTCTTTTGAGAGACGTAAGAGTTCAAAGATTGACAATCTTGCTGAGTATTGGCCAATTGTGCCAATATATCAAAATTGTATGGCTTTTTGAATCCAAGTGATGAGGACTTCTTTAATGCTTTGTCAAATCGAATAGGTTGTTTTTCCTTGTCTGTAATGTTGGTTTAGGAGGAGATGGTTCAACCACAGACATGGATGTAGATGGTCTATTCTCGTCAGAAGAAGATGATGTAAGATCTCATCAGGAGATGGAGCAGGATTCTCTTGATTTTTGGGATATTTTCGAAGATGGGTTTCCCAGATCTAGTGCCCATTAGAATTTCTTCTTCTGTTACTGGTTCAAAGGATACCATGTTGCAGTTTTTAGATTTGGACTTGGTTTGCTTCTTTGTTTAGAAAGGAAGGCGTTTCAAACTCTGCTACCAGATCTGGATGAATCTACATGATCTCTCCTCTGTCAGTCGATAGTGGAACAAGACCTTCATTCTGAGGAGGTGGGAGATTCACGATCTAAAGAGTGGTCCTTGGAATGGGGACAACACCATCTTGTACAAGTTGTGGTGGAAAATTATCGAATTGTAGAGAAACCACATTAGCAGTCACCGTTTTCTCGTCCTCGCTGCTGAAGAGTAATTGCTCACTACTAAAATAACGCAGATTAGCGACATCCAGATACGTCGCTAATTAAGAAAAATACGTCGCTAAAGGTAGTTAGCGACGGAAAATAAAGGTCGTGAAAAAGCTAGTCGCAGATGACAAATTCGTCGCCCGACGTCGCTGTTTGTGACGTCACCACAATGTCGCTGGGTCGTCGCAAAATTGGCGACGGAGGGCGACGAATAGTAACGTCGCCAAATTAGCGACGTTGTGCGACTACATAGCGACGTCGTTCCTTTTTATGTGCTGACATGGCATGCATGCCACGTCAGCAGTTTAGCGACGTATGGCGACCAAATTAGCGACGTCAACTCTGTGCCACGTCAGCTATTAAGCGACGGATTACGACGGATAGCGACGTGACGGCGCTAATTAGCAGCGTCTTTTTACGTCGTTATACGTCGCAGAACGTCACTATACGTCGCAGATATTATGAAAAAAATATAAAATATATATTTGGTATTTTTGTGATGCTGTGTGTCTGTGTTTACATAGACACACATCATCACAAAAATACCAAACATATTTTTTTAAAAATTGGGCAGCACCTCCTTTGTATATCAGATCATCGCTTATAACCCAGCGTAGGTATATTTGTCATCCCCTTCGCAGATATCACAAAGTAAATATCACAAAGTAAATATCAAAAAGTAATATCACAAAGTAAATATCCAACAAACATACATGTCTACAATGGAGGGCAAATAAGAATGAAAATCAGTGTACAGAACGGTCAATGGGCCCATAGGGCCAATACATACAAAGATGATAAAAAAATCTACTGGATCACTGAGGACCCCTGCCGCGCATCTGGGATAGCATGTACTCATACTGCTCCTGTGTGAGTTGCACCGTAGGGGCAGTAGGAGGCAGTAAAATGTCTAGAGTCAGCACCATCGATGGACCGGGAGGACGTATCTGCTCCAGCTCTCGCAGTCGCTCATCATGCGCAGCAAGGGTACTCACCATCCTCTGAGTACTCTCCTCAATCGAAGTTTATACCTGAGTGTGTGAGGCAGACATGGTCCTCTGCGATCTCTCCAGCTCGACCTGTATATTGCAGCTTTAGCCTGCTGCAGACTCATCAGCTCCTGTATATTGCGCTCGACCGCATCAAATCGTCTGGTGATCATCGGATCGTCGCTCTGCGGTATGTGATCAGAAATCTGCTACTGTAACTCGCGATGCAGCTCGTCGATCTGACGACCAATATCCTGAGCTCGTGATGACGCCTACGAAGCTGGAGACTACGCACTGACAGAGGGGGCCCGAGATGACTATGAAGCCAAATAGGCGCCGTAGGATCCCATACCGTAGTACGTACCCTTCTGAAGATCGCCAACGACGGTAATCCACAGGCCGTCCGACGATGGAGCTATAGGCGGCTGGAAGGAAGTATTAGCCCCTCCCTCTGCAGTCGCACTAGCAGTAGCAGCCGCCTCCTCTTGTAGTCGAAGAAACTCGACCTAGAACAATGTTTGCTAACGTATAAGTGTTTGCTAAAGTATATATTGATATCTATTTTCCTGTTTTCTAAATTATAATAAATTAATATAAAGAATAGAACGTACATATGCCTGCATCGCCCTCTCGTCAATGAACTTCCCAGCCCTCCGATGGGTGACCAGGAAGACGGTCACCATACTGGGGTCCTCACCCTTTTTTACCTGTTAAAATATATTATCTATTATTACTATTAAACATTCTATCCAACTATATATAAAATGATGTCCGTCATAGCAAATGTACCAAACGATAAAAATGCTCTGTCATCGGAATGGAGCCACCACACCACTTACTAGCGCTCGATCGTGCCACCTTGGCCTTGTCAGACCGCTCCTGGTACCTGGCCTCGCCGAATCTAGCCTTCATCGTAGTCCACTGCTCTGGCATGATCTAACCATGGATCAGCTTTCCGGAGCGATCACGAGACTTCTGGTCGTGGATCGCATCACGGATGAGCCTGCCTGCGACGGCAGAAAATTGGGCCTCGATCTTCGCCGCCCGGTGTGGTAGATAGAAATAGGTCCTCTACAAGAAGTAAAATAGAAAAGATGTATAATATACACAAATGATTATTAAATTTAAAAATAAACAAATTTTTACCTTGAAGTGGGCCAACCAAAAGGCCTTCCTATCTGTGGGAGCATTTGAGTAGTTAATCCAAGGCCCATCATAGTTCTGCCTCAGAAATAACCCCAGCTGTCTCTGTACAGCAGGAGGCCGATATCTATACAATAATAAATTTAATGAATATATATGTACATATAATTATTTGAGAAATATATATTAACTAATTAACTTATTTCGTAGGCCCGTCCGTCCAAATCTCCAGACGCGTCTCGTCCGGGGGAGCTCATGGAGGGTCGCTCTCACCTCCTGCCTGGGCAGGATCAGTCTGATCATCGTCCTCCATATGCTCGGCGTCGGCGTCGGCTCTCCCCATAGAGCCGTCGGTAGGAGGAATGCTGGACGTAGGATCAGGAATGATGGACGACGAGGGAGGAGTCGGCAACCTGCTGGAACTGCCCTGTCCCGGTAATGGTCCGGGAACATAACGGTACACTGGCGTACTCGGAGATGACGATGAGGGTATAGAATCTGTATCCCCAGCCCAAGGCAGACGGGACTGCCTAATATAATATCCTCCGCGTCATCCTCCTCCTGGTCTAGTCATACCTGATAATAACATATGACAATAAAACAAATATACATATTTATATGATAGACATCACAGATTTTTGAAAAATATCAAGTCACAGATAAAAGTGTCACTAAAGTGTCACAGATTAATATGATAAAAGTATCACTAAAGTGTCAAATATGATGATAAAACAAACATACAGATTTAATCCTCTTCTGAAAATTCATCTAGTTCGTTTAGCTCTTCTTCTTCTTCTTCTTCTTCTTCTTCACTTTCATCTGTATCTTCCTCTTCAGATAATTCTACTTCTTCTACACAATTAGATGTAGAATGAGGAACTTCCGTCGTGTCCACTTCTATAATATTTGTTACAAAAGGTAGTTCATCCTCTTGATAAGCTATATCGTCAACCTCAAAGGTATTTCTAGCTTTGGTCTTGCATACTGCCCACCAGTCCGACCTTGTTGATCTCCGTTTAGGATAACTTGTGAAGTCACTTTCATCTGCATCTTCCTCTTCAGATAATTCTATTTTTTCTACACAATTAGATGTGTAATGAGAAACTTCCGTCGTGTCCACTTCTATAATATTTGTTACAAAAGGTAGTTCATCCTCTTGATAAGCTATATCGTCAACCTCAAAGGTATTTCTAGCTTTGGTCTTGCATACTGCCCACCAGTCCGACCTTGTTGTTCCCCGTTTAGGATAACTTGTGAAGTACACGAGCTGAGCCTGACTTGATAGGACAAATGGTTCATAGGCTTGATATCGACGCCGATAGTTTATATCCACAAGACCGTGGTTGTCTACTTTCCAACCTTGATCTTTAATTGGATCGAACCAATCACACCTGAATAACACAATCTTAGCAGGCTCCATTCCATAACTATATGTCAGCTCCACAATCTTCCGTAGGATGCCATAGAAATTATTGCCCGCATCAACATCTTTGTAGTTCGAAGATCTGATACACAAACAGCTATTTTTGGTGGAATCGAGATCCATAAAGTTATCTCTGATCGGGCAAGTTGTTGACTTGAACCTAAACCCATTAACACAGTAGCTTGGCCATATTTTGTAACATAAATTGGTCCCTTGGCTAGCGTTCTAATAGACTCATTCTCAAGTCTTGCGTATGGATGATCGACCTAAATACCACAAAAAAATAAAGTAAGCTCATTCTCAAGTGCATATACAGAAAGGTAATTACAGAGTTCTCAAGTCTTACATATGCACTCAACCATGAAGGAAAATAATGCCTCATTTCTTGTTCTAGTTCTTCTTCTGTTATGTGTGGCCTACCTGACCTCACATCATCATTAAATATGTTGAAAACAACATCGTTCAATTAATGTAATAGTATAATCAACTATTAAAATAATATAGACGTTTTAATTACTTACCCCTCCAGCTTTTCTACTTCATCATCATCGCAGTTGAGTAATACATACACCTGAGCAGCCCTTAGATCATCATCGTTCAGATATTTCTTCTTCATTTTACCCGATGGCTTTCCTAGAGCATTGAATACCTTCAGTATTGTATCATTACATTCATGATCTCCTCGTCGTTTCTGGAAGCTCTCGTTCTATTAGTTTCAACATGAGGCTTGAAATACATCGAACAAAAGTTTGTAATCTCCTCGAGAACATAGGGTTCACAAATAGAACCCTCGACCCGTGCCTTATTTTTTACCTTTCTTTTTAGGTGATTCAAATATCGCTCGAACTGGTACATCCATCGATATTCGATGGGTCCACCAACACGTGCATCATAGGATAGATGAATCGGAAAATGCTCCATAGAGTCGAAGAATCCAGGAGGAAACACCCTCTCTAGCTTGCACAGTGTTACCGCAATGTCTTTCTCTTACTTTTCTAGACGATCAACGAGCAATTTCTTAGAACAAAGATCCCTGAAGAATATGCTAAGCTCTATCAATGGATCTAAAACTACCTGCGGTAAGAATTCCCGAAATGCAATCGGAATTAACCTCTCCATGAATATGTGACAATCGTGGATCTTCATACCCGTCAATTTGTTTTCCTTCGGATCGACACATCTTTTCAGATTTGACACATATCCGTCTAAAAATTTTAGGCCCTGGATCCACCGACAAAGTCTCACTTTATCCTCCTTGTCCAGTGAGAAAATTGACTTCGGCAGAAACTGTTTTCCATTCTCCTCTATCAAATGCAACGCAGGGCGTTTGCATATTTCTTATAAGTCCAACCTGGCCTTGGGATTGTCTTTCGTTTTTCTTTTACGTCCATCACAGTATTAATTATGTTATCAAACACATTCTTCTCAATATACATGACATCAAGATTATGTCTGATCAGATTGGTACTCTAATATGGCAGATCCCAGAATATGCTCCTCTTTGTCCAGTTATGATCTCTACCAAATCCATCGCACTTGTACCCAGTTGTAGGATCTTCGATAGCACTTGGAAAATCTCTAACCTCCTTCCATATCGTGGCTCTGTACCACCTTGGCGGTGGATCACCCTTCTTTACAATGCCGGCACGGAATACATTCCTGTTCCTTCTGAACGGATAATCTATTGGCAGAAATTGCCGATGACAATCAAAGAAGCACGGTTTTCCTCCGTGTTTCAAGTGGAAAGCCTTAGTACGGTCCATGCAATACGGACATGAGAGACGGCCATGAGTGCTCCATCCAGATAACATTCCATAGGCCAGAAAGTACACATCAAAGGCTGTAAGTACACATCAATATTTTTCTTGGGATTGTTTGGACCAGGAATTATAACGATTAGAAACATGTACTGAGTCTTCATGCACATCCAAGGCGGTAGGTTATACGGAGTGACAATCACAGGCCAGTACGAATACTGGGATCCAGAAAGACCAAAAGGAGTAAAACCGTCAGAAGATAGCCCCAACCTGACATTACGCGGATCTGAAGCAAAATCTGGATACACTCGATCAAAGTGCTTCCACGCTTATCCATCGGATGGATGATCCAACACTCCTTCAATCTGTTCTCGCATGTGCCAACTCATATTTTTGGCCATCTCTTTCACCATAAATAATCTTTGCAACCACGGCATTAAAGGCAAGTAGTGCATTGAATCGGTCGGTCTTCTTGCACCGGTAGACCTTCATGTACTAGTTGTCTTATAGCGATCAGCACCACAAAATCTGTACACATCTGCGTCCTTGTCGTCTTTGTAGTACAGTATGCACCCATTACGATAAGAATCGATTTTCTCGTATCCCATCCAGAGCGATCTCACCATCCTCTTAGACCGATAGAAGTCTTTAGGTAACTTAGCACCCGCTGGCAAGATCTCTATAATCAACTCCAACACTCGGTTGTAGCATTCTTATGACATGTTAAAATCTGACTTAATGCTCAACAGTCTTGTAACCACCTCCAACGGTGAATGATCCTCACAACCAGGATAGAATGGAGTCCTTGCATTCTCCAGCAACTCCATGAACTTTGCAGCATCGACATTCGGTGCCTCCTCAGCTGCATCATGAACGAAACTAGGCCCCGCAGCGTTGAAAACCATATTCACGCACCCGTCGTCGTATGCATCATTATCTGAAACAAAATTAGGTCTCGCATGCGTATACGGCTCAACATAAGGCTCCGGCTCTGATGCTAAAGATACAAGTTCTTCGTGTGCAGTCCACTGGTAGTAATTAGGCGTAAAACCCCTCGAGTACAAATGATATGTCACTTCCACTTCTGGATAATATTTCATGTTATGACATTTCACACACGGACACTAAATTTTGGGGCCGTCCATGTGCTGAGGGAACGCCTTAGCAAACTGCAGGAACTGCTCTACTCCCGCTATGTATTCATCCCGCACACCACACATATCATCAGGACAATGATTGTACATCCATGAACGATTCCGCAAGTAGTAATTCATATCCATTTAGAAATAATTCTGCAAAGATGGACACACATGTTCAGCGCAGTAAATAGTCAAACTGGGTGAAGTTGAGTTGACTAAGTCAATATCTTAAACAAACTAGTCAAACTGGGTAAAGTTGACTAAGTCTAGGCAATTATCCTTCACTAGACATAGACATGGAAGAAACATCGATATTTGCAGTGTCCGAACTTCCTACTGTATATTACAGTAGAGAGACATGGTAACCGTGTGTAGGGGCGCAACTCGGGCGGGGCATGTCTCTGCCTACCTGAGCTCACTGTCTATAGGGTAGCTCCCCTAGCCTGCCTTATACTTGACCCTTTTCCTCCCCTTCATCACTTGTACATCAGTGCATACCAGTGCATATGAATAGTGTACATGACCTATTAGCCTATGCCCCAAGCCAATTTTTCTACTCGACTTGATATCATATCCTCTTCATATCAGATATTTGATACCAAGATAGGAAACGTTGACTAATACTTGATTCTAAAATTCCCTCCCTTTACCTATCAACTGATATCAGTTCTTCCTAACACTCACATAGGGGCTGATCCATTTCATCAAAGGACTGATACATCCTATCAAAAGACTGATACTATAAACCTTTTCATACTTCATATAGCCGATACTAATATAACAAGTAATGGACTGAACTTTAAAGGGAATGGGATTGAATCAATAATGTAACAAAGTGAACATTTAGGACTGACCATTAACAAATGGGACTGAAACTCAAAGGCATTAGACTGAAAAAGATAGGAATATTAGACTGAACTAATTATCCTAAACTAATACCATACTCCAATGGGTCTGAACTGGATGTAAGGGGGACTGAAACTGATACATACAACTATACAACTGAATACTAATAATCTATCTATTTAACTAATATATGACACCTACTCTATATTTACATCTCTGTATTAGGCTACCCTCCCAATCCTTGCTTAAGTGCAGGCAACCTACTGCTGTCAAGTGTAGTCCCAGCACTTTCCTTCCAACCTGCTCTCTACAGGAGCTCCCCGAGCCTCATGCAGTAAAACTAAGTCCCTTCATGCCTGCACTCGAGTGGGTATCACTCTACTGCCCCAAAACCTGTGTATAGGCTCCAAAGCCAGTCTTGGTTATACAAGGTCAAGCCATACTGCTACTGGATATTATTGCATTCCTAGATACAAACATGTACACACTCAGGTACCCTCCTTAACTATAGACACATAACTTCTAATCAAAGCAATTTGCACAGGATTTCTGAACATTTGTATATCACAAACTCATAATTTACTCCTGCACACTTTTCTAGCACTCCCACACTACTGATAATGCTGCATCCTTGCTAGTGCAGTCGCTGCAAATGCTACTATTTCCCTCTCTACAACATGTGCTGCTATGCACTAATCTAGCAGATATCCTAAATCTTACTTTCATACATCTGTTTATATATGGACCCAAAAAATTCTTACTGTTTCAATCACACACCCTTCCATCCCCCTTTCACTACTCATATACACTATATTATCCACACATGACACCCAGCACACAAGAAACATATACAGGATACATATTTTGCTCCTACACTAGCAGAAGAATTTCCCCTCTGATACTTTAGGCATGCACACACTGATACCCATGTGTGTGGAGCACTGATACACACACTCTTGGCAGACACTCACTTCCTCACTCATGCACTAGCACCTACAAGGGTTCGAATATTTTAACCCAAATTCGAGCCCGAACCCGAGTATCTTCAACCCTAACCCAACCCATTAACGGGTTTATCCGATTGGGTTCGGCCCGTGTGTGTGCGTGTCCGTATGTGTCCGTGTGTGTGTGTGTCCGTGTGTCCGTGTGTCCGTGTGTGTATGTGTGTGTATGTCTCTGTGTGTGTGTGTGTGTGTGTGTGTGTGTGTATCCGTAGGAGAGGAGGAGGAGGAGGAGGAGGAGGGAGAGGAGTTAGGTTAGGATTTACCTGAGGAAGCGGAAGAGGAGCTCGGATTGGAGGAGGAGGAGCTCGAGGAGGAAGAGCTCGAGAAGGAGGAGGAGGAGGGGGGTAGGGGTCGCCGGGGGGGGAAGGGGTCACCGGGGGGGAAGAAATTTTTGAGTTTTTCGAGTGAGGGGGGAAAAAGGAAACAGTGTGTCCTAAGTAAAAAAGTTAGCAACGTCAAGAGTCGACATCGCTAAACGTCGCAAACGTTTTAATATATGGCGATATATTTTAATAATATGTCGCTGAACGTCGCTGTAAAGTGACATAATTTACCTACTGTCGCTGAACGTCGCTATTCAGCGACGTATTACGTTGTCTGTAGAAAGGAGTCGCTATATTACATATTTAGCGACGTTATTTATTATGTCGCTAAATTACGTCGCTAATATATCATATTTTAGTAGTGGCTCCAGAATTGACCAACTCCTGGATTTTGCCCTTGAGCACGTAACATGCTCTGGTGGGATTCCCTATAAATCTGTAATGAAAACAATATTTATGGTGATCGGATTTACCCACTTCTTCTGGCTGTTTTGCCTCTGGAAGTTGAACCTTATTGCTTTTGATCAAGCAATCGAAGATGCTCAAAGTATCACCTTCATCGAAAGAATACTCTTCCTTTGGACGAGTTGTATTCTGTGGTGGTGCTGATGAAGTGGGTGCTGTCTGAATGATGTTGACAGCCAAAGACTCCTTGCCCTTGAGATTGATGGCCAGTGTTTCTTTATTCTTGCAGTTATTCTGGCGATTATTACCCCCGGGTGTGGAATGTTCATCTTGGTTAGGATGGGTCATTTGAACTCCTAACTGCTTGAACTTTTTGGCACAAACTTCCGTCGCCTTTGCATTTACAATGAAAGAAGGCTAATCCTGGAATTGTGTAGATCATGTCCACATACTGATGATTGGCAACAAGTTTGATTTGTAAGTCTATTGTTACAGCAGATGGAGTTCCTAAAGGCATTTTGAGTGCCTCTCGACGGAATCTTTCAATAAAACTCTTCGTGGATTCATTGTGCCTCTGTTTAATCTTAATGAGGGCAGACATCGTCATGTCGATGACTCCCTCGTAAAATTATTCCAAGAATATTTGCTTGAAACCAGCAAAAGAAGTGATGCAGCCATCAGACGAGCTACGATACCAGTCGTATGCTGCGCCAGCTAAACAACCGACGAACACTCTGGTAAGGAGAGCATCATTTGGCTGTAATTGATCAGTCATTACCTCAAAATGATTGATGTACTGACTTAGAGAGGTACTGCCATCAAACAACATAATGGTAGGAAGCTTATATTTAGGAGGGAATGGAACTTCCTTCCATTCTGCAGGATACGGTTGCTTTATGCCCAGTCTTTGTAGGCCATCCTTCTACTTAAAGGCATCAAACTGAGTGCGTAAGAGTTTCACAGCCTCATTAACATCCCCTGTTGTTTGGAAATTGATGGGCTGATTAGAAGTGTTAGAAGGAGGAACAACATGGTAATTACCACCCCCAGTACCAGACTGACTAGGATCAGCTTGAATTGGTACAGAGGCAACCTGAGGAGGTGGTACCCTCAGACTAACAGGTCCAGAAGATGATATAAGCTCAGGATTTATAGTAGGGTTTACAATCGGTGGCACTGTATGTTGAGCCACGATTACAGTGTGCATGCTAGCAACCATTTCTGCCATGGTCTTCAATTTGTCCTCTAATACAATAATTCGTTGCTCTTGACTAGTTGAAGTAGAGGCATCTTGATCTTCTATAATGGTATATGCCGTCACTTCTTTTACTGCTATTGATGAGATAGTCTGTTCAGAACTTTCACTGTCTACATCAAACTCTGAAAAAGAGTCCTCTCCTACATGAGTGATGGGGAGATCTTCTTGATTAAAGACACCTTGGTTCAAATGTCGATTTCTTGATCTAGTGTATTGAAAGACACCTTCACTAGATACATGAATTCGATCTAAGTATTGCTGACCGGGATTACGGGATGCATTACGTCTTGGACGTTTTCCACCCCCAGTGCCTTGAGAAGTAATATTGACAGAATTATATAATAGCTCTTCTTCGTCTTCTATTATATGTTCAGGAGTTGGAGCATAGTTCAGACGATCGAAGACAGATCGTCGAGCTGATTGGCAACAACAGTTGATGACGACTTCATGAAGGCAGTGGCGATCTGAAGCATGATTTGGAGGTAAGGGAGACATCCATGTAATCTCCCGTCTTTGTGTAAGACGTTGCCGAAGATCAGTTACAACTACAAGACGAGAAGAGGTCGGAGTAACATATTCCTTAATGATGTTAGGAACATGTCTCCTATTCTTCAGATATTTAGTTCCCTGAGTGTACAAAGATGTACTCAACTCATTAGCATAAGTGGTTGGGTCCTTCTTTTCAAACTTTGGCTTCTGGTATAGGTTGGCCTTTGGCATAGGGTTCTTACGTTTCACCAAAGTTGATACAAGTTGACGACTATTGAGATAAGTGCGTAAATCAGAAAATTCTGATCCAGGTTTCTCTGTTTGTGATACCCTCGATTTTCCTTGCTTAGATCTTGAAATTTGTAAGGTGGGAAGGTCTTGACCAGACCCCATAAAGGTAGGTAAGATACCTCTTTGATCAGTATTCTTTTCGATATCAGAGATACGAAGGCCTCTGTTTAAAGGAATAGAATCTTATGTGTCTTCCTCTGAGTCATAGACCAGGAAAGTTTGAGAAAAGACCAAAGGGTGCTTTCCTTTATTTTGTAGAGGATTAGCTAAGAAGCATTCCCCTTTGTTCTGTTGTGAGACCATTTTAGGCACAGATTGTGCCCATTGAGAAAATGTCAAAGGACTCTTCCCTTTGGTCTGTCTAGTATTGGCACTAGAACATTGATTCTCCAAGTTCAGAACTTGAGAATTAGAAGAGGGAATAGCCAAAAGACTAGTTCCCTTGGGTTGCGCCAAAGCAGCAGACTGCGTCTGATTTACTGATTGCTTGGGTTGCGCCATAGTCCTATAGGCTACTGGTTGCACCCTAGTAATATAGGCTACTGGTGGCGCCTTGGCAGCAACATGGGTAGTAGATTGCACGCGGGCAGCAGAAAGAGTGGATTGTGCCCTGGCAGTAGAAGCAGGCTGTGCCGGAGCCACTGAGGCAGATTGCGCCTTGGCCACTGAGCACTCAAGTTACGCCTGGGCAACAGCAACTGTAGGAGATTTAGGAGTCCACACAGTCATGTTCTTAGCGATAGCCACAGTACGCTTGTTGTTCTTAGCGTTGATCGTATTCTCGTAGGCTGTCAGGTTGACTTGAACAACCAGAGTGTTCTGCGTCTTGTCGATCGACGCAGTGTCACATTGAGTCATCACCTTCTCGTCGGAGGAGAAAGTCGTCCCCAGCAAAGTCGCCATTTTGTTTACAAAAATAAAAAGTTCATTCCAAACTTGTAAAAGAATAGTACAAAGTACAATAAATTCTGGGGAAGTATAACTATAGAAATCTGATCAGAAGACGATCACTCTATCCCTTGGACTATGTGAACTTGAAGACTGTAGCCTCTGGAGAATGCAGCAGCAATTTTTGTAAGAGTTCTTGATCTCTGTGCGTATGTATCTGATGCTTTCACAATGATTGGAAACTTTATTTATAGAGTTCCGGAAATAACTGTTTTAGCAGTTATTCTGATGTGCGTAAAGCTGGATTCGCCATACTCGGTTGCGCCAACCTCCTGTTGCGCCAACTTTTATTCAATTATAAGTCGTGTACTAACTATATTTAGACGCGTGGCATCATGTGATTGAGATACCCGTGGTCGTGTACAGGATAATAGACACGTCTTAAGAGATTAGTGCCATGCGCGCCACGTTATGCTGCTTTAGAAATGAAAATTGTCACAACTTTATCATGTTACGCAAACTTCAGTCAATGAGTAAAACTGTGCCTGATTGAGCCGTGCCTAGACACGTGGCAGCTTTTGAGCAGAAGTCATTCAGATTGCGCCTAGGCGCAAATAAGGATTTTGTTTGGATTGCGCCTAGGCGCAACTTATAAAGTATACAGGACAGCTGTCAACCAACTCCCCTCAAGCAGCATAATTCACGGGAATCGAAGAGATTTTACTCGTTCAATGAGGTGTCAGTTGTCAGTGTTTTCAGGTAATGATGGCTATTAAATGTCAGACGCCACATAGATTTTGGCACAATAAGACTGGGCGCAGTCTGATATATGGTGCAACCTGTTTAGCGGCGCAGTTCATTCTCTGGGCTTTATATCAGTGGCACAACCTAATTTTTGGGGGGCAACTTGATCACTGGTTAGTAGATTCATGGCGCAACTTAATTTTTAGGCCCTACAATGCGCCCAATCCAATGAGGACATATGTGCCCAAGTGAAGCTCCAATGTGCCCAAGTCATCCTGTGAAGCTCCTATGCGTCCATCACCCTGTGAAGGTCTATGCGCCCATCAGCCTATGAAGCTCTATGCGCCCAAGACAAGAGGGCGCATAGCCCTATTCCAGGCTATGCGTTCAAGCCTGACTCGGTCAAAGCCATGATCAAAACATGCACTGAAGCGCACGTCCACGTCAGTCTCCACGAGCAGTCGTACACCGAAGCATGCGGTCACGTCAACACCACGACCAACCCACGATCTCGCAGCCTGCATGCGCCTACATACTATGCCCCCAAGGCAGGACTATGAACCTACATAAAAACTAGTATGTTTTCCTCATGTGGGCGCATAACATTATTCCAGCTCAAGAACGACTATAAAAAGGGGTCTCATCCCACTTCAAAAGACAGAATAGAGAGCATTTTCAAGAGCCAAATTACTGCACTTCCTGCCAGTGAGCCGAGAGTTATCAATTTTCTTAGGTTTTCTCCTACTTTTGTAATCAGAGTGTCAACGGAGTAAAGGAGCAACTGCTGCTCGATCTCTATCGTCCCATTCCCCAGAATTCTTTTTTCTACTCGGGGATCCTCAGCGCAGGATCTCTCAGGCGTACTCAATTTGTGGTGTCTTGCGCCAATAAAGAAAAGACAGTGTTTCATCTTCTTTTTGTGTGTGTCCACAAAAATGGTAACTCTGCTGGGGACTACCTTTTTCTCTGACAAGAAGGTGGTGATGCAATCCAATACCGACAAAGTAGGGAGTACTCAGAAGATGCTGATCGTAAAGTTCGATCAGCAGGCGTTCGAAGACATGCTCTCGAGGGATGGCTCTACTCCCTCAAAATCAGCAAAGCCAAACAAGTCTCACAAGACTTGGCTTCCGAAGGCTCGCTATGCATATCATGCTAGTGTCATAGCAGATATGCAACTGGAGGACTCTGTCACATAGGTGCATGACTCTGCCACAGAAGCTTCATAAATGGAGAAGGCTCACACCGTTCCAGGTTCTACTAGCCCAGTGACTTCTTTTCTGCACAACCAACAACAGAGTGTTTGACGCTCGAGACTTGGCAAAGGAAAGCACTACGATACGCCCAAAGCCATGCGCCCAAGGGGATGTTTGGGCGTATAACTCCAATTAGAAGGCCTCTGTCTTCAACAGATTGGGCATCCATGATCATGCGCCCAAGGCTATGCACCCAGGCTCACTGGATCCATACTATGCACCCACATCAAGGAGGCTCAGACATGCTGCCAAGAAGTATGTGCCCAGAGCCAGTCTCCAAGGCCTATGCACCAACAGCAAAAAGGTAGGCCCCAACGTGTATAGCACGGGGCTGTCTTCAAGGACATCACAGAACATAGGTATGGGGGTTGCCCCTGCACGTGAACTAAGTCTGGATGTGCCTACTCTCCTTACGAACCCGTATGCAAAGTTCGGCGATACATGCAACATGGGTTGTAAGGCAAAACTCCCTTTCGCTGACTTGTGCGACATGATAAATCATAAGTGTAAAGCGAAGGAGGACATAACAATTCATAGTGCACATCCGTGCACTAGTATTGTCATCAACTGTTGCTGCTACAAAGCAACGAGAGTGCCTCAAAGACAGTCCGTGTTCCAACGGCTGCATTTCTCCGACGACGAAAAGCCGCTGTGTGTCTCATCCAACATGGCTTTATGGGGTCCCCCTTATGGAAGCCCCAATCAAAGATGGTGGACCATGAACCCAACTTTCTCTCTCAGTTCTACGAGAAAAAGGAGAAGAAGTCTACAACAGATGGCCAGCAGGCTGTCACATCTGAAGGAGTCTATATGGGTACTCGGTCAAAGGCGAGATTCCGTATGGATGACGAAGACTCCCAAGCTGGGGGTAGTATTCCCTCAGAGTCTGAAACGGATGACCTTCATACTGGGGTAGCCTTCCAGAGGACGACAATCCCTTCGAGTTTGATGGCGACTATCTACCTCCTCTACCTGAAGATGAGGGACTTGTCAACTCAGAGACAGACAGTATCTGCACCAGTTGTACTATTTTCTCTGTTCATCCTCGTATGTGTTGACACAAAATCACAGTCAACCAAATATTGATAGAATTGACTACATGATACTTGTGATAATTCAATACGACACACGAAGAATACTTCCAGTATAAGTCAGACGACAACTCGGATTTGCAATGCAAGTTATTTTGAGTCTGTATTTTTACAAATTTATTGAGTCTAGACTTATGTAAACTGAGTTGTACTGAGCATCTGAGACTTAGCTTATAACCATACCCAAATCCAATAGCTCCACACATATCCAAATAAGCCAATTGGACCCATGACCTATTCTGTGCTCTGGAGACAGAGTTCGGGCCGAACTCTGCCTCCACACAGAGTTCAGGCCGAACTCTGCCTCCTAAAAATTAGCACCCTAATTTTTAGGGTTGGCTGGTTGCAAGTTGTCCAACGGGCAAATTTTTGAAAAATCCAACTAGAATTCTGGCCGAATTCTGCCTACCTGATATCCTCTAAATTGGCCATGAATTCTCTCATTTTCAATCATCTAATCTTCTCTTCTCTTATCTCTAAAAGCTCCATACAAGCCGTACCCTTCTTCATCTACTAGCCACAAGCTCCCTAAGCCTCAGGTGCTCAGTACTTTTCAGTCAGGAGTTTGTGCAAGAGTTCAAGAAGTCGCTTGGAAAATTCCAAGCATCGCCACTGCGATCTTTGTAAGAAGTTGACATGCTCTTCTCAAGAAAAGGCACGGGGTATAACTACTATTTCACAAATAGTGGATTTAATCCTGAGCTAGAGTTCTCAGGCCTGGACTAGTCCTCCACGAGGGAAACCAGGTTAAAAATCGGCTGTGTTTGCGTAAGCTTTCTTGCTCCTTATTTATTTCTGCATTTACACTGATTACTTTCAGCTTGTGAAAGAGTTTAATTTTTAATTAGTTATTATCGTTATAAACTCTATTCATCTCCCTCTAGAGTTGTCATCTGTTCTTCAATTGGTATAAGAGCTCTGTTCTCTCAACAAGGACTAACATCCTAGAGCTGATCCATGGCAACCACACAATCCTTGATTTCCAATTACGGTGAAGGGCAGTCCACTAATAGGTCTCCCCTATTTGATGGAACTAACTACACCTATTGGAAAACAAGGATGAGCTTTTATCTCAAGTCGCCAGACTTTGACCTGTGGACTATCGTCACCGATAGTTACGAAATGCCCGCCAGGATAGTTGTCAATGGTGATCTCGTTGAGAAACCACATGACAAATTTTCTGACGAGGAGAAGAAACAGACAAGTCTCGACGCGAGAGCTATTAATGCTTTATTCTGTGCTATAGACAGGAATGAGTTCAATAGGGTCTCAACATGCACCACCTCTCACGAAGTATGGAGACTTCTAGAAGTGACGCATAAAGGAACCACCCAAGTCAAGGAATCGAAGATAAGCCGTCTCACTCAAGAATATGAGGCTTTCAAGATGAAGCCAAATGAGACGATCACGCAAATGTTCACAAGATTCCTCGACATCATCAATCCCCTATCTTCGCTCGGCAAACAATATTTAAATCACGAGAAGATTCGCAAGCTACTTAGGGGGCTACCAAAGATTTGGAACCCTAAGGTGACAGCTATCATAGAAGGAAATGATCTCACAACTATTTCCATGGAGACCTTGATGGGAAAGCTGATGACTCATGAGCTTGACCTCATGGACTTCGAAGAGCCTACTCCTAAGGCTAAGGAGATCGCCCTCAAAGCTCACCGACGAAGGACTGACTCCGAAGAGACGGATGACGACAACTCGGAAGGTGGTGATCAAACTCTCCTTGTCCGCAACTTCAAGAAATTCCTTCGCTTCAACCGAAGAAAGAAGGAACCACAAGAAGATGACGAAGAAGAGCCAACATTCTACGGTTGCAAGAAGACGGGACACGTCCGAAAAGACTATCCATTCTTAAAGAAGAACAACCGCTATGAGAAACCATACAAGAAGGCTTCCTCAAAGAAATATGTCAACACAAGCATTTGGCATGAAAACGAAGCTAGTGACTCCGAGGAAGAAAAGGACTCTCCTCAAGATGCTGCAAACGTGTGCCTAATGGCAACGTCCGACAAGGTATCAAACAAAACTCTTGATGATTTTACTTTTGATGAACTTGGCGATGCTTTCACCGATTTACTTGATGATCACAAAAAGGTCATTGGTAAATATAAACATGCCAAGGAAAAGATCAAAAGTCATGAAGTCAAAATTCAAAGACTCTCCTTACTGCTTGATAACATTAGAGACACTTCACCCACGGAAGTCACAAATGAGGTATCTAAGCTTAAAATAAGCCTACATGATGCCGAAGCACGCATTGAACAACAAACACAAGAAATTACAGCACTCAACACGGAGCTTGCTGAAGAAAAGAGTAGACACAAGATTTCTATTACTAAGATATATGGTTTGAATGCTAAGGTTACTGAACTGCAGGCTGTCTCTAAGAAATTAGAGACTAAATTGGGAAAACAGGTTGCTCAACCTCAAACCCAATCACATGAGACACACACAAAGCATGACACTACTCATACTAGTCAACCACGTCATCCACCTGCAGCTCATAATCATGCTTACATATACACACACTTTCATAAAGCACACAAACCACATACACGTAGAGATAATTCTCATATGTCACAGAATCATCATGCTACACATAGATACAATCATCACTATGTTACACAAAATCACCATCACTCTACATATAGACATCATCACCATGCTATTCTATATACACATTATCACCATACTGCTCCACATCACTCTACATATAGACATCATTACCATGCTAACTCTACATATCATCATGCTACTCCACATCACTCTACTCATAGACATCATATGCATGCTCCTAACATAAATAGGAATGCTATATGTACTTATTATGGATTACATGGACACATTTCACCACAATCTAGAATTAGAAGATTAGTAGATAGAAAGATATATGCATGGTTTTCGAAAACTAACTTTTCAGGACCCTCAAGAACTTGGGTACCAAAGGTCACATCTACTCTTGATGTAGGTGGACCTTCCCTCCTCAACTAAGAGTAAGTGGATTCTCGATAGTGGATGCTCGCGGCATATGACGGGAGACGCAAATCTTTTCGCATCACTATCGATGAAGAGAGAAGGATATGTATCCTTCGGTAACAACCTAAAAGGGTATATTATAGGTAATGGTATTATTGGTCATCCTCCCTCTCCCGTAATAAAGGATGTCTGCCTAGTGATCGAGTTAAAGCATAACATGCTCAGCATTAGTCATCTTGCTGACCATGGATATGACATTAACTTTGGACAAAATAAATGCTTTATTTATGATAGGTCAACAGGAGACATTGCTTTTGAAGGGGTAAGAGAGGATAATATTTATATTTTCTATATGTCTAGAGGTACTAACAATGCAGGTAGATGCCTATATGCTCATAAGGATGAAAGATTACTATGGCACCAGCGTCTTGGTCATGCCAACATGGATACTATATCCAGGCTATCGACTAAGAAGCTAGTTAGAGGCTTGCCCGATATCACATTCAAAAAGGACACGGTATGTGCCGAATGTGAATTGAATAAGGCAACCAAGTCCTCATTTCATTCCATAAACTCTGTAAGTACTACTAGACCCTTGCAACTTCTTCATATAGATTTATTTGGCCCTAGTAGAGTAGCCAGTCTTGGTAGAAAACTCTACGCATTTGTTATAATTGATGATTTTTCTAGATTTACATGGGTTTTCTTTCTTACAAATAAAAGCGATGTTATTTCAGTTTTCAAGATTTTTGTTAAGAAAGTTCAAAACGAAAAAGGCTACATGATTACTCGAATCCGAAGTGATCATGGAGGCAAATTCGAAAATACTAATTTTGAAAAATTTTGTAATTCTAATGGTTTTGATCATGAGTTTTCTTGTCCAAGAACTCCTCAACAAAATAGTGTTGTGGAGCGGAAGAATAGGACTCTTGGTGATATGGCTAGAGTCATGTCGAACAAGTTTTCACTTCCGAAATACTTTTGGGCTGAAGCTGTCAGTACAGCATGCCACATTTTAAATAGGGTGCTTATTCATCCTATTACGAAGAAAACACCCTATGAGCTTTGGTTTGGAAGAACCCCAAATGTTTCTTCTTTTAGAGTTTTTGGTTGTAGATATTTTATCCTTAACACCAAAGACAACTTAGACAAATTTGATGCCAAAGCTGACGATGGTATTTTCCTTGGCTATGCTACCAAGAGCAAGGGATATAGAGTTTTTAACAAACGCTCATTAATTGTGGAAGAGTCTACCAATGTAACTTTAGATGAAGATAACAGTGCAGCAGCTATTCTTGATGATGATGTTGAGCCATCAACTTTTAGTCCAATGAATACCACCACCAAAACCAATTCTCTGGAGGGCTTGCCAAAGAAATTCTCTTTCAAGCCGTCACATCCAAAAAATTTGGTAATAGGTGAGGTTTCACGTGGAGTAACTACTAGATCATCATTAAGAGACTCTATTGCTAGCACTGCCTTCATTTCACAAATTGAGCCGAAAAATATTTTAGAAGCTTTTAATGATAAATTTTGGATTTCTGCTATGCAAGAGGAACTCAACCAATTTGAGAGGAGCCAAGTATGGGAACTCGTTCCTAGACCGTCAAATCACTCGATTATTGGTACTAAATGGGTTTTTAGAAACAACGTAAATGAAGATGGTTCAGTTACACGCAACAAAGCTCGTCTAGTAGCCCAAGGATACAACCAAGAGGAAGGTATCGACTACGATGAGACGTATGCTCCTGTTGCGAGATTGGAATCCATTCGGATGCTTTGTGCATTTGCAAATTTTCAAAATTTTAAATTATTTCAAATGGATGTTAAAAGTGCTTTCTTGAATGGATTTATTAAGGAGGAAGTTTATGTAAAACAACCCCCTGGTTTTGAAAATCACAAATTTCCCGACCATGTTTTCAAGCTAAAGAAAGCGCTATATGGCCTCAAACAAGCCCCTAGAGCTTGGTATAAACGGCTAAGCAATTTCTTGCTTGAGAAAGGTTTTTCAAAAGGGAAAATTGACACCACACTTTTCATAAAATCTTTTAAAGACACTATTCTCTTAGTGCAAATATATATAGATGATATTATATTTGGTTCTACTGATGAAACCCTCTGTCAAGATTTTGTCAAGTGTATGTCGACCGAGTTTGAGATGATCATGATGGGGGAGATCAACTACTTTCTTGGACTGCAAGTCAAATAAATGTCAAATGGAACTTTCATCTGTCATTCAAAGTATACAAAGGACATGCTGAAGAAATTTGACCTTGACAACGTCAAACCAATCAGCACTCCAATGGCTACTACACTAAACTAGAACCAGATGAAAGCGACAAACCTGTGGATCAACGTAAGTATCGAGGTATGATAGGCAGTCTACTCTATTTAACTGCTAGTCGCCCTGATATTATGTTTAGCGTTTCCCTGTGTGCTAGATATCAAGCAAATCCTAAGGAATCACACATGACTGCTGTTAAGCGTATCTTTCGATACCTTAAGGGTACGATTACAGTGGGCCTATGGTATCCCAAGTCAACATCATTTGACCTCATCGGTTACTCTGATACTGATTTTGTCGGATGCAAGGTCGACCGTAAAAGTACGAGCGGTACGTGTCATTTATTAGGAAAGGCTTTAGTCTCTTGGTTTAGCAAGAAGCAGAATTCTGTCGCACTATCCACAACAGAAGCTGAATACATCGCAGCTGGGCGTTGTTGTGCACAAATTTTGTGGATGAAGCAAACCCTTGAAGACTACAACTTATCTTTTATGCACATTCTAATCTTTTGTGACAACATTAGTGCTATAAATCTCACTAAGAACCCCATATGTCACTCACGCACGAAACACATTGAAATACGTCACCACTTTTTGCGTGATCATCATCAAAATGGTACTATTAATTTAGAATTTATTGACACTGATCATCAGCTAGCAGATTTCTTTACAAAACCATTATCCGAAGAGCGCTTCAATTTTCTCTGTCGTGAACTTGGAATTTTGGACGAAGCTGTTATTAATTAAAATAAACCTACATAAATATCGAGTATCTCTTGATTCTTTTATGATAAAATTGCTATGGGTACAAGCCGAAAGGGCCCTTCTGACAACAAGGCGTAAAAGCCTAAGCGACACGGTGTACTAGTCCTCAGGACTACCGCTAGCTGGGATCCGGCCCCTACAGCTAACCCATGGCAACTTCAAAATATTGAATTATGGCATAATTCCTTGTTTATTACATGGTTCATTTTTATTTATCACATGCTAAAATGCAGATTTTCCAACTTCACTTTGCTTCGAAATCAACTTTTTGGAATTTTTCTACTTAGATTTTTTTTCAATCTTGTATATGTAGTTTTCCTTTGGTGTCTCTCACTTAATCACCTTTTCAACTTAGAATCATTTTTCAGCCTGATTTCTGTTCTGTTCCCAGGATTCGGAATTCGGGCCGAACTCTGCCCTACCCAGAGTTCGGGCCGAATTCGGCCTGACTGTTCCAGAATCGGGAGCAGCCTCAGTCGCTGATCATAAGGTGATCCAATGGCCCATATTTGTTCCGACCATTAGAACCCTTTCACATATATTCAGGCTCTCCTCCTCTTTCTCTTCCATTGCCACCTTTTCTACTTCTCCAAACATATTTTTCTCAAATCCTAACCCTAGTTCTTCCTCCCTAGAGCTTATCTCTTCTCCAAACTCAAGGAGAAGGCTTCCCTCATCACTCTCCTTCATTGTTCTTCATCACATTGAGGTATATCTCAACACTCCTCTCTATCTCAATTTTCTCTATTGTCTTTATTATTTTTCATGGCTCCACGATTGTTCAATCGCAGGAAGAGACTTCGAACCGAGGGAGCATCCTCTTCGAATGCTCCTCCTCGTGGTGAACCGCCCGTTGAACAACAACCACCTATCCATCCGTTGTTCAACCCGCCTCGTCCACTTGACCCAAACACATTTGACGACCGAATATTTGTATCACTCGACACGTCAAATGACTAGTTTAGTGACTTTCGGACACGTCCGGTGTTTGCGGGTCATCCTATCAATTTTACTATTTTCTCTCAATATGATGCACTTTTTCATGATCTTTGCCTTGACGAACTTGTCACAACCAACTCGGTCATATATCGTAATGCTATTCAAATGTTCTACTGCAACCTAACTCATGATGATACACATATTTACTCACGGGTTGCGGGCATTGACATCTCGTTTGATGATTTTGATTTGGCCGAACACCTTGAACTCCAAGAGCCAAACTCATGGAAAAAGCTTGTTGAAGCTCGATCGTTTTAATTTCCCGATGGGTCTTCACTTGAAAGCTTCAAGGACGACTTGTGTACTCCTAACACACGTCCTCGCAAGCTTTTGGCCAAGTATCTCAGTCCCTATTTTTATGAACTTCATCGGATTATCTTTAACACTATTCTACCCAAAGCGGGATCCACCGATGAAGTCACCTACTTTGAAATTTTGGCCTTATATTACCTCCACTTTCATGTACCATTTAATCTTCTACGTACCATGATGGACTGGATGATTAATTCTAGAAAGAAACCAAGATCCTTGGTTTATGCTTTGTATCTTCCTATGGTATTTTGTGCTTTTTACATATCTCTTGATGAGTGTCAGTTCTTACCTGCCCCTGCCTTCCTCTCTAAGGCACGGAGACTTCAGGCAGCAGTTGGCTCACCTGTTGTATCCGAGCACTCTGACGATGAGCCAGATGCCCCTCCTCTGGGACAGGATCCTCCTCCTCCTCCTGCCACTCTCGAGTCCCTCCAGACTATGCTCCGCGATCGTTTCACCTTGGAGGATGATCGCTGGACTCAGCTTGACTACCGGACTACCTTGCAGATGAGTGCCATTAGCAACTCACTGCACGATATTCGGTACTCTATGTCTCGCCATCCTTCCATGCCTATCCCTATGGAGGGGGACCCTGGTCGTGAAGGGTATCGTATCGATGACCCTTGGGTTATTCGCTACTTGTATCCAGATGTGGCCTTCGCGGACCCTCGTCGTTCCTTCTCTGATCCATCCGACGACGCTGGGCCTTCACGAGCTCGATGATGGATATGGACTTCTACTTGCTGCTGCTACTGAGGATCATAGCTTATGTTTTTATGCACTTTGGATTTTAGTTGCTTTTATGCACTTTGGTTGTATTAGACTTATTATTATGTGTGACTTTTGATACATTCAGTAGTTTTATCAGTATCTATGCAGTTTCATCTATCACCTTTTGGTGTGCTTGCCAGTTCTTATTTGCTTATGGTTTATTGCTAAATGCCAAAAGGGAGAGAAATTTTGGTATATTCTATATTCTTTTTGTATCTGTATCTGTGCTTTTGGAAGAATATTTTTATCAGGCCAACAGGATTGAAAGCAATATTTACGGGGGAGCTATTGCTAGCTCGGCACTGATTAAGGGGGAGCTATGCCATTTCTCTATAATGTGTCCAGGTATGAATATTGAATATACAACTATCATTTTGTCAATTATCAATATGGGGGAGATTGTTGACACAAAATCACAGTCAACCAAATATTGATAGAATTGACTACATGATACTTGTGATAATTCAATACGACACATGAAGACTACTTCCAGTACAAGTCAGACGACAGCTCGGATTTACAATGCAAGTTATTTTGAGTCTATATTTTTATAAATTTATTGAGTCTAGACTTATGTAAACCGAGCTGTACTGAGCATCTGAGACTTAGCCTATAACCATACCCAAATCCAATAGCTCCACACATATCCAAATAAGCCAATTGGACCCATGACCTATTCTGTGCTCTGGAGACAGAGTTCGGGCCGAACTGTGCCTCCACACAGAGTTCGGGCCGAACTCTGCCTCCTAAAAATTAGCACCCTAATTTTTTGGGTTAGCTGGTTGCAAGTTGTCCAACGGCCAAATTTTTGAAAATTCCAACCAGAATTCTGGCCGAATTCTGCCTACCTGATATCCTATAAATAGGCCATGAATTCTCTCATTTTCAATCATCCAATCTTCTCTTCTCTTATCTCTAAAAGCTCCATACAAGCCATACCCTTTTTCATCTACTAGCCATAAGCTCCCTAAGCCTCAAGTGCTCAGTACTTTTCAGTCAGGAGTTTTTACAAGAGTTCAAGAAGTCGCTTGGAAAATTCCAAGCATCGCCACTGCGATCTTTGTAAGAAGTGGACGTGCTCTTCTGAAGAAAAGGCACACGGTGTAACTACTATTTCATAAATAGTGGATTTAATCCTGAGCTAGAGTTCTCAGGCCTGGACTAGTCCTCCACGAGGGAAACCAGGTTAAAAATCGGCTGTGTTTGCGTATGCTTTCTTGCTCCTTATTTATTTCCGTATTTACTCTGACTACTTTCAGCTTGTGAAAGAGTTTAATTTTTAATTGGTTATTATCGTTATAAACTCTATTCACCCCCCTCTAGAGTTGCCATTTGTTCTTCAGTATGTTATCTACATATATGGCAGATGGAGAAAGACCTGAAGAAGCCAGTGATCAGACCAGCAAACGGCTAGAGGGTCTTGAAACAGCATTCGCCAAGATCACTGATATGCTGACTAGTAACATGGCGGTCCAAGCTGCTGGGGCTGTTCCTCCACCTCAACAAAATGTCAACTCATGCTATTCCAGCTCATAGCAATAACCCTCCTTCACTACAAAAGGAGTATCATTCCGTTGCGCCTCCTTTAAATCTTGTAAATACTGGGGGGTGGTCCTTCGCCAATGATGCCTGACAACCGTTCGACAGCCGTTTCCCAATACCTGCTTAATCAACAAGATGCAATTGATTCCCTGGTCGCCCGTCTCGACACCATCTCACACAAAGATGAGCTTTAGAAGATGGGAATATCTCAACCTTATCCTCCTGAATGGGAGAATGCTACTTGCCCTCCTAACTACAAGCCGCTGACGCTAAATTCATTTGACGGGTTGACTTCTCCTTGTCAACACATGACATACTTCAACACGCAGACTCTACATATACCCAGGGATGATCCATTCTTGTCAAAGTCGTTTATTAGCACCTTGCAGGGGGTAGCTTTCGAATGGTTCTACAGTCTGCCTGACAGCTATATCAATTCTTTTAAAGACTTGGAGAGGTTGTTCCTCAACAGGTTTTACGAGAGTGGCATACATGTCAGCATGTCCACCCTCATCGAGACCAAGCAAAGGAGGACTGAGTCTGTCATCGCCTTCATCGAATGCTTCAGGCGGCTAGTACTGAAGATGCCCTTCAGCATACCAGACTCAGAACTTATGGATACTTGTCGATATAACTTCCTTCCTACGGTATAGTTTTGTTTGGGCATACATAAGTATGATACATGGCCCGCTTTCATTGGGGCCGCTGATGCTGCTGAAAACGACGTTTCTAATCTGGAACCACTGGGGTTGAAAAAACTCATATCTGAAGACATGGGCAACCATGCTAAAACTATCCCTGTCCGTAGGGATAAAGGGAAAGAAGTCCTGAAGGTCGACACTTCCAAAGGAGCTTCCAATTCTCAGGGCGCCTCCGACAAACCTAAGGAGACCTTCTCCTTTGACGAAGACGATGTCATTACCATTTTTCACACATTGACGAAGGGTAACAAACTGACATTGCCTCCACCACGACGTCCTGTAGAGGCAAACCAACTTAACGATCCCAAGTACTGTCTCTATCATCAGTACGTGCACCATTCCACTAAGGACTGCATCGTCCTGAAGAAGAAGATACAAAATCATATCGACAGCCAAGTGATCAACCTCGAAGCTGAAGACAAGGTCGTACCTTCTAACATGATCTCTCTTCAGTTTAGTGAGTTTTCTTCCACAGAAGTCCCAGACGGCATAATCCCGATCCCCAAGGCAATAATAGAAGTCGTCAACCTACCACTAGCTCGCAACTCAACCCTGGTGCCACTCACGACTGAACATGGTGAGATCACGTGGGTCCATCCGGACCTTGTGCAAAAGATGACACAGGGGGTGGTATCTCCAAATGCAAAAAAGGGCAAGAAATACAAGTCATGCCACATGGTGTCTTCTCCCATCTACGAGATTCTATCTGGCGAGACGCGATCGGAGAAGACTTATCTTCGGACGTACGATCCCGCACAAGAAGAAGCAGTACCTTCTCAAGCTCCTGCTACCCCCACAAGCTCAGAAGCCGGCCCGTCTAAGCCTTCAACTACCGACAAAGCCAAGCAGAAGGAGACACGGTTTGACAAGTCTCTGAAGGCGCCAGCTTTCGAAGGCATGGACCGGCCCTACAACTTTGACATACTAGCACAGCTGGCTAAAACACCTGCCAGGTTATCTTTATTCGATCTATTGCGACTGTCCAAAGAAATGCGGAAGGCCTTAAACGAGGCATTACTACATGCCGACTCTTATCTCGCTGAAGTCAAAGCCTCCGTTGAAGACCCTGTCTCTTGTCACCACTGCCACAGTACTATGGAAGTGGTGCCCAACATCACCTTTTCACAGGAGAACATGCTACTAAAAAATAATCGCCATGTTAGACCCCTGTACTATATATGATATATCAGGCCGATCAAGGTGGACCGCACGCACATAGATCCAGGATCCTTCCTCAGCATTATTCCTAGAAGTTTGCTTCAAAATTTTAGGAATCCCTCTACACAAGCTATCTGCATCCAATACAACTATCATGGCTTTCAATGCTGGTCGAAGCCACCCGCTGGGCAAGATCCGTCTCAAGTGCCAGATCGGTGATCTCCGAACGGAGGTTTCCTGTTATGTGATCGATGCCAATGTATCCTACAACATCTTATTGGGACATCCATGGATACACGAAAACATGATCGTTCCTTCCATACTTCACCAGTGCTTCAAGTACGTCAACAGCGACGGTATTGTGAAGACGAAGTTTGCCGATGTCGATATTTGCAAAAACAAAAGTTGATCTTTATTTCAACAAACTTTGTAAAAGAAGATTACAAGAATTCTGGGAAAGTAAAACTATAGGAATCCAATCTAGAAGACGATTGCTTTATCCCTTGGACGATGTGAACTTTGAAGACGATAGCCTCTGAATTTGAAGGCGATAGCCTCGGAAGAATGGAGCAGCACTTGGGCAAGAACTCCTGAACTCTCTGATATTTCTGAACTTTATGTCTGATCCCCTGTAATGAAGACTTCAAACTCTATTTATAGAGTTCTGGAAATAACTAACTTTTAGTTATTCTGAATGGCGCAAGTTGGATTGCGCAGCATTAGACTGCGCAGGCAGTTGTCTGATCGTGGGCCAACTGTCTTGGACACATGGCATCATTTGATTGAAATTCGCATGATCGTGTACAGACGGTTGCCACGTAGTGAGCAATTGATGGCATGAATGCCACGTGTATATTTGTCAGTTGTCATGATGAAGTGCGCCACATGAATTAGGCTTACTTCGGATTGCGCTAGGATGGACGGTGCTGGGATGGACCGCGCTGCAGATAGATTGTACTGCATGTACAGCTATCCTCGAACGCTGTGCTGCACGATAGACGAACAGTCTCCTCGTTCTTTGTGCTGTCAGTTGTCAAAAGATTTGATTGTGTCAGGTAATGATGACATGGCCACGTCAGCTTGCGTACTTGAGAGTGTGTGCAGTCCAGTCTACGCAATCTAGATGATGCGCAATCTGACTTCTGCACAATTCATTTGAAAGATGTATTTCTTAATTTTCATGACTTTGTTGATGGGTGCAACTTGATTTTTTAGGACCTACAAGACCCCCTTCAAAATTTTCGAAAGTTGAATTTATTCAAAATTTCGAAATACTTTGAATTTTGGATTTTCAATCAAGTTGTGCACGTGATGATGCTGTCTGCACAATCGAAGGGATTACCCCTATTTATTCGGCACAATCTGAGGTGGCCGTTGCTCTTTGAAAAACTATAAATAGTTCCATTCGTCCTTCATATTATTCTTTACTTGTTTTCATTGTGCTTGAGAGAGAGAAATCCCCGAGCCTACTCCGACTTCACTCTTTCTTCCCCGTCGACTTCATGGCTCCCAAATGCTCCTCCGCCGCCGACAAGGGTAAGGCCCCCGCCGAGTCTTCGGCTCGGGTTGTGTCGCGCCCTTCCCGACACGAAGCTGCGTACCCTGCTTTGCGAGGTAGACAACCCGATCGAAAACCCTTTTTAGGGTTTTTCGACTTTACTGAATCTTAAAATCCATCTCTTTTTAGAGATGTGATCATACTGTGCCACCCTGTTTAGGGTTTTGGTTGCAAGAACCCATTATTCTTCATTTTTATGAAGAATATCTTCTCGCGCAATCGGTTGAATTACGCTGGCAAAAGTCAGCACAATCGGCTGATTTGCGCAAGATTGTCAGCGCAATCTGATGCTTGTGCAAGCTTTATCAGCGCAATCTGCTGCTTGCGCAATCTGATGTTTGCGCAATCTGATGACAGAATTTTTGACTTGACTTGTACTAAATTTTATTTTTTCTGTCTGATGTAGTTGATACCAGAGAGGACCCGAATTATGAAATCTTCACAGGAACTTTAGCTGAGCCAGATTTCAAAGAAGACTTATCCCATGTACTCTTTCCATAATATGCCCTTCCATCCTCTCGCCAAGCTATCCTGATAGCTCAGGATAACGAGGCCTTGTTAAGTCTGATGAATGGACAGCCGTTGCAGTCTGCTGACGCTGTCACCCACAAGAAGCCTATGTTCCTCTTCGGTGAAGCCATTGACAAAAGTTCTCAACCTAGACCCCGAGTTGAGTCGAAAACTTTCCAAAGGAAGGAGAAACTGATCCAGTTACCAAACATAGCTAGATGCCTTCTTCTAGCACGATATGCTCATGCAAGCCATCCTAGAAGGATGGACTGGGACATTACTCCCCTTCAACATGCACGGACAGGAAAAATCTGTGTCAAAAAAGGCCCGAACAATAGAGATATGTTATATAGCTCTTCTGAGCGACACAGCACTCTACTAAGAGGGTTGAAGCCAGGTTGTATCCCTCCTGAGAACTCGTCTTTGTTGCTGCCGGTAAGAACACCGATTTTTGCTAACGAGTATGCAAAGGCGGAGGGCAGATATCCTGATCAAGACATCCGGCTGACCGGTTTGGTAAACCCGGAAAACAGGAGGTGGAACTGTATAGCCAACTGGGCATTGGCTCAATTTGAAGATCAACTTAAAGAGATTGATCTTTATAATGCGGTATATGCTACCGTATATGGCTTCCATCCAAACCCTCATATGTTTTTGGCCCTGGCAGAGAGGTATAACTATAGGACAGGGACGTTCATGACGCCCTACGGGGAGATGGGATTGGCGCTCCATGAGATGAAGTATATCTCATGCCTACCAACTGGAGACTCTCCTTATGAGGAGTATGTTCCCATAAACGACGAGTTAGAGAGATTACGTCGAGAAAATCCAAAAATGGTAGCAGTTTTTGACAAACTACTGTGCCATTATAATATATGCTCCCTGTTTTACCATAGCGGCTCTTCCAGCACATATTATTCCTCCAAATGGTTACCTTATCTTTTTTTTAATCATATCGTTGAGAAAAAGACCAAGGATCATGACTCTTGCAACCCAACTTTCTTTCAACCTCTCAGCAACAGTGAAGTGATAAAGCTGATGGAAGAGAATAAGAGAATGGATATCAGAGTTACTGATGAACACCAATATCCTCCGCTCAAGCCCGGAGATTTTGGTGAAAGCTTTATAAGAATGGGCTACAGGTCCATGTCTAAAGAAGCTCAGCTGGCAGGATTTTTGACATACTGGCTCTGCCGATTTGTTGTACCTGGGGCAAGCGCCGTGGACCGCTTCTACCGCGGCATACTCTTCGCTGCCGTCCGGTTAGTCTTCGGCTACCGGATGGATTTGCTATCAGCGATGACCTGTAGAATAAATGCAGGTCTTCATCTGTATGTCGACTCAATGATCAAGTGGAAGGGTGAGAAAAGGAACTTCCCAAGACTGGAGTTGCCCTACACCTATCTATTTGGATGGTTGCTTCTGCATCATCCATCTCTGATGAACCCCGACATGGGGCAGTTAGCGGCAGCTTTCTGCGTAGATTCTCCCGAAGCAAGTGGGTGTACGTTAGTCTGAAGGACTGCAGATGTGCCCTCAATCTTGGCAAGGATGGAACTTTTATAGCTTTGCTCCTCCAGCTGGTTACGAGTTCATGGCGACAAATATGGTTATTCTGGGGAGGCAGCCACTGGGCCGAGCAGCTTTTGACTGGCTGAAGGCGATTAGACCATCACATTTGGTATACAGATTTGAGGAGGAGTGCTACCTTGAACCATATCTGCCGAGTCGCTTCGCTCGTCAATTTGGTTATGACCAATTCCATGTGGGCAACGCAATAACTTGCCTACAAGGAAAGGGGTACCTAATTAATGGTACGAGAGCATGGGCCTACTACATTACTCGAGACACTAGGACAGTGTTCTCGATGCCTAACAATAATGATAATGGCCCAAGAATGCTGTACACATATTCATTATTCTACACAGCTGCCAATACATTTGCTGAGAATTTTAGTCTGATTGATAGCTTCGCAACAGCAATACGTCTGAAAAAAGGAGCCATCGCTACACTAGCTCCAGCAAATGATGAACAGCATGAACCGGTAGATGATCCATTAGAAGCTTCCAGGAAAGTAAACTTCCCTGAGGAAATCAATCAACCACTGAGAATTTTTCTGAAAGTGGTTAAATCTCCGGCCAGAGAGAGAAAAAGAAGGATTGAATAACCTTCTTCCCCAGCTGCAAAGAAGAAACTAATTCTGGATCACCCAGAGAAAGTTACTACTAGATCCCAATCTCGGCAGATGGCCGAGTCAATCCAACGAGAAAAGGTAACCACGCCGACTTCTATTCAAAAGACGGTTGATATAGTGGATGTGGAGAGCCCAGAAAGGCCTCTTCATAGAAAGAAGCAAGCTATTAGAAAGAGAAAGAAGGTGATCCCGTCTTCAGTGGTGGTGAATGCTGCTGTTGGGATTACTATGTCATCTCCTACTCCTGCCTCTGAACCTAGTCCAGAGAGGATAGAGGAGACTGAAATGAGAAAAGAAGCTGCACCGAAAGATGAGGCTGCAGAGCCTATGGAAAATGCTAAACAAAGAGATGAGGCTGCAGAGCCTAGGGAAGATGAGGCTTCACGATCTCCTCCGCCAGCGATAGAAACGACTCAGCTTCCTGTCACACCGGGAGCAGTCCGCGAAGAGGAGGATCGTCTAATGATCGAGGCATTGAATGATTGTGACTTCGATTATCAAGAAGATGCTGATCATGCCGCTGCTACTGCCAGCGAAGAAGCTCCTGAGGACTGTGAGGAGAGCACATCATCAGAGGCTGTTGATGAGACACAAAATCGTAAAGAAGACATTGAGGTCCAGATATCTCCCAGAGCTGTTGATGACACCCTGAATCCTGAAAAGGATGCTGAGGTGCAGGTATCTCCAGAGAAGATTGCAGATGAAGAAGTGGCATTGGAGGAAACTCTTACTATTGATCCCAAAGGTATAGAATGAAATTATCAATCTTCTTTTCATAGATTAATAGCTGACATCTCTATCTTTGATCTATGCAGAAATCGAATCTTCTCCAGCTCCTCCTGCGTGCACGGATATAGTACCTGTGATGACGATAGCTAGCAGCAGTCGTCACTTGTCATGTGGCTCTGAGGCAGGCAGTAGCAGGCAGTAATGTCTGAGGCTACTTCTGCTAGGCCGGAATCTGTTCCAACAGATGACAGGCCTGATATTGGACCAAGCCACGGTAAGATTGCTTTCATCTTTAATCTTCTTTGACAGTAGCAAACGATAGACAAAATGATAAAGTCTATCTGTTTTTGCAGAGGAAGAACCGGGAGGAGCAACCAGCTCAACTTTAGCTCCTTTATTTAAAGAGCCTCCATCGAAGTGCAAGAGACTGAACGTCCTGCCGCTTCATCGTCAACAGGAGTAGCTGCTACTCCTGGTGCTTTGGCTACCAATCAGTTTGTCATTAAATCATTTACCAAGTTCTTCTTTGATTCATGGGGGCCTTTAATAGATAGAGTGATGGAGAAGGAAGAAGCTGATTTCTCTACGGTTAGAGGTCCAACCTCTTACTTGGTAAATGCCATCCGTAATCAAGGAGACGAGGCTCAGGCTACTTTTCTTGATCACATATTAGATGAGCTGGAAACCTCAGTCAAGAGTTACAAAGAGCTGAGTAAAGGAGAGGTAGAACTTTTAGTGCAAGCCGAATTTGAACGAATGTCTCAAGAAGCTACAGTTGAGAGAGTCAACTTCCAAATTCTCTTGGATACTTTCACCATCAAATCTGCTGAATATAACTCCAAGGTGGAAACAGTGACCTCTGTTGTTGAAAGAAAAGAAAAGAAAATTGCTGAATTGAAAGCAGAGATTGTCCGTCTTCAGGAAGAACTGGAAGATGAGGTCATCCAACATCAAACTGCAATTCAACAGCTTGATGTTCTAACTCAAGATAGGGATGAATATGCTGCGGCTCATAATGCGGAAATCACTCGCCGAATGGTAACTCTGCCAACCTTCAATAAAAAATCTGGGATGGAAGAAGCCAGGAAGAGAGTGATGGAATCTCGTGAAGATCGTCTACAAATCTTGAAGCAGCAGATGATCAATTTGATGACACCACCGGCTGAGTAGAAAAATATCTTGTATCTTCTTGTTTTGCAATATGAATCTTTGTAATGTCTTGAATTTTGGTCAATAAAAGACAACTTTTTGTGGTTCTATTATTTATTGCATATCTTATTCAGATATAAATAATAGAGATAGAAAATATATTCAGAGGTGCAAGACATGATATATTTTTTTATTCTGAAAAATAATCATATTCAATTATATCTGCTCAGAGGTAATATGGACGTGGCAAATTTTATTGAATATCATTATTTCAATAGAAAACTTAATCAAAGATGACAAGTTGCTGATAAGAACGAACTGGATGATTTATCAAAATGTGAGAACGAAATGAATCGTCAGGATGAATGTAATGAACGGACAGGCCGTCAAATGATGAATAGGTGAACCGTCAAGTGGATGTGTGAACGGACGAACCGTCGAATGATGAACGGGCGAACCGTCGGATGAATATAATGAATGAACGGATAAACCGTCGGATAATTGTTGATGGAATGAACGGGTAAACCGTCAGATGGATGTGTGAACGGATGAACCGTCAAAGGGAATGAATGTAATGAACGGACAAACCGTCAGATGATGGACGGGTGAACCGTTGGATGAATGTGTCGCTTCATAATCTTACGACGCTCTGTCTATAAATAGAACAGAAAATCAGATGAAATGGTCACGCTCACTTTTTAACATAAAGATTTCGTCTGGAGATGTATCCAAGAAGGCCGAGATCGTCCCGAAGGTGGAAGCGGGGACTGAAGAACTTCCAGACAAGCCGGCTCAGCAGATGACAGCGGATGAAGGTTCATCTGCCCCCAAGCTGCCAAAGGACATCTTGGACTTCCTTCTCGAACCAGGGAAGACTGAAGAAGAAGAAGCTATGAGAATGGCTGCTTGCAAGTTCCTGGTGGGTTCCAGCAAGAATGTTCTTAACTCTTTTGCTGATCATGTCTTTGATAAGGACGGCAGTGGTCCGCGTCCCAATTATGAGAAGGATGATAGTGACCTTCCTTGATATTATGTACTATCATTCAAGATGAAATAAAATTGAATTTTATTTATGAACTTGTCTGATAATTACAATCACTGTCTGTTACATTTACACATAATATTTCTTGAGGAATTTGCCATTGATGGGCATCATTGCAACTCGACCGTCTAGCTCTGTGAGTTGATAGGCTCCATTTGAAAAGACTTTGCTCACGATGTATGGACCTTCCCACTTCGCATCAAACTTGCCTTTACTCGAGTGAGTCATTGTCATAGGACGTCTGACTGTCAGAACGAGCTCTCCTTTCTAAAAGGCTCTGACTTTAACTTTGCGGTTGAAAGTCTTTGAGATACGGGCTTGGTATAACTCAATATGCTGTTGAGCCAATAGCCACTTCTCATCGAGCGCTTCTAATTCCTGGAGTCGGAGAAGATCGTTATTTTCTGTCGTGAGTTCATTGGCGATGGCAATCCTCAAAGACAGAATTTGAAGTTTCAGAGGTAGAACTGCATCACAGCCATACACCAAAGAGAAGGGTGTACAGTCTGTAGGGTTGCGGACCGTAGTTCGATAGGCCCAAAGACATTCCCCAAGCTTTTCACTCCAGTTTCGTTTGTTAGTGGACACAAACTTCTTGAGGAGCTTGATGATAGTCTTGTTGAAAGCATCAGCTAATCCATTAGCGGCAGGATTATAGGCTGTCGAAGCAACATTATCAATTCGGTGATCATCACAGAACCTTGTGAACTTTTGACTGATGAATTGAGGTCCATTGTCGTGGATGATTCTTCGAGGTACACCAAATCGATAGATGACATGGTGTTTGACGAAGTTGATGATGCTGCTGGTCTTGACTTCAACCAATGGTATAGCTTCAGCCCATTTAGAGAAGTAATCGATTATTGCCATTATGAACCGATGTCCTCTAGAAGAGGAAGGATTGATAGGACCGATGATGTCCATGCCCCAAGCTTCGAAAGGCCAGGAGGCAGCAGTCGGATGAAGGAATTCCGACGGTTGATGAATGAAATCTGCGTGGATTTGACAAGCTCGACATTTTCTCGCATATTCGATGGCATCAGATACCATAGAGGGCCAGTAATAACCCATACGTCGGATACGATCCTGTAGTTTAGGACCGGGTTGATGTGCTCCGTAAACACCATCATGAGCTTCATGCAATACTTGCTTCGCCTCATCTCCAGCAAGACAGCGCAAGAGTAGGCCGTCATAAGTCCGCCGGTAGAGAGTCTTGGTGGTCTGATTGTAGTAGAATCGCAGAGACCGCCGACGAATACTCGTAGCCTCCTTGGGATCTTCAGGGAGTATGTCATGGACCACAAAGTCGATGAAGGGAGCTCTCTAATCTTCACTGATAATATTGACTTCAGTAAGATTACTGAACTCAATATTACGATTATTTCCGACACAGAACAATTCCCGATTAGAGATGACCACTGTAGGTCCTAAAAAATCAAGTTGCACCTATTAACACAGAAAATCAAGATATACAACTTTCAGGTGAACTGTGCAGACATCAGATTGTGCAGCATTCCAATTGTGCACACCGGACTGCGCACACTTTCAACTGCACAGGCTGACGTGGCAATGTCAATATTATCTGACAAAATCAAATCTTTCTGACAGCTGACAGCACGAAGAACGAGGAGACTGTTCGTTTATTGCGCAGCACAGTGCTCGAGGATAGCTGTACATGCAGCACAATCTAGTGCCTGCGCAATCTAGTGCCTGCACAATCCATCTCTGCGCAATCTGAAGTCAGCGTAATTCATGTGGCGCACTTCATCTTAACAATTGACAAAAGTACACGTGGCATTCATGCCATCAATTCCTCACTATGTGGCAACCGCCTTCACACGATCATGCACATTTCAATCAAATGATGCCATGTGTCCAAGACAGTGAGCCCACAACCAGACAACTGCCTGTGCAGTCTGATGCTGCGCAATTCAGTTCCTGTGTAATCCAACTTGCGCCATCCAAAATAACTAAAAATTAGTTATTTCCAGAACTCTATAAATAGAGTTTCAAGTCTTCATTCAAAGGGAGGAGGGATCAGAGATCAGATAGAGAAATCAGACATAAAAGATCAGAGAGTTCAGGAGTTCTTGCCCAAGTGCTGCTGCATTCTTCCGAGGCTTTTGCCTTCAATTTTCCGAGGCTTTTGCCTTCAAGTCAACTTCAGAGGCTACCGTCTTCAAAATTCACATCGTCCAAGGGATAAAGCAATCGTCTTCTAGATTGGATTCCTACAGTTGTACCTTTCCCAGAATTTTTGTAATCTTTACAAAGTTTGTATCAATAAAGTTTCATACTTTTGTTTTTGCAAACAAAATGGCGACTCTACAGGGGACGACTTTCTCCTCCGACGAGGAAGTGACAACTCAATGTGACGTAGCGTCTATCGGGAAGACGCAGAAGACTCTGGTTGTGAAGGTCAACCAGACAGCCTATGAAGCCATGATCAACTCTAAGACCACTCCTCGCACTGCAACCACTTCTGCCATGAGCAAAGTGCGCCCAGTGTGGGTCTCCAAGACTGCTGCACAGTCCATCAACTCTGCCAGCAAGACTGCTGCGCAGTCTACCATGAAGCCTGCTGCGCAATCTGCTGCACAGTCTAAAGTTGCTGCCACTAAGACTGTTGCACAATATATCTCTAGCAAGAATGTTGTGCAATCTGCTGCTGCTAGTGCACAGAAGACTTCATATGCTGCCCTATCAAGGGGCAAAACTCCTCTGCCTCTGGCGCAGTTGGCTGCCAATCTTCCTGCGTAAAATAATACTCCAACAACTAGAGTGCATCCTGAACACTCTGTGGCCAGAACTCCTGATGCGCAAACCACAGTGTCTGTGGCCAGAACCAGAAAGTTCTCTGTCAAGGACTCTCCTGCACAACCTGCCAGTGTGCCATCCACTAATGCGCAAACCATGCCTGCACAATCCAAGAAAAACAGCCCTTTGGCTAATCTTTCTTCTTCTCACAACAAAGGAAAGAGTGCTGCTCCCCTCCAATACTCTGCTGCTCCTGCGCAATCCATTGGGGGTAGTCTTTTGGCTATTCCTCCTTCTTTCCAAAACAAAGGAAAAGGTCCTTTGGTCTTTTCTCAAACTTCCTCGTCCCATGACTTGGAAGACAACAGAGGGAAACGCTCTTTAGCTAACCCTTCTTTCCAAAACAAAGGAAAAGGCCCTTTGGTCTTTTCTCAGTCTTCTTCGGTCTTTACCGTAGAAGATCACACTGAATGTGCTCCGGCATCAATCAGTACAAAAATTCTTTCAAACAAGGATTCTTCTCTCTATGTTAAAAGAACTTGTACTGATCAAAGAGGAATCCTGCCTACTCCGGTAGCAGAATTCCAAGATCTCCCAACCCTCAAAATCTCCCATTCAAGACAGGGAAAATTGCTGGGGTCTCAAACAGAAACTCCTGGGGGTGAATTTGCAGATCTAAGAACTTATCTCAACAGGCCAACTTCGGTAAAACGCAAACAGCCAATGCCGAAGATCAAACATCATCAGAAACAAACTTCCACGATCAAGAATCCGGACACTTAAGCTAATGAAGTGAGTACTTCCCTGTATACTCAAGGGACAAAACATTTGAATAACCGGAACCATGTTCCGAATGTTATCAAAGAACATGTCCCTCGAACTTTTCCTCATCCCGTTGCTGTTCCTGATCTCCGAGAACACCTCAAGCAAAAATGGGACAACATCCCAATATCCCCATTGCAACCACTTGGACATCACTGTAACCACAAAGTTGTCATCAAGTGTTATTGTCAAACAACAAAACGATCTGTCTTCGATCGTCTGAACTTTTCTAACTCCGAACCTATGTCTGAAGATGAAGATGAGGTTTTGTACGCCTCTGTCAATATAACTTCCAGAGACACTGGGGGTAGGAAATGCTCCAAGCACGGGAAGCCTCGCAGGCCAAGCCAACGGTATTTGGATCTACTCCAAGAATCCTCTGAAGGAGTATTCCAACATACCCGTTCCCGAAGCCGATACACAATCGGTCAAAGGAATCTTCAAGATCCTTCTGGTCGTCTTCTTCCTTCTCACTCAGGAGATGATTCTTTCTCCGATTATGATGTATACAGTGAAAGCTCAGAACAAACAGTATCTTCCACTGTACCCAGGGAAGTGACAGCTTATGTTGTCAATGAAGATCCCGACGCTTCCAGTTCAGCCAGCCAAGAACAAAGAATAGCTGTACTAGAAGATAAGCTGAAGACCATGGCTGAGATGGTCGCAAGTATGCATTCCATCATTGTGGCTCAGCATACAGTCCCACCGACTGTACTGCCTACAAATCCTGAAATCATAGCATCATCGGTGCCTGTCAATGCTGGATTGAGGGTAGCACCTACTCAAATACTTCATGTACAAGTCCAACCTACACCCAGTCAGTCAGGTGCCGGGGGTAGTGCTTATCATGTTGTTCCTCCTTCTAATACTGTAGTTCAGCATGCTCCTTCTACATCAGTAGAAGATGCCAATGAAGCTGTGAAGCTCTTGCGAACTCAGTTCGAAGCTTTCAAGGAGAAGGACAACTTGCAAAGATTGGGGATCAAGCAACCTTACCCAGTTGAATGGAAGGAAGTCCCGTTTCCTCCGAAGTACAAGATCCCAACTATCTCGCTGTTTGATGGCAGCACATCTCCCAGTCAGTTCATTAACCACTTTGAGGTTATGACTGTTCAACTTCAACCAAATGACGCTCTTCTTACCAGAGTATTCGTCGGCTGTTTAGTTGGCGTAGCATACGATTGGTATAGAAGCTTGCTCGATGGTTGTATCACCTCCTTCTCTGGCTTAAAGCAAATCTTCTTGGAACGATTTTACGAGGGGATCAATGACATGACTATGTCAGCCCTTAATAAAATTAAACAAAAGCACAATGAAACTGCTGAGAGTTTCATCGAAAGATTCCACCGAGAAGCTTTGAAAATGCCTCCAGGAACTCCGGCTGCTGTCACCATAGACACCTGCAAGGCAAATCTTTTGCCTATCATCAGCATGTGGACGGGGTCTACTCAATTCCAAGAATGGCCATCTTTCATTGTCAACGCTAAAGCCGCTGAAGTTAGCGCCGACAAATTCAAGCAGCTAGGGGTACAAATGTCTAACCCCGATCGGGATGAACATCAAACATCAGGTGGTGGCAATCGCCAGAACAACCGTAAACCAAAAGAAACTTTGAACATCAATTTGAACAAGAACAAAGAATCTTTGGCGGTTAACGTAGCTCCTCCTACGTCCACCTCTACTCCTTCAGCACCTCCACCGAGAGAACCTTGTCCTAAAGTGGAGTATTCCTTTGACGAGAATGACACTGCTAGTATCTTTGATTGCTTAATCAAAAGCAATAAAATCCAACTTCCAGATCCCAAGAAGCCCGATGAAGTCGGTAAGACTGATCATCCCAAGTACTGTATCTACCACAGGTTCATCGGACATCCCACTCGAGCATGTTATGTGCTCAAAGGCAAAATCCAGGAGCTGGTCAATGCTGGCGTCGTCACTCTACAACAAGATGAGAAGACTGTTACTGCAAACATGGTATCAGTTCAGTTCGGTAACTTCCCTCTGCAGATGGTGCAGCATGGCATCATTCCTATTCCTAAAGCTACTCTCGAGATCGAGAATCTTCCTCCTCCACGAAGTGAAGGTCTCGTCCCCTTGTCTCTTGACAATGGCAAGATTATGTGGATTCATCCGAATCTTGCTTTAGAGTTCGAAGTTCCCTCTCCCTCCAAGAAGAAAGATCGCTCCAAGGGCAAGACAAAGACTTGCAATATGGTGTCTTTTGATCCCATAGTTGACGAGGAAATCCTACTGGGTACCAGATCAGGGAAAGCCTATTTGAAGGATTACCCCGAAACTTAAGAGAATCCTGCTTCTTCTTCTGAACCTACTCCAGTGCAGCCTACTTCTACTGAGGATATTCCTACTGCTTCCTCACCGGTTGTATTGCCCATTCCTTCCAAACCGACGGTCGCTGACAAAGGCAAACAGCAAGTCCGCTTCGACAAGCCTTTGAAGAATTATCTCCTTCTGGACTTGAAAAGTCGTACAACTTCGACATCCTAGCTCAATTGGCCAATACACCGGCCCGGTTGTCAATCTTCGAGCTCTTACGCCTCTCCAAAGAGACTCGAGAAACTTTGAGCGAGGCTCTCATGCAAGCTGAAACCTGCTTAGCTCTTCTGAAGAAGCCGGAAGCAGAACCAGTCTCTTACCTCCATTGTCATAGTATGTTGGAGTTTATTCCAAACATAACTTTCACACAAGATGACATGTTGATGGAAGACAACAGGCACGATCGTCCTCTCTACTATACAGGATATGTCGATTCAATGAAAGTCGATCGTATTCTGATAGATCCAGGGTCTGCCCTCAGCATAATACCGAAGACAATGTTGGATGCGTTGAAAATCCATGTACATAGTCTCTCCAGCACAATCACCACCATTCTTCGGTTCAACCAGGGAAGGAGTGAGCCTCTGGGCAAGATTCGTCTAAAACTCCAAATAGGCAATCTTCGCACAAAGGTTACTTTCTACATTATTGATAACCACGGTTGTTCTTACAATGCTTTGTTGGGAAGACCATTTCTGCACGAGCATAACATTGTCCCTTCGACTCTCCATCAATGTTTTAAATATGTTGATAACAATGGAGAGGTGCAAAAGGAGGTTGCTGATCTCTATCATTTCAAAGGTATCGAAGCATACTGCAATGTTGCTCGTATGTACAAGGATGAGTTCATGAAGGTTGTCCTATCTCTGGACACTGAAGAAGAGCAAGAAATAGTACCTAATGACACCCTCATCATTCCTGTCAAAGAGCGTGTTTCTCGTCCTCAATCCTCTAAGCCACCGGCTATTCACTTGCCAGTCCAGAAGCAATCTATTGATGATGATCAGGATAAAAGGGAGCTCACCTCTTCTGAGCCGCTTGTTATTGACTTACGTCGTAACAAGGACAAAAAGCAGCTCACCTCTTCTGAGCCACTTGTTATCGATTTATCTCAAAACAAGGAGAAAAGGGAGCTCACCTCCTCTGAGCCGCTTGTTATCGATCTCCGTCGTAACAAAGCCAATCCTCCTCTAGGTTCTTCTTCTCTCCCTCTTGTAATCAATCTGACTAAGCCTGCTAAGGCTAAAAGTCCTGCTGTAAATACCAATGTACAAATTAATGAAAAAGCATCTACTTTCCAGTATACTGATGTCATTTATCATACTAAATGCTATTTGGATATGTTAGATAGCTATCAGTCATTTACAATAGGAGTTGTGCAATCTCTTCAAACAAAGTTTTACGTGAACACCCAAAGGATTCATATCGTATTGTTCCCACTCGTAAGAAAGGCAAAAATCTAATACTTTTTAGTAAAGGACCGGAACAACAATTCAGCTATACGGATGATAGCAAAGTTAACGACACGGGACATCTTCAACTCCGTCGTTACAGTCAACAATCAAAAGACATCGTCCGAAAGATGGGTTACGACTTCAAGAGCGGTCTCAACTACGGTAAATGTAGAAAGACTCCTCTCCGTATAGCTGTTCCAAAAAGAAAGTCAGATATGTACTACAGCAGGACCAAAAGAGGTCTCGGATATGATTCTCCTCCGATGTTATCCCCAGCAGGCTCTGAATCCGATAGCGAGGAGCGTTCTAATTCTTCTGATTCCAGATCGTAGGATTCTGACACCAGCATTGACAAGTTCATCGGCTGACTGTATCTTCTAACATGGTCTCCGTTGAACTTCTAGAAGGCTATGACGAGGATATTGAAGAAAGTTCTGAAACAGATCCTTGGGCTCAACGAATGGATACCCAATGGGAACTCCGATTCGAACAAAGAGAACCTCCTACCGAAGATCAATTGGTTCAAATTGATGTAGGAGAGAGCGGGTCACCTCGTCCAATATTCATCAGCAAGAATCTTCCAGAGACAGACAAGCAAGAACTAATTCTTCTGATTAAAGAATACATTGATGTCTTTGCCTGGAGTTATGAAGACATGCCAGGTCTGGATCCTAAAGTTGCTACTCATAAACTGAACATCCTGCCGAATACAAAATCGGTCAAACAACAACAACGGCGTTTCAAACCAGAAATAATGGACGCAATCGATGACGAAGCCAAGAAGCTCATTGCTTGTGGCTTTATCAGAGAAGAGCAGCATCCTGATTGGGTAGCTAATGTTGTCCCAGTTCTAAAGAAAACCGGCAAAGTTCGAGTCTGCATCGACTTTCGGGATCTTAATGAAGCATGTCCAAAAGATGAATTTCCTCTCCCTATCACGGATGTCATGATTGACAACACCTGTAGATTTGATAGAATATCTTTCATGGATGGATTCTCCGGATACAATCAGATTCGGATGAATCCTGAAGATGAAAAGCATACTTCTTTCCGTACTCCTCGTGGAGTCTACTGCTATACTATCATGCCATTTGGTCTCAAGAACGCTGGTGCAACATACCAACGAGCCATGAGTACCATCTTTCGAGATCATCTGTGCAAGACTGTTGAATGCTATGTTGACGATATTGCTGTCAAAAGTCGTTTGAAAGAAGATCACATTCAAGACTTGAGAACCATCTTCAATCTCATGCGTCAACATCAACTCAAAATGAATCCCACCAAGTCATTCTTGGGTGTCTCTAGTGGCAAATTTCTCGGCTTCGTCATTACCTCTAAGGTTATACACGTGGATCCCGAGAAGATCAAAACCATTTAAGAGATGCGTCCTCCATACAACCTAAAAGAGCTACGAGGATTCCAAGGTCGACTTGCGTACATCAGGAGATTTATTTTGAATCTGTCTGGACGCTGCAGACCATTCACTCAACTCATGAAGAAGGGTGTATCTTTCGTTTGGACTGAAGAATGTCAACGAGCATTCGAAGACATCAAGCAGTATCTCATGAATCCACCGGTCTTGGTGCCACCAATTTCTGGCATAGCATTCTTAATGTATGTCCGTGCTATGGACCATTCATTGGGTGCTTTACTTGCCCAGAAGAACAAAGAAGGCCACGAACAAGCTATCTACTACCTCAGTCGTACTATGATTGGTGCCGAACACCGTTATAGTCCGGTCGAAAAAGAATGCCTAGCTCTTATGTTTGCTGTTCAAAAGACTCGGCATTACATCATTGGCCAAACTATTCATGTCATATCCCGAGTTAATCTACTTCGGGTACTGATGAAGAAGCCTAGCACACTCAATTCTCGGCTGGCTACATGGGCCATTCTACTAGCCCAATATGACATGGTATATGTTCCTCAAAAGTCTGTCAAAGGTCAAGCACTGGCAGATTTCTTAGCAGCTCATCCTGTTCCAGAGACGTCCAAACTCTATGACGAAATTTCAGACGAGACTTTGGAATCTAATACAATCTCCGAAGAATTTTCTACTTGGCGCCTATTCTTTGATGGTGCATCCAGAATTGGACCCAATGGTGCCATTGTCGCAGGAGTTGGAGTTGTCCTTGTTTCTCCAGACGGGTCAACTATCCAAAGAGCCTATTCCCTAGATGAGCCCTGCTCCAACAACGTGGCAGAGTACAATGCTCTACTCATTGGCCTTCAGCTAGCCAAACAACTAGACATCGAGTATCTCAAAGTCTATGGTGACTCTAAGTTGGTTGTTAATCAAGTTAGAGGAACCTATGAAGTTCGCCATCAAGATCTAGTGCCTTACTTTGAAGCGGCAATCAACATGGCTACATCATTCAAAGCCTTCTTTGTTGAATATGTACGCCGAGCTTGCAATACTGAGGCAGATGCTTTGGCCAATCTTGCAGCAGTCCTAGCCATCCCTATCAGAAGACAACAGGTGGTGGTTATCTCTAATCGAGAATTGTTTTGCGTCGAAAACAATCGTAATATTGAGTTCAGTAATCTTACTGAAGTCAATGTTATCGGTGAAGATTGGAGAGCTCCTTTCATCGACTTCGTAGTTTATGACATACTCCCTGAAGATCCCAAGGAGGCTACGAGTATTCGTCGGTGGTCTCTTCGATTCTATTACAATCAAACCACCAAGACTCTTTATCAGCGGACTTATGACGGCCTACTCTTGCACTGTCTTACTGGTGATGAAACAAAGCAAGTACTGCGTGAGGCTCACGATGGTGTCTGCGGAGCACATTAACCTGATCCTAAGCTACAGGATCGCATCCGACGCATGGGTTACTACTGGCCCTCTATGGTTTCTGATGCCATCGAATATGCAAGGAAATGTCGAGCTTGTCAAATCTACGCAGATTTTATTCATCAACCTTCAAAATTTCTTCATCCGACTGCTGCTTCCTGGCCTTTTGAAGCTTGGGGCATGGACATCATCGGTCCTATCAATCCTCCTTCTTCTAGAGGACATCGGTTCATATTGGCAATAACCGACTACTTTTCTAAATGGGCTGAAGCTATACCTTTGGCTGAAGTCAAGACCAGCAGTGTCATCAACTTCGTCAAACACCATGTCATCTATCGATTTGGTGTACCTCGAAGGATCATCCATGACAATGGACCACAATTCATCAGCCAGAAGTTTACGAGATTCTGCGATGATCATCGGATTGACAATGTTGCTTCTACAGCCTATAATCCTGCCGCTAATGGATTAGCTGAAGCTTTCAATAAAACCATCATCAAGCTCCTCAAAAAATTTGTATCTATTAACAAACGAAATTGGAGTGAAAAGATTGGTGAATGCCTTTGGGCCTATCGAACTACGGTCCGCAATCCCACAGGCTTTACACCTTTCTCTTTGGTATATGGTTGTGAAGCAGTTCTTCCTCTGGAACTTCAAATTCCTTCTTTAAGGATTGCCATTGCTAATGAACTCACTACAGAGAATAATGATCTTCTCCGACTTCAAGAATTAGAAGCGCTCGATGAAAAGCGGCTATTAGCTCAACAGCATATTGAGTTATATCAAGCCCGTATCTCAAAAACTTTCAACCGTAAAGTTAAAATCAGAGCCTTTCAGCAAGGAGAACTTGTTCTAACAGTAAGACGTCCTATGACTATGACTCACTCGAGCAAAGACAAGTTCGATGCGAAGTGGGAAGGTCCATATGTTGTAAGCAAAGTCTTTTCAAATGGAGCCTATCACTTTCAGAGTTAGATGGTCGAGTTGCAATGATGCCTATCAATGGTAAATTCCTCAAGAAATACTATGTATAAATGTAACGGAGATTTTATGTAAATAAAATCAGACAGTTCATAAATAAAGTTTGATTTTTATTTTTTTCATCATAAAAGATGTTACATGATATCAAGGAAGGTCACTATTGTCCTTCTCAATATTAGGACGCGGATCACTGCCGTCCTTATCAAAGACATAATCAGCAAAAGAACTGAGGACTTCTTTGCTCGAGCCCACCAGGAACTTATAGGCAGCCATTCTCATGGTCTCTTCCTCTTCAGTCTTTTCTGGTTCAAATAGAAAATCCAGGATATCCCGCGGTGGTTTGGGTACAGACGAACCTTCGTCTACTTCTGCCTGCTTTGGCTGGATTGGATCGGCAGTACGTTCTTCAGTGCTCACTTCAATCTTCGGAACAATTTCAGCTTTCTTGGATGCATCTCCGGACGACATCTTTATGTTAAAAAGTAGAAATGGTTATTTCTTCCAGATTTTTGTTCTATTTATAGGCAGAGATTCTCAAGACAACGAAACGACACAATCATTTGACGGTTCATCCGTTCATCATCATCAGATGGTTCATCCGTTCATTCACATTCATTCGACGGTTCATCCGTTCATTCACATTCATTCGACGGTTCATCCGTTCATCATCATCAGACGGTTCATCTGTTCATTCATATTCATTCGACAGTTCATCCATTCATTCACATTCATTCGACGGTTCATCCGTTCATCATCATCAGACGGTTCGTCCGTTCATTATCATCATCCGACGGTTCACCCGTTTATATGACGGTTCATCCGTTCAATATCATCATCTGACGGTTCACCCATTCATTCAATTCATTTGACGGACCATCCATTCATCCCGATGATTCATTTCGTTCATTTATTTCGTTCACACATTTTGACGATTCATTTCGTTCGTTTATCCATATTAGCAACTTGTCGTCTTCGATTAAGTTGTCTATTTTTGAAATAATAATATTCAACAAATTATATTCTGCCACGTCCACATTACCTCTGAGCAGATATAATGAATATAATTATTTTCTATAAAATCATCAAGAAATATATCATGTCCTACACCTCTGAATATATTTTCTATCGCTATTATTTGTATCTGAACAAGATATACAAGAAATAATAGAGCCACAACAAAAATGTCTTTTATTGATCAAAATTTAAGACATTACATGCATAGTATAAAGAAAGACAAGAAGATACAAGATGTTCTTTCTACTGAGACGGAGGCATTATCAGATTAGCAATCTGTTGTTTAAAAATCTGCAACCGTTCTTCACGAGATGCCATCACTTTCCTCCTGGCCTCTTCCATCCCAGATTCTTCATTAAAAACGGGCATGGTCACCATTCGGCGAGTGATTTCAGCATTATGAGCTGCTACATACTCGTTTCTTTCCTGAGTTATAGCATCAATTTGTTGGATCGAAGTCTGATGCTCTGTAACTTTATTTTCTAGTTCCTCTTCGAGACGAGCAATTTTCACTCTCAGCTCAGCAATCCTTCTTTCTCTTCTCTCAGCAGTTGAGATCACCGTTTCCAGCTTGGAATTATATTCAGCAGATTTAGTAGTATATGCATCCAAGAGGTTCTGGAGATTCACTCTTTCAATTACAGCTGCCTGAGCCATTTGTTCAAACTATGCCTGCACTAAAGGTTCCACTTCCCCTTTGTTGAGGTCTTTATAGTTCTTTATGGAGATTTCCAGCTCATTCAATACATGGTCAAGGAAAGTGGCCTGAGCCTCATCACCTTGCTCCCGGATGGCCTTCACCAAGAAAGAAGTCGGACTTCTAACCATGAAAAAATCAGTATCTTCTTTGTCCATCATTCTATTAATCAGAGGTCCCAAGGACTCGAAGAAGCATTTGGTGAATGATTGAATGACAAGCTGATTAGTCGCCAGAGCACCAGGAGTTGCAGCTACTCCTATTGATGACGAAGCTGCAGGACGCTCGATTTCTCGTATCTGAACAGCAGGCTCTTTGAATAAGGGAACCAAAGTGGAGCTGGTTGCTCCTCCTGGTTGTTCCTCTGTAAAATCAAATACTGTCACTTTGCCTGTCATTGGCTATTGATAAAGAGAATCAAAAGTGAAAACAGTCTTACCATGGGTGGATCCAGCAACAGGCTTATCATCTGCAGGAACAGACTTTAGCTGAGCAGAAGTAGCTTCAGACGCTACTGCTTGGCTACTCCCTGCTTCAGAGCCATAAGATAAATGGCTGCTGCTACTGGCAATTGTCGTTGCCAGTACTATGTCCATGCATGTTTGAGGAGCAGAAGAGGATCCGGGTTCTGTATGGATAAAAGTAACGATGTTAGCTATCAAAGTTATTTATTAAAAGAAGATCGCTAATTTTATTACAATACCTTCGGAAGCAGCAACTGGAGTTTTCTCCAAATCTACCTCTTCATCAGCAGTCTTCTCCGGAGATCTCGGCACCTCAGCCTCCTTTTCAGGAGTCAGAGTGTCTCGAGGGGATGTATGGATTTCAACATTCTCTTCCGGCTTTTGTGTCTCATCAGCAGCTTCTGATGAGGCGCTCTCCTCGTTCTCGCTGTCCTTGGGAACCTCTACATTAGAAGCATCAGCGGTATGATCAGCTTCTTCTTGGTAACCGAAGTCACAGCCATATAAAGCTTCGATCATCAAACGATCTTCTTCCGCAAGGCTTGCTCCAGGTGTAAGAGGAAGTTGAGTAGTCTCCGCAGCAGGTGCAGGAGATCGTACGGCATTATGCTCTTCCTCTACAATGTTATCTCTAGGCTCTTCAGCCTCATTTCTTTGGTCCAGCTCTTCCTTCTGCTTAATTTCCTCTCTCTGCTCTGGACTGGGAGTCTTATGTCCAGCCTCAGAAACAGGAGTGGGAGAGGGCATGGTGAGTCCTGCTGCAGCGTCTATCACGATCGAAGATAAAACTTGTCCTCTGCGGACCAACCTTTTCTTCCTATGCAGAGGTCTCTCAGGACTCTCTACGTTTATTGCCTCGACTTGTTTTGAACAAAGGTCGGTGTGGCAGCTTCTTCCTGTTGAATTGTCTCGGCCAGCTGCCGAGATTGAGATCTGGTTGTAACCTTTTCTGAAGAATGATCCAAGATCAGTTTCTTCTTCGCAGCTGGGACGGAAGGCTCCTCTCTCCTTCTCTTCTTGGCTGGAGATTTAGCAACCTTCAAAGAAATACGCAGTGGCGCGTTAACCTTTTCAGGGAACATAGCATCCCTCGAAACTTCTAAGGGTGCATCCACTGGCTCGTGCACCTCATCATTACCTGGAAGTGACATGATGACTCCTCCCTTCTTCAATCTCGTTGCAGACGCGAAGCTATCCGCAAGATTGAAGTTCTAAACAAAAGTGTTCGATGATGTATAAAACATCGAATATGTGAACAGCATACGAGGGCCATGACTACTATTTACCGGCATCGAGAACGTTACTTTCGTATCTCGAGCGTTGTAATAAGCCCAAGCTCGGGCTCCATCTATCAAAAACCTTTTTCTTGTAGGCATGAAATAGCATTACCTACGTGGAATTGGTCGTACCCAAACTGCCGAGCAAACTAGCTGGGAAGATATGGCTCCAAGTAGCATTCTTCTTCAAATCGATATACCAAGTAGGATGGACGAATTGTCTTCAACCAATTAAAAGTTGTACGGCTCAAAGGTTGCATCTTTGAGTCAACCATGTTGGTCGACATTTGTTCATATTCGGCAGGAGGAACAGTGCAATAGAAGTTCCATCCTTTGCCAAGGTTTAAAGCATATCTGCAATCCCTCAAGAAGTGTATTTCCACTTTCCGTGGGAGAATCTCCGCAAAAAGCTGCCACTGATTGGTCCCATGTCGGGGTCCATCAAAGTAGGATGGTGTAGAAGCAACCACCCGAACAGATAAGTATACGGCAATTCTAGCCGAGGAAACTCTTTCTCGCCCTTAGCTTTCAGCATCAATTCGACGTACAGGCGGAGACTGGCGTTCATTCTACAAGTCATCGCCGATAATAGATCCATCTTGTAGCCGAAGACTAGTCGAACGACAGCAAAAGGAATACCGCGATGGAAGCGGTCTACGGCACTTGATCCTGGAACGACAAATCTGCAGAGCCAATATGTCAAAAAACCTGCCAGTTGGCTTCTTTTGACATAAATCGATATTCTACTCTCAAATAACTCTCTAGAGTGTCTCCTTTCTTTAGAGGAGGACATTAATAATCGTCCTTGATCTCAACATCCAAGTCACCACTTCTCTCCATTAATTTCACCACCTCAGTGCTGCTCAGTGGTATAAAGAAGTCGGGATAGCAGTTGTCATATTCCTTGGTCTTCTTTTCTTCAATATGGTTGAGGAACAGATAAGGCAACCATTTTGATGAATAGCAGGTACCAGATGTACCACTTTTGTAAAACAGAGTGCAGATTTTATAATGACATAGCAGTTCTTCGAAGACTTCTACCATGGCTGCGTTCTCTTTTCGAAGTTTGTCCAACTCATCATTAGTTGGAACAAATTCCTCATACGGGGCATCCCCCATCGGCAGGTAAGAGATGTACTGCATCTCGTGAAGGGCAAAGCCAATCTCTCCGCAGGGAGTCATAAAAGTCCCTGTCCTGTAGTTGTATCTTTCTGCTAGAGCCAGAAATAGATACGGATTGGGGGCGAAACCGTAAACAGTGGCATGCACTGCTTGATACAAGTTAATCTGCTGAAGTTTGTCTTCAAACTTAGTCAAAATCCAGTTTGCTATACAACTCCATCTCTTATATTCTGGGTTCACCAGTCCAGTTAATCTGAGGTCTTGATCTGGATACCTCCCTT
>JANAVB010044635.1:0-23978 GCA_029216955.1 Iris pallida | reverse complement strand
CCGATGCAGCAACACCAGCATAGACTACCCCAGCATCATCAGGGAAGGGGCCAGCAGCAGCACCAGGCTAGGCCGCAATATGGGAACCAGCAAGGAGGTCGAGGGCAGGCATTCACACTGTCCTTGGAGGAGGCATTAGCATCGGAGATGTTGTGGCAGGTAACATTCTTGTCGTCTCATATCCCGCAGTAGCATTGTTTGATTCGGGAGCATCGCACTCATTTATATCTGCACAATTTACGACACGGCTAGGAATGGAGTTCGAGGCATTGCCAGGAAGGTTAAATATACTCACTGGCAATGGGCTCGTAGGAGTTAGTAGAGTTATTCTAGCGTGTAGTGCTGTAGTTTGCGGGCATTCCTTACCCGCCCAGTTGATAGAATTTCCTGTTAGAAATTTCGACGTTACCTTAGGCATGGACTGGCTGAAAGACATCATACGACAATAGATTGTCGTAGTGGGAGTGTATCTTTTGATATTCCAGGCATGAAGAAATTCACCTTAGTCAGATCAGAGGCAACTCAGCAAGAGCAGGAGTAATAACAGCAATGGAAGAAGTTCAGGTTCCGAAGGTAGTTGAAGAATTTTTAGACGTGTTTCCCGAAGAACTTCCCGGTCTGCCACCGGTTAGAGATATTGAGTTCAGTATAGAATTGGCACCTGGGACTAAACCAATATCAGATCGGTAATACAGAATGGCGGATTCGGAGCAGGCCAAGGTATATCAGCATATAGAGGAATTGAAGGAGAAGAAGTTTATCCAAGCTAGCATATCGCCATGGGCAGCACCAGTAGTACTTGTGGGGAAAGGATGGATCATCCAGATTGTGTATCGATTACAGAAAGCTTAACGCGGCAACAGTAAAGAACAAGTACCTATTACCAAGGATCGAGACTTATTTGATCAGTTGAGCAGGGCTAGAGTTTTCTCCAAGATAGATCTTCGTTCAAGGTACCATCAAGTGAGGGTTCGAAAGGAAGACATTCCCAAGACAGCATTCAGGTCGAAGTATGGACATTATGAATTCTAGTAATGCCGTTTGGTTTGACCAATGCTCCAGCTATATTCATGGATTTGATGAACCGTATCTTTATGCCGTATTTAGATCAGTTTGTCGTAGTATTTCTTGACGACATTCTTGTGTACTCTGCTAGTGAAGAGCATGAAGACCACCTCAGGAAAGTGTTACAGGTTCTGAGAGAGAACCAGTTGTATGCCAAGCTCAGCAAGTGTGAGTTCTGGACGGATCACATTTCATTCTTGGGTCATATCGTATCAGGAGCTGGAGTAGCAGTGGATCCCAAGAAGGTAGAAGCAGTAGAGAGTTGGCCAATACCCAAGACCGTAGCTGATGTACGGAGTTTCTTACGATTGGCAGGATATTACAGAAGATTTGTGTCAGATTTTGCAAAACTTTCAGCACCCATGACCCGCTTGACACGGAAGGATGTGCCATTCGTTTGGTCGGCAGAATGCCAGTCATCGTTTGAGAATTTGAAGCAGAAGTTGATATCAGCGCCTATTCTTACATTGCCAGTTGGACCCGGGGGTTTTACTGTATATTGTGATGCGTCAGGTAAAGGATTTGGATGTGTCCTCATGCAGCACGAGAAGGTGATAGCATATGCATCTAGGCAGCTTCGGGACCACGAGAATTACCCAACTCATGATTTGGAGTTGGCGGCAGTAGTATTTGCTTTGAAGCTATGGAGGCATTACTTATATGGTGACCGAGTGGACATGTACACAGACCATAAAAGTCTGAAGTACATCTTTACTCAGAAGGAGCTGAACATGAGGCAGAGAAGATGGTTAGAGCTGATCAAGGATTACGACGTGGAGCTTCAGTATCATCCAGGCAAGGCGAATGTGGTAGCAGACGCTCTTAGCAGAAGAGGCGGCGCATTTATGTTGACAACGCAGAGGCATATCTTAGAAGACCTTCAGGAGATGGGCATCGAAGTTATACTTCCTAGTGATGTAGGGATTCTGGCGAGTCTACAAGTTCAATCCGACTTGGTAGGCAGGATCAAGGCAGCCCAGGCACAGGACCCAAGGATTCAGAAGCTTAGGGCAGAATGTGAGTCAGGACTCAGGAAGGAGATGACAATTTATGAAGACGGTACACTTAGGTTTGGATCTCGTCTATGCGTGCCTAGTGGAGATATTAGACAGGAAGTTATGACAGAAGCTCACAGTTCCCAGTATTCTATACATCCTGGAGGGACCAAGATGTACCAAGATATCAAGCAGCACTTCTGGTGGAATGGGATGAAGAGGGAGATAGCTGGGTTTGTTTTCCGTTGCTTGATATGTCAGCAGGTAAAGGCAGAACAACAGAGGCCAGCTGGATTATTACAACCGCTTCCTATCCCGGAATGGAAGTGGGAACACATCACAATGGACTTTGTGACCGGTTTACCGAGATCATCAAGTGGTAAAGATGCTATTTGGGTGATAGTAGATTGGCTTACAAAGGTAGCACATTTTCTTCCTTTCAGAATAGGGCAATCTACAGAGAAGTTGGCAGAGTTGTATATGCAACAGATAGTTAGGCAGCATGGAGTCCCTGTCAGTATCGTGTCAGACCGAGATACCCGCTTTACATCGCATTTCTGGAAGAGCTTGCATCATAGTCTGGGTACCAAGTTAAGATTTAGCACGGCTTACCATCCGCAGACGGATGGGCAATCAGAAAGGACAATTCAGACTTTAGAAGATATGTTACGAGCTTGTACCCTAGATTTTGGAGGATCTTGGGAAAGCCACCTGCACTTAGTTGAGTTCTCATACAACAACAGTTATCAAACAAGTATCCAGATGGCGCCATTTGAGGCACTATATGGTAAGAAGTGCAGATCGCCACTAGCATGGGATGATATCGGGGAAAGGAAGATACTAGGCCCAGAAATGATTATCCAGACGGTTGAAGTGATTAAGGGAATTAGAGAGCGACTTCGTGTTGCGCAGGATCGGCATCGTCATTGGGCGGACCAGCATCGTAGGCCGCTAGAGTTTTCTGTTGGGGACCACGTGTTCTTGCGGATCTCACCTACCCGTAGGGTCATTAGATTTGGCGTTCGCGGGAAGTTGAGTCCGCGATACAGGCCCATTTGTTATTCTTGATAGGGTAGGCGATGTTGCTTATCGTTTGTCCCTTCCACCTTCGTTACGAGAGGTGCATGACGTGTTTCATGTATCTCAATTACGAAGGTATGTATCGGACCCCAGCCATATCCTCGATCATTCAGAACTGGTTGTTGGTACCAACCTGTCTTACGAGGAGCAGCCTGTGTCCATCTTGGACCGAAGAGAGAAGATACTCAAGAACCGAACAATTAACCTTGTCCGGGTTGCTTGGGGTCATCACTCTTTGGGAGAGTCAACGTGGGAACGTGAGAATGATATCCGATCACGGTATCCACACCTGTTTGACTCACAAGGTATATCTTTTTTGTGTACCTTGATTGTCTTGATTCCTCATGCTTATCACCTTATGGGTAGAACTGATTGATATCGTAGATTGATGGATTTACATATATAGTACTTGCTTTTGATATGGTAAATGATTGCTTGCTCACTAGAATTGCTTGTATTAGTTAGCTTCGATATTTCTACCTGCTTGGATTTGAAATTTCGAGGACGGAATTTTTTCTAAGGAGGGTAGAGATGTCACTCCCCGTTCCCAGAATACGTATTTTTATACATGTACTACTTGAATGTATTTATTTGATATTTATCATGTATTATCCTGTATTTAAATTCCTTTAATTTCATGTTAATCAATTAATCTGCTCTTTAAATTTTTATGTTAATTTATTTCCTGTAATTATATTTCTACAATTTTATTTCTGTACTTTATTTCCTGCTTTTATTCCCTGCCTTAGTCTTGCTTATTTGGGTTCGGGTTGGCTTTGGTTGGATCCCCTACAACCCGACCCATTGGACCCGGCCCATTAGCTCCCACCTACCACCCCTTCATTTAAAGCCACCCTCTCCATTCTCTCTCCTCATTACTCATTCTCACCATTACTCCTCTTCTTCTTCTTCATTACTCTCTCCACCTACCAAACCGTAGGCAAGTACAACTTGCTCCATATGAGAACCCATGTTTTTGTGGTTCATTTGCCTTCCTCTCGTGATCCTAAGAGAGTTTAGAACTTGGCATTTTTATTTCGAAGTCTTAATTTTTGTAGATCTAGAATAAGTTATTTTTGGAGTTTGGTGGTTTTGATCTATCAAACTTCTTTGTTTTCAAGTTTTGATGGTTCTATGTTGTAGAGAATTTTATTCTACCCAATTTTGACCTTTGGAAAGTTGGATTTGGACTTATTTTGACCAAGTTATGGACTTTTGAAGCTTTGGGGTGCAACCATGGAGTTCTTGCTGTTTGGAGAAGACAGTGAGCAGTGTACGCTAGCTTTTTAGCTTGCGTCACTGAGCTGTGCGCGCTCTTTAGCGCAGCGCAGTATGGAGTCCATACGCTGCCTTTTTAGGAAGCGTGTGTCTTGCATACGCTACCTTTTGGAAGCGTATGTCGTATGGAGTTCATACGCTGCCTTTTGGGAGCGTATGACTTGCATACGCTGACTTGAATGGTCAGGAGTCGTATGGAGTTCATACACTGCCTTTTGGGAGCGTATGACTTGCATACGCTGACTTGAATGGTCAGGAGTCGTATGGAGTTCATACGCTGCCTTTTGGGAGCGTATGACTTACATACGCTCACTTGGATAGTGAGGAGTCGTATGAAGTTCATACGCTGTCTTTTTGGAGCGTATGTCTTGCATACGCTCACTTGGGTGACTAGGGGTCGTATGGAGTTCATAGCGCTGCTTGACTTGAGCGTACGCTGACCTTACTTACCCTGGATCTTCTATAGCCCTGTATATTGATATTTTATTAGATATTTAACGTCCATTTTATATCCTTACGCCTTTTGGCATAAACTTGATAAATCATGATATGTTAATATTTCTGTTAAATATGGATTGTTACGTGGGATGTACCATGTGTCGTGAATTGAGTTATAGATACCCTGATTGACTGGAATTAAACCCTGAGAGTTGTAGACTCGACCCCACTGAATATTAGTTGACTTTCATGCCTTGTCACCATTGATAATGATGGTTATCTTGACTAAATTAATCATGCGTTCCTAGTTGGAACTAAGAGGCTGGCTAGTCGTCTTATTAAATTAAATGAATGAGACACGTTCATGTTATGAACTATTGTAATCGACTGGCTGATCCCGAATATTGACATACATGCACATGCAGGTTTCAATCTATTTATTTATTTATTTATTTATTTATTTAATTTCTACAAAAGAAGCATGTGTACTTTATGGTCAAGGCATGATTACCGTGGTTAGATTTGATTGTTGCATTACGCTATGTAAGACCTGCAACCTAACCGCACTGGTATCGTTGTAGAGTTGTGCATATCGTACCCCGTACGAAAGTACTCATTTGAATGACCATGATCCACGGCATGGGATTTTACTCAACGTAGGGACTATTAAGTTAAATAAAATAATAATTGCATGGAGAGAATGGATTCTCGAGTTCTTATATGACAGCCCCCTTGGGACGAGTAGTATCCGACGGGCCGACTGGTTCCCACAGATACTGTAAATCTGCCACACGGGCAGGAAACAGTATCTGCTTATATTATTATTGTATATTGTATATTGACGGGCGTCCTGCTAGACTCGTCTAATTCATGCATGGCGCACATGATTCTCTGGATAGACTAGCCTTGCTTGCACATAGTAAGAACTGAGGAATCCCTAATTGAATTATTCCAGGATAACTTGGAACACACAGTAGCAAGCCGTAGTAGTTGAATGGCCATTTAAATTGACTTGTTTGTGTATGTACTACTCTGTTACCTAACTGGGATGATCAGAATGTCAGGACATGACGGGTCAACTTCTGTCCTTGTTTGGTTGGGAGGTTGGTTCGAAGTGTCGTGATGTTATGAGAATCCTAGTGGCAAGCAGAGATCTATTTTTCATATTTTTTATCACTGGTTTTAGTTCTCATGTCGTGCTTCCTTGTGGTACTTGCTATTAGAGGTCTAACCTCTCTGGTTTTGCATGGCCAGATTTAGAGCCGGTCCCCGAGGATCCAGCTTACTTCTACCTCCAAGATGGTCAACACTAGAGGGATGATCGCAGGAGGACTCGAGTGGGTTTCTTACTTCACCGCTCGTTTTGTCACTTACTTATACTTAGCCGTTTGGCACCGACATGTTAGTCGGATTGTCTTGTACTTACTTTTACATAATTGTAATTAAAGTCAGACTGCAGCTGATAACAATTGTGTATACTTTTGCTACATCAATCTGGCTATGTTTTGTAAAGCCAGATATCAAGAACATTTTGACAGAGCATTTGGGACGCCTTACTGCTTTATCTTACATGTTCTCTATTTCTGTTTCTTGTTTGAATGATTGAGACAATAGATGTGTAATGACCATAGTGAGACTTTCATGTAGTATGCACCCCCTCGTCTTTAGACAGCATTGATCGTATTATACGGTATTCATACCCGTAATACGTAGCTGGCTGAGTATTCCCCCGCTCTCCAGTATTCTGGTTCTGGGGCGTGACAGCGGGATATGCTTTTAAGGCGTGGGTTTGGTAGGCTGTGAAATCGTATTCATTTTATGGCATGCTAGTGCAGGTCATGAATGCTGTGAGTTCCCTAAAATGTTACGGTTCGCATAAATGCAGGTCGTAAATGATGACATTTAACGGTCCTAAAAATGCCAGTCATAATAAAAGCCAAAATGAAAAATTTACGGCTCGCATTTTCGGTGCGCCGTAATATTATATTATTTACGGCCTGCATCCGATGCACGCCATAAATGAGAGGCCGTTCTTCCTCTTTTTTTGTCTTTTCTTTTCCAACACTTCTACCCAACAAGTTCGACTTGAAGTGCTTGAATTTGCAATGCCTGCAAGACGAACAACCACCATTAGAACAAATTATTGGCCTAGAAGTTCAAGTACGTTTAGTGCACTTTTTGAATTTGCACTTTTAGACTTGTTTGCAATCTAAACCCTAGAGAGACGAACCTCGTTGATCCTTGCAAGTGCTCAAAAATCAAATCTTCCTAAAGGGAGAATTCGAACGAAAATTACACTAAGGATCTGTTTGGTAGACATGAAGTAGATTTTGGATTAATTTGTATACTACATGGAACTTCCACTTATAATTACATGTTTAAGTAATTAATCATTCGCAAACTTAAGTTCCTTCTGTTAGATTGTGCACAAAAATGTACATTATGCATCAAGAGCCCGATTGTCGTCATCTGGAAGTTAATTTGATTTGAAAACGTTTTTACGTACAATGTACCTAACTGGTCCTAGATTTGGCCATACTAGTCCAATTCATCGCAGTGTTTCCATTCGAACTCGTCAGAATTTAAAGTCACGACCGGTGGTCATCTGCAACTGACATGCATAACATGTTCTGCACTTCATATTTATTCAAGAACATGCCTATTTATTGAAGCTAAATGCGAATACGACAAGTTTACTTAATATAGATTTTCACCGTAGTCGTCTGTAATTTTTTTTAATATTATGAAATAGTTAATAACTCACAGTTTAGACTCTTCTCAATTTTAATTTGTTGTGTTGAAATAAGTTCATAAATTAAATACAAATTGTTCTGCTTCTCTAGATTAAGTAACAAACAGGATTACAATCAGTAAACACTTGTTCAAAACTTTCTAAAGATGTCAAAATGCTACAAAAGCTCACGAGTACGTACTTCCTGAATTAGTACTAATTAGTTTAGTTACATATTTGGGGATTTAGTCGCTCCAGCAGATGAGCATGGTGATACATCTGCGCACGATGTAGAGCTTGGCTCGTTGTTCCTTCACCAGCCTCGCGCACCGGCCGGAGAACCACCGTCTTCGGGTGCACGTTGATCTTCTCGCTTTCGGCATGCCGGGTGACCTCTTCAAAAGGGTCACCCTTTTTTCGACAGCTATTGCTGTTGACGATATTCTCGATCTCCTGCTGTTGCTGCTGCTGCTGTTTCTGATTCCTTTTTTCGACAGCTTCCACTTCTCATCCATATAAACCTCCATTTGTACTTTGTAGTAGTAGTAGTAAAAGAGTTGGGTTTTTGAGTGTGTAACTGGATGATATGAAGTGAAGGTATTTATAGGGGTTTAAGGAGGGTTTTGAAAGAATTATGCTATTTGGCTCCCAAAATATTTGGGTGATATCATCTTCCATTATGTGGCATCTGACATGGCATATGACGTAACAGCTAAAATGACAAATTTTAACCCAAAAAGTTAATTATCCAAAAAAATTTAATGTTAATGTTAATATTAATTTTAATATTAATGTTAATGTTAATTTTAATATTAAGATTAATTTTAATGTTAATTTAATGTTAATTTATTAATTTACTATTAGTTTTAATTTAATATTAATTTTATTGTTAAATTTTGTCATGTCAGCTACCATATCAGTAACTATGTCATCTGCCACATAATGGAAGATGGTATCACCCAAATTTTTTGGGAGCCAATAGCATTTTTGGTTTTGAAAACTGGACCAATGATAGAACCAAATTTTTTTGGTATAGGTCAGACCGGGGCTCAATCCGGGTTCAAATAGACTTGGTTTGGCTTGGTTCAAATAGGTAAGATATCCATATTTACTTATTGGTTTAATTTGGTTTGGTTTGGTCATAAGTATTAGATTGGTTTAATTTTACAACAATAAGATCGATCAAAAAACCATAATCAAATGGTCCAAATTTCACATGATAATTTTTTTTTCTAAAAAATAATATCAAAATTGGTCGGTTCAATTGTGAACCGGTTCGGCCGGTTCACCGATTGAATCGGATTTTCACAAAAAATCGACAATTTTTTAAAAGATTCGGTTTTAGTGGAATCAGACCAATTTTTTGACATAAACTGGTTGGATCCAGCCCAGCCGCCGTTCTGAACTGGTTTTACAACATTGGCTTAAGGAGGGTTTGGAGTAAGTCAAGTCAGAAAAGTTGCCTGGAACTGGAGTTACTCCTTCACATGCATGGGACTTACTATGTTAATTAGTTAATATTAGGGTTTTAATAATTTTACAAGTGGGATGCATGTTCCCTGTCTCCATGACCAACGACAATTGGCTGCAGCACCAGCTCCGAGTAAAAAGCTTCAAAAGGAAAGTGCATGCACGCCTGGGTGAACCAACCGAAAGAGTACTGTTATGCCACATATATTGTACTTCTTTTGTCTCTGTGGATTATATTAAGGCAAATGTTAAAGGCCACCACATTTTTACTAAGGACTAACAACCTACTAAGGACAACCATCCTACACTTATATTTTACTAAGGGCAACCTAAAATGAACAATTTTACTAAGGGCTACCAAAGAAAAAAAAAAAGAAAAAAAACCCAAAACCCAAACCACCCCCCCCCCCCCTGCCCGTTCGTTCCCACCTCCTCCACAAATCCCCTCCCCTCTCCGACAGCCCCCCGTTACCACCCCCCCCCCCCCCCGGGACGGAACGTCGAAGGCGCATTCTCCTTCTTTATTTCTTTTTTCGTTTCTTCTTTTTTCACAAAAGCACACATCAAAATCCAAATTCTCACTGTAAAATTGAAAAAATTCTACATATATGGAACATAGAGAAACCCTAATTTGGATGTTAAATAATGAACCCACATTTCCTAAATTCCAGCCAAATGTCCCCATAACAGTTCCAGCCACCACTAGCTCTCACTAATTTACACACAAAAAAAACACATCAAAATCTGAACTTTATCAGTAAATAGAAACCCAACTCAAGAAATTCTACCAAAATGGAGCAAATAGTGAGAACTCCAATTTTGGGCTAAATTTAACCACGAGTTTCGGCCACCATCAGCAGAGCCAGTGATTATCTATTTTCTACACAACAAACACACACATCAAAAACCAAACTTTCACAGCAAAATAGAAAGCAGTCCCATGGATTCTACTAAAAATGGAGCATGGGGAAGACCCGACTTCATTCCCGGAACAGCTCCAGCCACCGTCATTCCAGTACAAAAAACAGGCATATATGTAAATGCTTGGAATTATGTGGCAGACATACAAGGACTGCAGGCTTGGCCTGCAGTCCTCAATGTACTTAGGACTGCAGGCTTGGCCTGCAGTCACTGTAGCCATCCTCTCTTTTCAAATGAGCTCCTCCCTGAGCTTCTGTCAATTGGGGACTGCAGGCTAGGCCTGCAGTCCTCAATGTACTTAGGACTGCAGGCTTGGCCTACAATCACTGTAGCTATCCTCTTCTTCAAACTTGGTGGTCCTTAGTGTTTTGAAAATGACAAACTTGTAATTTTTTAAAAATTTTAAGTTGGTGGCCCTTAGTAAAAAGGGGGTGGCCTTTAACATTTGCCTATATTAATTGTTGCTGACAAATTAAAGTCCCACTGGCCACTGAACTAGCTAAGCTAGCTAGCTAGACTCAGTTCATCTGCTCATGTGGTCTCGAGTCTAGTGAGCAATCAGCAACTGAGTGCTGGGTGCAAAGCAAAAGGCGACAAAATTGAAGAACTATAGCTACAGCTTTAACCGACACCCACGTTTGCTTCGTTAGTTTCTGCTGCTTGTGAGTGGGCATTTTATAAAGTGATGCTAATTGTGAGCAAGTAGTGGATGGGTCCGTAGCTTTACATGACGCAGCAGCCATTCTCTCACTGTGTTGTCAAGGAGAGTGTGTGGCGTGCCATCTAGAGGTGAGCAGTGTTCGATTTTGAACCAAAAATCGAATCGAACCGAATCGAATAGAAGATTCGGTTCGGCTTAAAAAAATCGGTTCGATTTGAATTTTTAAAATATAATTTTTTATTTGGTTTCAGTTTCAGTCAAAAAAGAAAACCGAATAAGAATTATACTATTATATAAATATCCTAAATTTTAAAATATATATATATCTTAAAAATAACAATTCTATATATGTGTTTTGAGTTCCAACTTTGATAATTTAACAATCAGTCTACCTTTGTGCGTAACTTTGAAATTCAACAAATGTGTGTATACAAATTATAATTTTTAATATGATTTAACCACTATCTCAACTTTGGGTTCGGCCCATTAACTACAACCGAACAAATCGAGTTTATTATTCGGTTCGGTTCAATTTCGATTTTGGCTAATTCGGTTCGATTTTGATTTTGAATTTTTAAAATTTTAATTTATTTAATTTTTGCTAATTCGAACCTCACCCCTAGTGTCATCCCCTTGGTCGATCGATCCAACATTTTGAGAAGAAGAAAGATTTTGGGGGCACAGCTCGATCGAAATGGAGTGGCATTTAATTGCATGCCCCCAAAGTTAGAAGCTAGAGTGAAATGATTTGGGGGGCATGGCACGGCCTTCACGGAAGGTGGCAGGTGGGGTTCTCTGAGACCCAAAAGTGTTCCTTGGATGGGGAATGTATGCATCTTCCTCCACCTTATTATCATGGGGATGTCCTCTTGACTCTACTGACTGTTTCTGCCACCACACATTACTGCATTCCACTACGCGGATTTTAAGTGCCAATGATAATGTTCAGATCGAGGAGGTTGACCATAACGATCAAATATTTATTTTGAATGCGTCTATCGTTCCGTTACGGATGGCTATCAGGTATTTATAAAGGATTGATCGACAATAGAATATTTGAACTTCAGTATAGAAGTGACAATTTTATCATTGGGCCCGAGGTCCATGGACGTCTAAAAAGCTCGTCCGGCACGATGGCCAAAGCTTGATACAGTCCGACCATTAGGGTAGTTTGGTCCGATCCATATTAGTATAGGACATGGCTTGGACTAAGCTTCCGTCCGTCCGAGCCCGGCCCAAGGCCTGCACGATACAAGTCCGTCTGAGGCCCTAAAAGTCCGTCTAAGTCCGGCCCGAAAAGTTCGATACATTCCTAATTATAGGGTACAAATTTTAATTTAATTTTGAAGATATTACAACTTACGAGTAGTGAAGTTATAATTACCAATGTTAGTAAGTTCTAATTACCAACGTTAGTAAGCTTGTGCCCTACCCAGGCCCATTTGGACTTTTGTAGGGCTAGTTCGATCTGATCCGGCTTGGTCCGAAAAGTACGACCCCTGTGGGCGGGATTGAGCTTCATAGATAATAATTAAGTCCGACTCGCCCGAACCAAAATTTTTCTAGGAAAAAAACAGACCGGACCATGTCCAGCCCGAACCCGTACTTTATGGAGGACGGTCCGGCCGGCCTAATGTCGATCCCTAATCCTAGACATTACAAATTATGCACTAAACAGTAAATTGCTGATCTTTTTTTAAAAATTTATTATTACATAAGCAGATAATTTGACTAACATGGATATTATTCATGAAACAAATTAACAATATTGATTTTATTAATAGATGATCTGAAAAAAAATACAACCATATATGGAGAACAGATCCATATCCGTGTAGAAGTAGGAGAAGAAATATGGATTCATATACGAGAAAGACCACTAGCCATCTGTAGTAAGCAGGATCTGTGAGGGACTCACCACCTGTGGAATGAAGCTTCATATGAAGCTCCAAAGGAATATTAACTATCTGACTATCCGATAGACCAGCAAACGAAATAATCTCTGAAATATATTTCTGCTGAGAAACAATCATCCCTTTCTTACATTGTGCAACCTCGAGTCCAAAAAATATCCAACATTGCTAGACTTTCATTTGAAACTAGTGGTTAAGGTACCTCTAAGTAGCTACAATCCTTGCTGAATCATCGTCAGTCAAAATCATATCATCCACATAGAGTAAGAAGAAATCGTTCTAGCGGTGACGATCGCACAAATAACGAATGATCCTGAGAACATTGCTGAAAATATGTCACAAATAGTACTCTGAAAGCACTCAAACCAAGTTCGGAGAGCTTGCTTGAGAACATAGATAGCAGGACGAAGGCGACAAATATGTCCCGACGGGAGTATAAATGTAGTGCACCGCTCCTCGCGGTTCACTATGTAATTCCCATAACTTGTTGACTTCAGTTGGGAAATGTCACGCCCCAGAACCAGAATACTGGAGAGGGGGCAGACATAGCCAGCTACGTATATTGAAATAGAATACATCTCAACTATACGGTCACGGCTGTCTAGATATGAGGGTTTACTACAAGCCAACAGTCTCTTAAGGTCAAGCCTATTGTCTCAATCTCAAGCAAGTAATATAATTACAAGATGTATGATCATTAAATATACAATAAAAGGCGTCCCAAATATTACATATCAGCTGATCATGAAGCTAGTCGTACAAAATATTAGGACTAGCAAGAGTTTAAGTCATACATGATCAACCCTAGGATTTGTTAATCATGTTTACAGCCCGTAGGCAGACAGAAAGTAAAAGTGCATCGAGCTAACAGGTGCTCGTCGGCTAAACGCCTCAAAAGAATAAATTTACAATAGAGTGAGCGAAACAAAATAGAAAACCCACTCGTAGTCCGGGTTCCTTCTAGTCGCCACCATCGGGCTGGAAGCTTGGTAGATCCTCGGGAGCTGCTCCGAAATCTGGCCACACAAAACCAGCTGGGTCAACCCCAGAAAGAGCAAGTGCCACAAGGGGGCCACGAAATAAGAACAAAAGCCAGCATTAACACAAGAAGATATAATATTAAACTAGAATTATGAAAACATGTCAGGATGATATACGGCGAGATAACCATGGAACTATTCCGATAGCCAGGTTACAACCCGTAAACCAAACAAGGACCGGGGTTATAACCCTTCATCTGAACAGAGCTTGGTTTTCCACCATTTATCGGCAAGATAATAATGTAAGCAATCAAGACAGGAAACATTCTGGTACTGGATCAAGACATGCCCAGACTGGTTATACTTCATTCAATCAATCACGGCCAAGCAGATACTACGGCTTACTACTTTAACTAACTAGGGTTATCACAGGCCTAATTACTAACAAGATGCAATGAGATTGCTCCACAGCCACAAGCCCTGCAGACCATCCAGGCTACCCAGGACGAAAAATTAGGGTTAAATTCAGGTGGGTACATCGTCCGGAAGACAAATGTACCCTTAGGTGACTTAGAGGGTGCAACACTCGACGGTGCGCTGGAAATGTGCCCTACTCGACGGCAGGCTACAGATCCCAAGAGCGCCCAGGTAACGGGATTGCCTGTAGCTGTGTCAATCTCTTCATGACTACTGTGTTATTCTAGTTATTAACCTTAATCCATTTTAGTAGGTACTCCTGACCGTGGTACTCAGAAGTTCCATCCTAGACATGATGCAAGACTGGACAAGGGGATTAACAAGCAAGCAAGAAAGAACCACCCACGGTGTCAAGACAGGTCAAGTTAAGTTATCAAGAAAATCATGTCAGGGTACTTGTCAGGAGTGCGCCACGACGGGCCACTATCATGTCAGGTCGGTCATGTCAGGAGTGCACCACCACGGGTCACTGTCGTGTTATGCTAGTTCCTTGCCATACCGTGCCATGTACAATAGTCATTCCAAACATATTAAGTAAAATCAAGTTCATGACAAAAGGCGTAAGGATATAAAATGGGCATGAAATATCTAAAAATATCAAAATACGGGCCAGGGGATGCGTACGCACAAAAGCACGCACGCAGGGGGAATGCATACGCAATATAACACGCACGCAGGAGGGCAGCGTATGTGAAAGTCACGTACGCTCAAGGGAACAGTGTGCGTGAAAAGTCACGCACGCTCAAGAGAGCAGCTGCGTGAAAAGTCACGCACGCTCAAGAGAACAGTGTGCGTGAAAAGTCACGCACGCTCAAGAGAGCAGCTGCGTGAAAAGTCACGCACGCTCAAGGGAACAGTGTGCGTGAAAAGTCACGCACGCTCAAGAGAGCAGCTGCGTGAAAAGTCACGAACGCTCAAGAGAGCAGCTGCGTGAAAAGTCACGCACGCTCAAGAGAGCAGGCTTCCAACAGGAAGCGTACTCAAGCCTGCGTACGCAGCGTTAAAGAGCACGCGTAGCTCAGTGTGCGTAGCTAAACAGCTCTGCACACTGCTCACTATCTTCTCTAAACAGCAAGAACACATGGCTGAAACCAAAACTTCAAAAGTTCATAACTTGGCCATCCGAACCCCAAATCCGGATTTCCAAGGCTCCAACTGGAGTAAAACTGAAAGCTCTTCCACATAGAAACATCAAAACCCAGAGAACTCCAACCAAAGTGGATCAAAACATACAAAATCCAAAAATAGGAGAACTTAGATCTACAACAATAGAGGCTCCAAATCACAAAAACCCAAGAACTAATGTTGATCTCCATGTCCTAAACTAGCAAATGGACTAAGAAAATATGGTTCTCATGTAGTGGCAAAATGCACTTGCCTAATGGTTGGGGAGTTGTGTGGAGAAGAAGAAGAAGAAGAAGAAGAAATTAATGGTGGTTATGAAGAGAGAGAAGAGGTTGGTGGAGTTATAAAGAGGGTGTTGTGGTGGGTTGAGGGTGGAGAATAGGTTAAGGTGCTCCATGCAAAAATTGAACCAGACCAACCCAATAAAATCGAGCCATGAGAAAACCCAAAATATGAGAAATACCGAAATTCTACAAGCTGAGAAAAATAAAAAAATACATGCCAAAATCCAGATACGAGTAAAATATGAAATACGGGAAAATACGGGAAATGAGGGTGACAACTCTACCCACCTTAAAAGAATTCCGTCCTCGGAATTTAATCAAGGAGCTAGAGATTGTCACGACAAGCTACATTAAGCACAGGCAAGGTACACTAAGCAGTCCAATCATACAATCACACAATGCAAGCAAGGAAGGGAAAATGTAAGGCATAAGAAAGACATTATACCTCACGAGTCAAACAGATAGGGATATCGTGATCGAATGTCGTCCTCACGCTCCCACGTTGACTCACCCAGAGAGTGATGACCCCAAGCAACACGAACTAATTTAATAGTCTTATTCTTGAGTATCTTTTCCCTCCGGTCCAAAATAGATACGGGCCTCTCCTCATACGAAAGGTTGGTACCAACAACCAATTCCGAATGGTCTAGGATGTGGCTCGGGTCCGGAATATACCGTCGTAATTGGGACACATGGAACACATCATGTACCTCACTTAGCGACGGCGGAAGAGCGAGACGATATATACATCTCCTACTCGCTCTAGAATATCGAACGGCCCTATATACCTAGGACTAAGCTTTCTCCGTACGCCGAAGCGAATGACGCCGCGGTTAGGCGAGATCCTAAGGAATACATGGTCGCCGACAGCAAATTCTAAGGGACGCCGATGAGCATCGACCCAATGGCGCTGGCGGTCCTGGGCAACTCGGAGGTGATCTCTGACCTTCCTGACCACTCCAACCGTCTGGGAAATCAGCTCGGGTCCAAGCATCTGTCTCTCTCCGACATCGTCCCATGCTAGCGGGGATCTGCACTTCCTGCCATAAAGAGCCTCGAAGGGTGCCATCTGGATACTGGCCTGATAACTGTTGTTGTACGAGAATTCCACCAGGTGCAGATGATTCTTCCATGAACCACCGAAGTCAAGGGTACAGGATCTCAACATATCTTCAAGAGTCTGGATTGTGCGTTCTGATTGTCCATCCGTCTGCGGGTGATAAGCTGAGCTGAACTGAAGGTGAGTCCCCAAACTCTTCTGCAAGCTGCGCCAAAAGTGTGATGTGAATCTTGAATCCCTGTCTGAGGTGATGCTGACTGGCACACCGTGAAGCCTGACGATCTGCCTGAGGTACATCTCTGCTAGCTGCGCCGTCGACTGTCCAACTCTGAATGGGAGAAAGTGTGCCACCTTGGTAAGCCTGTCCACAATTACCCAAATAACATCTCTGCCGGTCGGAGATCTGGGCAATCCGGTCACGAAATCCATGGTTATATGTTCCTATTTCCATTCTGGGATCGGTAAGGGTTGAAGAAGTCCAGCGGGCCTCTGATGTTCAGCTTTAACCTATTGGCAAACCAAACACCGAGAGACAAACCGGGCTATCTCCCTCTTCATGCCATTCCACCAAATATACTGACGAATATCATGGTACATCTTCGTACCACCCGGATGAATAGAATATTGTGAACTGTGGGCTTCTGCCATGACCTCCTGTCTGATATCTCCACTGGGTACACAAAGACGAGTGCCGTGTCGAAGCGTACCGTCTTCATGAATACATAACTCTGGCCTTCTTCCTGCTTCACACTCTGCTCTGAGTCGCTGGATCTTGGAATCTGTTGACTGCGCCATCCGGATTCTCTTAACTATGCTGGACTGAACCTGTAGACTGGCCATCAATGCCACACTGGTAGGAAGAACTACTTCAATTCCCATCTTCTGAAGATCTGCCAATAAATCTGGTTGTGCCGTCAGGAAATAAACTCCGGCTCTCCTGCTCAATGCATCTGCTACAACGTTGGCCTTCCCGGGATGATACTGCAAATCCACATCATAGTCCACTAGTAGCTCGAGCCATCTTCTCTGCCGCATATTAAGGTCCTTCTGGGTGAAAACATACTTCAGGCTCTTATGATCAGTAAAGATCTCCACTCTATCTCCGTACAAGTAGTGTCTCCACAACTTCAAAGTAAACACTACCGCCGCCAATTCCAAGTCGTGGGTCGGGTAATTCCTCATGATCACGAAGTTGACGTGACGCATAAGATATTATCTTCCCATGCTGCATCAAGACACACCCCAATCCTCTGCCTGAAGCGTCGCAATAAACTGTGAATCCTTCGGTCCCATCTGGAAGGGTGAGAATGGGAGCCGTTATCAAACCTCGCTTCAACTTCTCAAATGATTCCTGACACTCTGCTGTCCAAACAAACGGCACATCCTTGCGAGTCAACTGGGTCATCGGCGCCGAAATTCTTACGAAATCTGAAACGAACCGCCGGTAGTAGCCGGCCAATCCAAAGAAGCTGCGAACCTCTGCCACTGAGCTGGATACCGGCCATGACTCGATAGCCACAATCTTCTGGGGATCCACTTCCACTCCTCCTCGGGTAATGATGTGACCCAAGTATGAAATGCGATCGAGCCAGAACTCGTATTTACTGAACTTGGCGTACAACTGATGCTCCCTAAGCGTCTGAAGGACGACTCTGAGATGCTCATGCTCTGCTTCACTCTTGATGTAGACCAGGATGTCATCTAGGAACACAATCACAAATTGGTCCAAGTAAGGCATGAAAATGCGATTCATGAGGTCCATGAATACGGCCGGCGCATTGGTCGCTCCAAAGGGCATAACAAGAAACTCCCAATGTCCATACCTCGATCTGAATGCTGTCTTCGGGATGTCCTGCTCTCTGACTCTGATCTGGTGGTATCCTGACCGCAAGTCGATCTTCGAGAACACTGAAGCCCCTCTGAGCTGATCAAACAAGTCATCTATCCTCGGAAGAGGGTATCTGTTCTTGATTGTCACCGAATTCAAGGTACGATAATCAACACATAGCCTGGACGTACCATCCTTCTTTTTCACAAGAAGCATCAGGGCTCCCCAAGGCGATCCACTTGCACGAATAAATCCCTTGGTCCTCAGTTCTTCAATCATCTTGTACAAAATCTCCAATTCTGAAGGCGCCATCCTGTAGACTCGCTCTGACACTGGTGCTGTCCCGGGAATTAAGTCTATAGTGAACTGAATCTCTCGCTTCGGCGGTATCCCTGGAAGCTCCTCTGGAAAGACATCTGGAAACTCTTCAACTACCCGGGGTAACTGCACTGCTGCTACTGCCATCCGCAATGCTGGGAAAGATGGCTCCACTGCGCCTCTGGAAAATAAAAACTCTGGCTCGCCGGGGATACTAAAGACAACTCTTCCAATATGGCAGTCTATCCTAGCATACTGGTTCCTCAACCAATCCATGCCTAGGACTACATCATAGTCTGCCATAGGAAACTCTATGAATCTAGCGGGGAATTCCCTACCGCTAACTACGATCCGACATGAGGAAAACACTCGATCTACTCCACAAGACCATTACCAGTAAGTATATTGAGCCTCACTGATAATGACTCAGGCTCCAATCCTATCCGTGTCGCGAATCGTGCAGACATGAATGAATACGATGCACCAGAATCAAACAATACCGAAGCTGGAAAGGAGTTGACGAGAATAGTACCTGCCACTACCTCACCTGGTGCAACTTCTTCTTCCATAGCCATCATTATGGCCTGATCTTGTCCTCTGGCTACTGGTCCCCTCTGCTGGAAACCTCTCTGCCTATTCTGGGTCTGAGCTTGGGCTTGTGCATACTGCTGGGGGTGCTGTTGCTGGAATGCCTGAGACTGAGGCGGCAAGGGCCTCGAAGACTGATACTGCTGCTGCTGAACTGGTGCTGGGGCCGGTCCTCTCACCGAAGAGCTAGAAGGGTTGGATGCTGATGAACCACCCCTGTTCGGGCAAGCTCCAATTCTATGATCTGCTGCTCCACAAGCCAGGCACAATCCCTGTGCCCTGCGACAATCTGCCACCACATGCCCTGGCTTCCCGCAATGAGAATATCCCATCGCGGAAGTCTGCTTCTCTGCTTCTGCTGCTGCGGGTACGTCGGGGTCGAATGCTGAACCGACGTTACTGAGGCCGCCCTCCTAGTTCCAATGGTCAATCCCCTAGCTGCCGGGGCTGGAGCTGATGATTGGTGCATCTGACTGTGGGACCGCTTCCTGCCTCCGGTCCTATCCACAATCCTCTGGGAGGTATACTCATGCCTCCTAGCTGCTCTCAAGACTGCATCGAACGTCTGGTGCTCGAACTGCTCTACTGCTAACAAGATCTCCAAATGCAGTCCCTGCTGGAACCGCTGTACTCGATCATACTCGGTCGCCACCAAGGTGGGGGCAAACCTACTGAGCCTAGAAAACTCTGATGCATAACTGTCGACAGATCTGCCTCCTTGCTTCAAGTTGGTAAATCTGGTCTGCATGTCGTACCGAGCCAACATCAAAGTACTTCGTCTAGAATCTCTCTCTAAACACTGTCCAAGCAATGGGTGCTACTAATCCCATCGCCTGCGCTGCCCACCAACTGCGAGCCAAGTCCAACAACTGCAGGCGTACCACCGCCACCTTCTCATTCTCAGGTGTCCTGGCTGCTTCCAGAATCACCTCGGTATCCTGAAGCCATGCATCTGCGGCAATCACATCCTCAGTGCCGTCGAAGAAAGGAGGGTTCAATCTCTTGAAACTGTTCGCCGCCTGGTTCCCTGGATGACCGCCTCGGGTCAAAACATCTTGAACTGTCTGGTGCAGGACGTCACTTCGACGATCCTGGGAAGCTATCAAGGTTCTGATAAGGCCTACTAAGGTACCATCATCTGGCTCTGCGGGCTGGACGGGCCGAACTGGTGACTCTCCTCCAGTAGCTATCACTCTGGAGGCTACCCCGGAATGCTGGACTTGATCTCCAGGTTGCTGCTGATCCGCGGGATGTGCTCCACCTCGTCGATCAGTAGGACCAGGTACAGTGCCACTGAAGAAGACGACACAGGGAAACAATAAGGACCAGGACAGATCAACGATACAAGCATGTAATCAGGGCAAGAATTTCAGGGAATTGAAAATACGGACGGAGATCAAGGACGAATACTGATTGAGACATCTATTCGGTAAACCCTCACATTTCTTGATTGACAAGACCTGCATGGGCCACCACTTAAACCATGTCACGCCCCAGAACCAGAATACTGGAGAGCGGGGCAGACATAGCCAGCTACGTATATTGAAATAGAATACATCTCAACTATACGGTCACGGCTGTCTAGATATGAGGGTTTACTACAAGCCAACAGTCTCTTAAGGTCAAGCCTATTGTCTCAATCTCAAGCAAGTAATATAATTACAAGATGTATGATCATTAAATATACAATAAAAGGCGTCCCAAATATTACATATCAGCTGATCATGAAGCTAGTCGTACAAAATATTAGGACTAGCAAGAGTTTAAGTCATACATGATCAACCCTAGGATTTGTTAATCATGTTTACAGCCCGTAGGCAGACAGAAAGTAAAAGTGCATCGAGCTAACAGGTGCTCGTCGGCTAAACGCCTCAAAAGAATAAATTACAATAGAGTGAGCGAAACAAAATAGAAAACCCACTCGTAGCCCGGGTTCCTTCTAGTCGCCAGCATCGGGCTGGAAGCTTGGTAGATCCTCGGAAGCTGCTCCAAAATCTGGCCACACAAAACCAGCTGGGTCAACCCCAGAAAGAGCAAGTGCCACAAGGGGGCCACGAAATAAGAACAAAAGCCAGCATTAACACAAAGATAAATATTAAACTAGAATTATGAAAACATGTCAGGATGATATACGGCGAGATAACCATAGAACTATTCCGATAGCCAGGTTACAACCCATAAATCAAACAAGGACTGGGGTTGTAACCTTTCATCTGAACAGAGCTTGGTTTCCTACCATTTATCGGCAAGATAATAATGTAAGCAATCAAGACAGAAAACATTCTGGTACTGGATCAAGACATGTCCAGACTGGTTATACTTCATTCAATCAATCACGGCCAAGCAGATACTACGGCTTACTACTTTAACTAACTAGGGTTATCACAGGCCTAATTACTAACAAGATGCAATGAGATTGCTCCACAGCCACAAGCCCTGCAGACCATCCAGGCTACCCAGGACGAAAAATTAGGGTTGAATTCAGGTGGGTACATCGCCCGGGAGACAAATGTACCCTTAGGTGACTTAGATGGTGCAACACTCGACGGTGCGCTGGAAATGTGCCCTACTCGACGGCAGGCTACAGATCCCAAGAGCGCCCAGGTAACGGGATTGCCTGTAGCTGTGTCAATCTCTTCATGACTACTGTGTTATTCTAGTTATTAACCTTAATCCATTTAGTAGGTACTCCTGACCGTGGTACTCAGGAGTTCCATCCTAGACATGATGCAAGACTGGACAAGGGGATTAACAAGCAAGCAAGAAAGAACCACCCACGGTGTCAAGACAGGTCAAGTTAAGTTATCAAGAACATCATGTCAGGGTACTTATCAGGAGTGCGCCACGACGGACCACTATCATGTCAGGTCGGTCATGTCAGGAGTGCGCCACCACGGGTCACTGTCGTGTTATGCTAGTTTCTTGCCATACCGTGCCATGTACAATAGTCATTCCAAACATATTAAGTAAAATCAAGTTCATGACAAAAGGCGTAAGGATATAAAATGGGCATGAAATATCTAATAAAATATCAAAATACGGGTCAGGGGATGCGTACGCACAAAAGCACGCACGTAGGGGGAATGCATACGCAATATAACACGCACGCAGGAGGGCAGCGTATGTGAAAGTCACGCACGCTCAAGGGAACAGTGTGCGTGAAAAGTCATGAGAAAACCCAAAATACGAGACCAACCCAATAAAACCGAGCCATGAGAAAACCCAAAATACGAGAAATACCAAAATTCTACAAGCTGAGAAAAATAAAAAAATACATGCCAAAATCCAGATACGAGTAAAATATGAAATACGGGAAAATACGAGAAATGGGGTGACAGGAAAACCTTTGTCAGTATCGTTTGATCACTGACGAAATGCAATGAACCTTTTCCAACTGATGGATCGACTTCTGTTGAAATGAGTCCAAGAGTTTTTATTGGATGTGTCACGCCCCAGTACCGAAATACGGAGACGGACTAGGCCAGCTACACCATATGAGGTACGTAACGTCATACGGCGATCGTGGCTGTCGAGAGACTAGGGGGTACATGCTACAATCAAGTCTCCTTTGGTCCCACAGAGTTCTATGTCTCAATTAATCAAATCACATCAGCAAAAGATGAGCATTAAAGATAAAGCAGTAAGGCGTCCCCGACGCTGTATCAAAATAATCATGAGAGACTAGCTTCATAATTTAGCTATCTCGGAGAGTCAGGAGTACAAAATTATACACAGCTGCAGTCTGTTTAATTACAATTATGTACTGACACAAAATATCAAGTAATCCGGCTAACAGGTGCCGGTGGCTAAACGCCGCAAAAGTATAAGCAGGAGTGGTGGAGAAGGAACCCACTCGAGTCCCCGAACTGCCATGCTCCTAGTATGCACCATGGATGTCAGGGAGGAATCGTGTCCTCTGGCTCTGCTACGGGATCTGGCCAAACAAACCAGCGGGGTCAGCCCCGAATAGCAAGTACCGCCAAAGGGGCACAAGAGTTAAGACTAAACCCAGTTAATAGAATGAATGATAATAGTAATACTTATGCTACCATTATAGGGAGGCGCCACATCCTCGAACCCATATGGCACCCTTACAACCAAACAAGGACAAAAGGTGCCGCATGGAGTCAGGACGCGTCGTACTCTATAACTTTCGCATAAGTTAAAGGGTATAAACAATAAAATCTCCTGATCGTGACTTCGGTCGATAGCCTATCGCAGCACAATAACCAACCCAAAATCAAACAAGAACATGGGTTGGATCATGTACCACGATAAACCATGTTCCTCGGTCAATTCACAGAAGTAGCACTTCACAACCAGAATAAGTCTTCCGTTCATAACTTCGGTCCACAGCCTATCATAGTACGATAACCAACCCAACAATCAAACAAGAACATGGGTTGGATCACGTACCATGACAGTCCGCTTCCCTCAGTTACTCACGGAAGGTAATAGGATACAAGCAAGTCGTTTTCACGGCCAATCAAGTCTACGCGTTTCTAGTGGAACGAGGTTATCCTCGCGTCATGTTATTAGAAAATCCTTAGATCGTATCTTTCCAGCAAGGCTAGCCAACCCAGGGGTTCGCGTAGACAGGTATGATTGAGCACAGGTCCCTCGCAAGGCCACCTTGCTAAAACATATAATATGTAGCAGGAATTAATCGGATACAGTCATCCACTCGTTGCAGATGACACAGTATCCGTGGAGACCAGCCGGCACGTCAAGACAGCATCTCAAGGCGGCTGGTGTAACACGATCTC
>JANAVB010044634.1:0-62341 GCA_029216955.1 Iris pallida | reverse complement strand
GAGTACAATATATCCAACCTACATACCATTGGATTCGACAAAAATCACTTCGTTATCCTGCGGTTGATCGGTCACTCTCCTATTCCTCCTCCTGCGTCAGTTTGGTATAAACATGCTCCGGAAGAATCGATCTCCTGGGTAGTACCATACACCGATGCTATATGTAATGCCTGTGGTTCGTATTACGTATTTTTGGAATACGTGTACGTATTTTATCTTGTATTGTATGATTCCTTGCTTAGCTTTCCTTCATGGCTTGGTTTATTCTTGGGTTGGTTCGGCTTGGCTTGGTTTTTCTTTGGTTCATCATGAACCAAAGGTGAACCCCTACCTACCACCATCATTAGTATTTATTAACCCATTCTCCTTTCTCTCTCCTCATTACTCTTTTTTTCTCCTCCATAACTTTTTTACCTACCAGAGAGAGAGGTCTAGGCAAGTGCAGCTTGCTTCATGGAGGAACTCTAATTTTATTGTTCCATTCTCTTCTTTACAGCATTCTAACATACTTTAGTACTTGGCATTTTTACTTTCCATGGCCAGATTCTTGTAGATCTAAGTTTATCTTATTTTCGGATTTTTTGGGTTTTGATCTACTTAATCTTGTTTTTCTCAGTTTTAATGGTTCCATGTTGTGGAGAATTTTGTTCTGCCCCATTTTGACTTATGAAAGTTCAGATTTGGACTCTGGATGAAGGTTTCATGGAGCTTGTAAGTATGGGTTCATGGTGTTCTTCTTCTCGGAAATTTTAGAGAAGAAGAACAGTTCTCTGGCCGCATGGCAGTACTTGACCGCATGAATATTCATGCGGCAAGTCGCCCAGTCGCATGAGACCCTTGTATTTCAGCCGTATGGACTTGAACCGAGCGCATATACCTGAACTTCTCAGCACCCCATACGAATGGAATTCCCTGGCCGCATAAGTCCTCAGTCCCTTCCAGCCGTATGGGGTCCAACTCGCCCTCATCCGCATAAGCCTACTTCCTTCTTGGCCGCATACAGCCTTTCCTATTGGCCGCATGGAGCTTCGATCCGCGCCAGCCGCATGGACTCGCTTCCCGTCAGCCGTATGTGCACCCATCACTCCTAGCCGCATATGCCACCGTCCTCCCCTGGCTGCATGGGACTCGGTCAGTTCAGCCGCATAGGGCTGAGGCCCCTATTCTGCCGCATGCGCTCATCCATTCCTAGCCGCATGAGGCCCACTCTTCCGTTGGCCGCATGAGACCCGACTTCTTGGGACCGCATGCGCCCTTGCCTTCCTGGCCGCATGGGTTCTAGTGATCCTGAGCCGCAGGGCTCCTCCCTGTGCCTTGTCCTGCTATTTAATTATTATTATTATTATTATTATTATTATTATTGTTAACTTATGTCTTGTAATCTTAGTATACTTGGGTCTTCTGATTGAATGCTTGCACTATGATGCCCTGCACATGTACCCTGAACACGACAGTGATCCATAGTGGTGCACTCTTGACAAGTAACATGACCTGATGGTGGCCCGTCGTGGCGCACTCCTGACAAGTAAACTTGACATGATAAGCCTGACATGATATATCTTGATAAGCTGTTGCAACGGCTACCTGACATGACATGACCTGTATAAATAACCTGGACACCGTGGGCGATTGTGCTTGTACAAATAATCCAGTCCTGTCTTGCATCATGTCTAGGATGGGACTCCTGAGTACCACGGTCAGGAGTACCTATTGAAATGGACTAAGGCTAATAACTAGATTAATACATTAGTCATAAAGAGATCTCCCAGCTACAGGCAATCTCGTTACCTGGGTGCGATTGGGATCTGTAGCCTGCCGTCAAGTAGGGCATATTATATTTCTAGTACACTGTCATGTTTTGCACCCTTCAAGCTACTTAAGGGTACATACGTTTCCTGGACGATGTACCCACCTGAATTCAACCCCTAAATTTTGACCTGGGTAACCTGGATGGTCTGCAGGGCTTGTGGCTGTGGAATAATCTCACTACATCTTGCTAGTAACTAGGCCTGTGATAACCCTAGCTAGTTAAAGTATCAAGCCGTACTTATTGCTTGGCCGTGATTGTTGAATGGGGAATAATTAGTCTAGTCTTGCCTTGATCCTGTATAAGATTGTTACATGTTCTGATTTTCTTATATTATCTTGCTGATAAATAGGAGAAACCAAGTTCGGTTCAGACGAAGGGTTACAATCCCGGTCCTTGTTTGGTTTAAGGATTGTAACCTGGTTATCTGAATGGTTCCATGGTTATCTTACCGTATATCCTCGTAATGTTATATTTCTTCAGTTTTACTATATATTATTATCTTTGTGCTAATTACTAGTTTTAGTTCCTAAGTGAAGCTTCCTTTGTGGCACTTGCTCTTTCTGGGGTCTGACCCAGCTGGTTTTGTATGGCCAGATTTTGGAGCAGCTCCAGAGGATTTACCGACCTTCCAGCCCGATGGTGGCCACTAGACGTAACCAGGCAACGAGTGGGTTATTTTTGATCTCCTACTTTATTGTAAAAATATTCTTTTGAGGCATTTAGCCGACGAGCACCTGTTTAGCTCAATTGTACTTACTTACTGTCTGCCTACGGGCTGTAACATGATTGACAGATCCTATGGTTGATCATGTATGACTAAACTCTTGCTAGTCCTAACATTTTATAACGACTAGCTTCATGATCAGCTGAATATGTAATATTTGGGACGCCTTATATTGTATATTTAATGATCATATATCTTGTAACTTTTACCTACTTGTTTGTGATTGAGACACTAGGCTTGTTCATGACCATAGGAGACTGTTGGCTTGTAGTAAACCCTCATGTATCTAGACAGCCGTGACCGTATAGCGAGATGGATTCCATTTCTTATACGTAGCTGGCTATGTCTGTCCCCGCTCTCCAGTATTCTGGTTCTGGGGCGTGACATGGTTTAAGTGGTGGCCCATGCAGGTCTTGTAAATCAAGATATGTGAGGGTTTACCGAATAGATGTCTCAATCAGTATTCGCCCTTGATCTCTGCTCGTATCTTCTGAATCCCTGGATTCTTGTCCTGATCACATGCTTGTATCGTTGATCTATCCTGGTCCTTTCTTATTGTTCCCCATGTCGTATTCTTCAGCGGCATCGTTCCTGGACCTGCCGGTCAGCGAGGCGAAGCACTTTCCGTGGATCAGCAACAACCCGGGGATCAAGCCCAGCATTCCGGAGTAGCCTCCAGAGTTGTACCTTCTAGCGGAGAGCCACCAGTCCAGTTCAGCCTGCCGAGCCTGATGATGGCACTTTGGTAGGTCTCGTCAGGACCTTGATAGCTTTCCAAGATCGCCGAGGAGATGCCTTGCACCAGGCAGTGACGGATGCTCTGACCAGAGGAGGTCATCAGGGTAACAGTGCGGCCAACAGCTTCAAGCGCTTGAACCCTCTATTCTTCGATGGTAGCGAAGATGCTATCGCTGCAGATGCTTGGCTTCAGGACACAGAGGTGATTATAAAAGCAGCCAGGACCCAAGAGAATGAGAATGTAGCCGTAGTGCGCTTGCAGTTATTAGATCTTGTCCGCAGCTGGTGGACGGCTCAGGCCGTTGGATTAACAGCACCCATTGCTTGGGCGGTATTCAGAGAGAGATTCCAGACCAAGTATTTTGATGCTGTAGCTCGGTACGATCTACAGATGAGGTTTACCAATCTGAAGCAGATGGGCAGGACGGTCGACGGATATGCGGCCGAGTTTTCGAGGCTCAGTCGGTTTTCTTCCACCATGGTGGCAACCGAGTATGATAGAGCCCAGCGATTTCAGCAAGGGCTTCACCTGGAGATTTTGTTAGCAGTTGAGCAGTTTGAGCATCAGACTTTTGATACAGTCTTGAGAGCAGCTAGGAGGCATGAGTATACCTCCCAGAGGATCGTTGATAGGGCCAGAGGTTGGAAGAGATCCCACGGCTAGATGAATCAGTCTTCAGCCCTAGCCCCGACAGCTAGGGCTTTGACTATTGGAGCTCCGAGGCGAGCGGCCTCCGTAACGTCGGTTCAGCATTCAACCCCGACGTACCCTCAGCAGAAGCAGCAGAAGCAGTCTTCCGCAGTGGGATGTTCTCATTGTGGAAAGCCAGGCCATGTAGTGGCAGAGTGTCGCAGGGAACAGTGATTGTGTCTGGCTTGTGGAGCAGCAGACCATAGGATTGGATCCTGCCCGAATAAGGGTGGTTTCATCGTCCAACCTTTCTAACTCTTCGATGAGAGGACCAGCTCCGGTCCAGCAGCAACAGTATCCATTGCCGAGGCCCTTGCCGCCTCAGTCCCAGATATTCCAACAACAATACCCCAGCAGCATGCTCAAGCCCAAGTCTTGAGTCAGAATAGGCAACGAGGATTTCAGCAGAGGGGACCAGCACCCCGAAGGCATGGTCATGCTATGGTGATGACCGCAGAGGAAGGATTGGCACCAGGAGAGGTAGTGGCAGGTACTATTCTCGTCAACTCATTTTCAGCTTCAGCTTTATTTGATTCTGGTGCATCGCATTCTTTTATGTCTGCACGATTCGCGACACGGATAGGATTGGAGCCCGAGTCATTATCAGTAAGGCTCAATATACTTACTGGTAACAGACTTGTGGGAGTCGATAGAGTATTTTTCTCCTGTCGGATCGTAGTTAGCGGAAGGAATTTTCCGTTAGATTGATAGAATTTTCGATGGCCGATTATGATGTGGTCTTAGGGATGGATTGGTTGAGGAACCAGTATGCTAGAATAGACTGCCATATTGGTAGGTTGTTTTTAACATTCCAGGCGAGCCAGAGTTTTCCTTTTCCCGAGGCAAAGTTGAACCTTCTCCTCCAGTATTGCGGATGGCAGTAGCAGCAGTGCAGTTGCCCCGGATAGTCGAAGAGTTTCCAGATGTTTTCCCAGAAGAGCTTCCAGGTATGCCGCCAGAACGGGAGATCGAGTTCACCATAGACTTGATTCCTGGGACAGCCCCAGTATCAGAGAGAGTCTACAGGATGGCGCCGTCAGAATTGGAGATCTTGTACAAGATGATTGGAGAACTTTGAATCAAGGGATTCATTCGTGCTAGTGGATCGCCTTGGGGAGCCCCGATGTTTCTTGAAAAAGAGGATGGTACGTCCAGGTTATGTGTTGATTATTGTACCTTTAACTCAGTGACAATCAAGAACAGATACCCTCTCCCGAGGATAGATGACTTGTTTGATCAGCTCAAAGGGGCAGCAGTATTCTCGAAGATCGACTTACGCTCAGGATATCATCAGATCAGAGTCAGAGAGCAGGACATCCCGAAGACAGCTTTCAGGTCTAGGTATGGGCATTGGGAGTTCCTAGTGATGCCATTTGGAGCGACCAATGCGTCGGCTATATTCATGAATCTCATGAATCGTATTTTCATGCCTTATTTGGATCAGTTCGTGATTGTATTTTTGGATGATATCCTAGTCAATAGCAGGAGTGAAGCAGAGCATGAGCAGCATCTCCGTACGGTTCTTCAGATTCTCAGGGAACACCAGTTGTATGCCAAGTTCAGTAAATGCGAGTTCTGGCTCGATCGCATTTCGTACTTGGGTCATATCATCACTCGAGGAGGAGTATAAGTGGATCCCCAGAAGATTGTGGCTATTGAGTCATGGCCAGTGCCTAGCACAGTTGCAGAAGATCTTAGTTTTCTTGGTTTGGCCGGCTACTACCGGCGATTTGTTTCAGACTTTGCTCGAATTTTATCGCCATTGACCCAGTTGACCCGCAAGGAGGTGCAGTTTGCTTGGACAGTAGAATGTCAGGATTTTTTTGAGAAGTTGAAGCGAGGCTTGATGACGACTCCTATTCTCGCACTTCCAGATGGAACTGGAGGATTTTCAGTATATTGTGATGCTTCAGGCAGAGGCCTAGGATGTGTTCTGATGCAGCATGGGAAGGTAATAGCTTATGCGTCACGACAACTTCGTGATCATGAGAGGAATTACCCAACCCATGACTTGTAGCTGGCAGCAGTAGTGTTTGCACTTAAGTTGTGGAGGCACTACTTGTACGGAGATAGGGTAGAGATTTTCACCAACCACAAGAGCTGAAGTATGTTTTCACCCAGAAGGATCTTAACATGCGTCAGAGGAGGTGGCTGGAGCTTCTTGTGGATTATGATGTCAACTTGCAGTACCATCCAGGGAAGGCCAACGTCGTTGTAGATGCATTGAGCAGGAGAGCCAGAGTTTATTTCCTAACAGCACAACCAGAGCTGTTAGCAGATCTTCAGAAGATGGATATTGAAGTTGTTCTCCCTTCCAGTATGGCATTGATGGCCAGTATGCAAATTCAGTCGACCATAGTCGAGAGGATCCAGATGGTACAGTCAGCAGATTCCAAGCTTCAGGACTCAGGGCAGAGTGTGAGGCAGGACGAAGACCAGAGTTGTGTGTTCATGAAGACGGTACACTTAGGCATGGTAAGCGTTTTTGTGTGCCCAGTGGCGATATCAGGCAGGAAATTATGGCAGAGGCTCACAGTTCACAATATTCCATTCATCCGGGCGGTACGAAGATGTACCGAGATATTCGTCAGCACTTTTGGTGGAATGGCATGAAGAGGGAGATAGCCCGATTTGTCTCTCGTTGTTTAGTCTGCCAACAAGTTAAGGCTGAACATCAGAGACCCGCTGGACTTCTTTAGCCCTTGCCGATTCCAGAATGGAAGTGGGAACATGTGACCATAGATTTTGTGTCTGGATTACCTAGGTCCCCAGTTGGTCGAGATGCTATTTGGGTTATAGTTGACAGGCTCACGAAGGTAGCTCACTGTCATGACCCGCACCCTAGCGTTAGGGCACGAGACGTGGGTACGTCCAGCCTACGCCGCAGTGTCGGCGGTAGAACGCTGTTCTAGGTCAATATCACATCTAAAACAATATGCTATACTCTCCAGACGGAGGACAACACATAAGGATACTATCTCAATCACAACTCTAAAGATAGATAACAGCACGATGAAATAGATAAGATAATCCACAAGAGAGAATCAGGAGTGATAGTAAAACTGTTATATTAAACCAACACAAGATTTCCAATACAACTCTAATACAAACAATACAGAAAATGAACAACCTCTAGGTAAATACTCCAAGCTCTACCAGTGTCCTCTAGGCTAACTGTGAACTCCAAGTACCTGTAAAATTTTATCAACAGGTCCAATCAGGACAGGAACGAGCACATATCTCTCACAACAGTTCATATCAGGAATGGACATATAAAGCAAGCTATAGAAAATTATACATGAATCGCTGTAAAGAGAAATCAACAGGAAAGAAGATATAACTGAGATATAAATATGATAAATAAAGAATATAACCTTCTACGTGAAATAGAGCATGAATTGGTTATGTAACAGCTTGGGTTGCACATGCATACAACTACGGAAAGAACATGGATAACAACTACTGGGGATAATGATCACATAACCAACTACACTCTCCCTGCCCCCAACTAATACACAAGGATCGAAGCATGTTATGTTATTGCACATGGATAACAACTACTGTATACATGGGACTCATATGGTCATGAGTGTACATGAATAACACATGAGTGCACATGGATAAAAGTGAATACATGGAGTACATGATGAACATGATAAAGTACATGAAACATGACATACTCGATGTATCCGAGGGAATAACATCGCATGAAAAGATCCATAGGGTACCGATCCGTGTGAACTTCGTGTCAGCATCAAGTATACTAGTCTATAACAAGAGTACATATCCAAAGAAGCATGAAAAGATCAGAGAATGTACTCGCCTGGTAATCCAAGCCGCTGATAAATGTAGATGTCCAACTGGAGTCACAGTGTCCTATTTAGAGCAATCACAAGTCACAAAAGTCTAACATGAAATAAAAGTAATCTACAGTACATTCTAGATAGTTCTAGGTCCCTCTAGGTCAAAGTCCAATCAACAAGTCCACTAGGTCAAATTAGAGTCAAACTAAGTCAACTAGTCAAGTTCTAGTTCAATCCGGGTCAAACTAAGCCAATGGTTGACCTTTTAGTTGACTTTTGGTTAATATAGTCAACCTGGTCAAAAGGGGATCAATTGTAGTCTCTAAGTATTAAACTATGAGGTTGTACTAATTCTGAATTACGGAAAAATAGGAATTGGCTAACTAATGGTGACACCTAGAGAAAATCTACAAACATTATCAGGATGACAAAACAAATATCACCAACATGTCTAGAAGGGTCAAATCAGCTAGGATTGCCTGTCCTTAAGTCCAATTTCTGGATACAGGGGCAAAACAGTAATTTTGGGCGAAAACGATATCCGCCGTTGGACCCGCTTTGCACCGAAAAGCGTGCCAGAGTAAACGGTCTCTAAAGTCATCAAACTACATGTCTACGGATCCAGTTTTCCGATACGAACCCAACCGTATGTCCAAAGTTGGATTCCGGCGGGCCGTGCACAAAATCGCCCGTTGAGTGGGACCGTGGGGCCCGCAAAACGACGTTCGATTCAACTATCTCAGATTTGGACCAAACTTGGCATGCAGGACCAAAAAAATGATACGGTCCTGTTGGCGCAAGTTTCGTCTCGATCTGACGAACGTGCACAAAGTAATTGGAGAATTTGTAAAGTGCACGATACGGAGAATTTCGACGGATACGCATCAAATTCGTCGCGCACACGCGACCAATTTGAATTCCGTCAAAGCCTACACGACTACGAAACTGTTACACAGCTCTCGATGCTTTCGGTTCGCGACCACGTCGTCCCGATTGGCGTGACGCACGTCGTGTGGAACAATTTTCAAGTTTTCAAAACAGATTTTTGGAAAACTTTGGGATTCGATTTCTCGACGCTCAGTCGATGATTTCGAATTCCACAAAAAGGGTTATGAAGCCCTACATGTTGTCTAAAAGTCTCTTCAAAAGGTTTTCTAAAATTCCTAACTGGTTGATCAGAATCTATCTCGAAACATGAGGGTTTCGACTAGAAAACTGTTCTGATTTTTGAATGGTTTTTCGTCATGTTCGCATCTGTCTTATGGGCAACCTAGCGCTTAATAATCCAATCTACCTAAAGGGAAATTAAGAGGGATATACTGGGTCCATACCTGAACAAACGGTTCGAAGAACCGTCGACCGTGCGCGGAGAAAATGCCACACGAAGTCCTCGTCGCTGCTGTTGCTGTTGCGACTGGCTCGTGCGCGCGGGAACGTTTGGCCGGCCGGCCTGCCGCCGGCGATGCTCGGCGGTGGCACGCGGGGGTACGCCCAGGCGTTGGGTCGGCGCTGGGGTATGGAGGCTAGGGTTTCGTAGTAAACTTCGATCTCTTCCTCTACGTTAATTATAATCGAGGGGGCTCGGTTGATACAGAGGCTCGGGTTTATATACGCTGCAAATATATAGGGTTGAAGGTTGCTCGGGTTGGGGGAGTCCCACTGGCCGGGGCTTAGGCCTGGGGAAAACGGGCCGGGCTTTGCCCTATGGGCTGAGCTCAGGGCTGCTATTGTTCCTTCTTATTTCTTATTCTCTATCTCTATCCTATATATACATGAATATCTATATACCATTATACATGAATATTATACACACATTTATATATATATATATATATATAATATATATATAATATTATATATATATATATATATATATATATATATATATATATAACCCAATAATATCTATATACACATAAATATATCCGTATATAACAATTATATATATACGTATATATACACGCAATATATATTTATATTGTAATATATATATATATATATATATATAATATATATATATATATATATTATATTATACACATACGCACATTTCATATTATATACATATATATATTTTATATTAAATGCTTATTTACATAAATACATATATACACGTATTCACCATATTTATCAATATATATATTTCTATATATGTACAATACACATTCACACACATATATATACGTAATATATATACACATGTAAAAATTATATATATATTTGTATATATATACGTACACCATTACTATAGGTATATATTCACACAATACATATTTATATATATACACTTATACACATATATCTTTACATCTAAATGAATCCATAATACCAATAACCCACTAAATAACCCAACGAGTTTTGGTGAACAGGTCGGGCCCTAGGAAAATTGTACCAATATTCTAAAACTATATTTAAATATTAATAATACCCATTTGTATAAAAACCAATTATCCTTAAGTCTACCCAAAAGCTAGAAAATATTTGTACATACCTAAAAATATGCCTACATAGGCTTGGGCTTGGTTTGGGTCCAATTTGCACTAGTTTGGTGCGACCGGGTCACCTAGACGTCAAATAATAATAATTAATAATTAACTATTTAAAATGGTCATGTCACAACTTGGCCTGGTTTTTCTAGTTAGGACATCACTATGGCTCGGCCTTCTCTACCAGGGCTAATACACTAGTCAAAGCATGCCACTGCACTACCCGTGCCATAATTCCTAGTCATCTTGTACTCCAAATCTCAAGCATGGATAAAATTATCTACCGTAATAATTAATTAAAATAATTATTCATAAAAACTAAAAATCACCATTTTTAATTAAAATAAATAAAAATTTCTAAAATTTCGGGAAGGGAGGCTACAAATCTACCCACCTTAAAAATAATTTTGTCCTCGAAATTTAGGCCGGTCGTACTCCATCTAGGTCAACACCCAACAATCAAAGACTCTAAAGATTTAAAAAAAAAATTCATACAATTAGGAAGAATAACATATGCAGGATCATGGTCAAATCATAGGAGTTGAATGTCTCACCTAGGTGTATAAGTCATACTAGATCAAGCCAGTCATCGGGTATAAAACATACAAACAGTCTAGGGAGTCCAATTGGAAGGATAAGGGAACGCCGATCATGAAGGCCGTAGAGCAATCTACCAACCTTTATGAAATTGGCAACTATCAAAGAACATAACTAGTAACTAACTCTGAAGGGTTACCAATTCCAATATAATTAAGAAAATCAAAGTCTAAATCACGACTCATCAATAGCACACACAAAATCCAAGCATACTATATATATAAGAAAATTTTGTCCCAATACGATCTAAGTTGATCAATCAGGATGAATCGATGTTTGGGCAAGATAGAGAACGAGGTCTTTGAAGTCTGAGCACGAGTATCCAAGATTTGAAATCCATGTCACAATTGGTTTAATTCAATTGAATAAGATCCCAATTATTGGATGATAAGAAGGATGACCAAGTCAACTGGTCGGTCGAAGGAATTAGAATTTAAAGGATAATACAAGGGTATAGAATGGAATCAATTTTCTCCTTTGGATAGGGAAGCTATATGTGATACCTCGGGTCTGTCTAGTAAGTATAGTGTCTTGTCTTTCTGAAATATGTGAAAGACAGACAATAAAGAGTTCAAAGGCGATATTATTGAGTACAATACGTGGGTCATAGACGACAAAATAGTTCAAAGGGGAATTGTCAAGGCTGTCGCGGATGAGACTCTAGGACAAGTTTAACTATGTCTCCATCCACGTAGAATAATATATGAAAAGCGAACCAAAGTGCAATAGGTTGATCAGACCATCTTGCACCGGTTCTGATTAGACAATATGTTAGTGGGTGCCGGCCCCCAGTAATATATGTCATGATCAAGCTCGAAAAGAAGATAAGCTTGCAAACTGGTTCTAAATTAGCAATATAAGGTAGTCAAAATATAAGTAAGGATAATGATGAAGGAAATTAAATAGTCTAAGTGAACTTATCAATGTGGTTCACAATGACTAGGATTTGCTGGGTAGTGAGGCATTCTACCCACCTTAAAAGAGTTAAACTAATAGAGTGATGGAACAACGGATCAAGCCATCAAGATAAGGTACAAAGTTGAGCATTTAAAGAATCAAGCAGAACACCACCACATGTCGGGTCAAAAGAAGTGAGTCAAGTTGGATTTCTAATTGAAGTCGAAAATAGTTGGTATTATGGTATAGATCATAGTTAGTCATTTCGACTCGAAAGTCATATCAAAAGGATAGTATACAAGGAGATGAGTTTAATGGGACACGATATGCCACATGAAAATGGACTCGTCTGGGCCTTGTACAAAATTTGTTGGAGGGTAATAACTAGTATTACACTCCGAATATCAAAGTCATGGTAAGAAATGTCAAGGATCCAAAATAAAAATGGAAGTTCAAGAGGTGACAATTAATGCACAAAGTAAAGGAGATCAAGTTGAAGCACGAAAAATAAAATCAGTTACAGAATAATAATTTAAGGATACAGTTCTAGAGAGAGAATACTGTTAAGGAACGGTCAAATCATTATTCAAATATTACGAACGGTTAGAGAGTCACAATAAAAGATCTAGATTTGAAGAAAGTCAAGTATCATCTGCCTCTGAAATCCTGAAGTTCGCCTGATCATAATTGCCAATCGTATCTTTACCTTACTAGTCTCCCTATGATAATTCAATCCTCATATGTTTACCATCCAGATTTTACAACCTTCCGTTATCTAAATCCTTACCATGATCATCATAGGCAAGATTCTAAATTTTTAAAACATTTCTCATGAAGCATGCCCCTTCTTATTAAGAATCAATACTATTCATTTTAAATCAATTTCCATATTTCTTCACATTGTCCCAATTTAGATCCGAAACCTCTAACTCAAGTTTATGAGATCTTTAAACTGTTTAAATTGTTTTTTTTCCGTATAATTCAATTCACAAAACCTCTAGGCCTTACAACTTATTTTCCATCGTAAAATCAATCTTCATATTTTCTTCGACATACACCCATGAATATTATTCTCCCAATTTTTTTTTCTTCTTCCTTTTTTTTTAAATTCACAATAATGTCCAAATTTCTATAGCCTTGTGTCCTCTCTATCCTTAGTCATTTCCTTGCAATATCTTGTTCAATTTCATATCTTTATTGAATACCATTTAATTCTCTTTTCCATTACTAACCTTCTTTAAAGCCTTAGGGTAAAACTGTCCGAGAATCATTAACCAAAATTTTGAAGTTCTCAAACTAAGTTGACCTTGAATATCCTCATCAGTTTTGAAATACACTTACGAATTATTCATACCAAGTTTTTCTAAGTGTGGTTTGTTTCCATACTGGTAGTATACATCTCTTTGATTTCATCCTAGACCTTCACCACATATCATTCTCAAGTTTTCATGTTAACATCCAACCTTTTGGATTCCTACAAAATCATCACACGATAACCAGTTCAATCATTTCCAAGCTACATGATTTACGACACTTCCTCAACCTTTTCTATGAAATTACGAAGACTCAAGGGTTACAAAGTATGTAGGTACGACAAAGTTTAAGAAAATGGGAATACAAGAAATAATGGTAAGGAAGGATAATGAAGATCCGCTCAAAAGAGAATCAATCAGATCAAATTCAAGAGGAAAAGGAATTCAAATCAAAATTCGTAATGAGATTCTCAAGGGTCGTCCCTGAAATCTCTCTGTAACACCCTGTTTTCTGAAATTGGAGATTTTTGAAAATTTATTATTTTTATTATTTATTAGTGGTATTTTAGTCATGGTATGATTTTCTGGTGATTTCAGTTAAGTTAAACCATTTCTAAAGTCATGCTAAGTCATGACTTATGACTTTGTGATTTTGGTTAGTATAACTTAGTGTAAACCCTAGTTTTCTCTAACCTAGAAGTTGCCATGACCATGATAGCTTAGCCATAGGCTTAGAATATCAAATTTGGGGTTTTTGACCAAAAGGGTATTTTGGTAATTTTCTAGATTTAATTTGTGATTATGTGATTTTAATATATTTAATACTTGGTAGGTCTCATGATTAGTTCCTAACCTATCCTACCCTAAACTAGTAGTTAGCCCCTAACCTAGAATCATTAGGGTGATGTTTAGGTCATGGGTTAAAGTAGATAATATCTAGATATTTCATGTTAGATATTTACATTAGATATTTTATTTAGATATTTTACATAAAGTTATGTAGAATGAATCCTAGCCATAGGATAGCTTTGAAACTTGTTGGAGAGCCCACAACCATTGATCCTAACCCTAAATCAACTCCCATGGCCGGCCAAGCATGCCCCCCCCTATATGAACACCCCCATCTTCACAAAGAGCCTCATTTTCAATGTATTGAAAACCCATTTTTCCCTCAACTTCACAAAGCCATAACTTCTTCATTCCTTCACCAAATTGAGCCCCGTTTGTTGCGTTGGAACCCCCTACACTTGAGGATGCTAAAGGAGGCTTAGTAGCAAGGTTGCACAAGGATTTGGATACCCCAAAGTGAAGAGGAAACCCCCCCTAGAAGGTTGATTTCATGATTTTGCACATATAGGTAAAGTGTTCTAAACCCTATCAAAATAGTGATTTCTCTTCATGGTTGCATGCATTAGGATACCATGGTCATGTAGGTCAAGTTTGGTAGGATTTTTATGTGGTTTGGTGTCCGTATCGGACACGTATCTATGTTTGAAACTAGGCGTTTGGTGAAATGCCACATAGAACATTTTGTTAATGTTTTTCAAAACAAATTTGACTTTTGGGTAGCCCTAGATCCCTAGGTCACATCCCCCACTGACTGAGCACACTTTGGACACTGTTCGTGTCCAAAACTGGACACGAACCCACTGTCAAAACACTACACTAACACACTGTAAACACTGTGCACACTGTAAACACGTGGGTGTTTGACACTTTGTATTATGTCCACACATGTCGTGGACACAATATAGACACATGGACACACACCTAGACCCTAGGCCTACCCCCTGACACGAGCACGTGGCCCCACGTGCCACGTGTGAAGTACACGAACCCCCGACACTTGTGCACGAGGCACTGCGTAGCTCCCCTGCTACCAGACCCCTCGTGTGGACACGACACGACACGTGGACACGTGCCACTTGGCACAGACCTAGGGGCGGTGTCTGATAAGACACCCCTAAAGTCTTGTGTCACGACGTGTCGTGTCGAGGGAGAAAATCCACTCGCACGGGTCGTACACTGGCACAGCACACGCGTTCAGACCTCTCTGATACGCACGTAGAACTCGGACACGCGGACACTTGGACACGAATCAGGTTAGTGGACACCTAGTAGACCCCTAGGCGAACTTTCCCCCACGAGCACGAGACACATGGACACGTGTGTCGTGTCCTAGAGTGAACTGCACGCGTGCACGACGCTGTGCACGCGTGGGTGTATCTGGATTTACCCGATTGGGTTCTTTTGTGTTTGGACACGTTGTGTCGTGTCGTGGTGTAGTGTCAGGGACCCTAGACACTAGAGGATGTTGTGGGACACGATTACCAACCTAGAGATTCGAGTCCTAGCTCGGTTTCGTGTGTGAAATCGAGTTTACCTACCTAACCTATACACAGTGCTAATTTTCCTGATTTTGGGTTTTTCCTAGTTCTGTAAAAACGAATTTCAAATCAAATTTTAATATGATTTGTATATGTATTAGTATATTTTCAGTGTATATATATATAGTATATATGTATGTGTGAGTGTAGGTGAAATTTCATGGTGTATACATGTATATACATGTGTATATACATGTATGTATATAGTGTGTGTGTGTTGGGAGCCATAGTGGTTCCAGTTTCCTGGAACCCTCCCCCTGCCTACTGTCCAGACCCCCCTGTTTCAATCTCTCTCTCATACTCACTGTCTCTCTCTCTCTCTCTCTATGTTTCTCTATATATATATAGTATATATATATATGGTATATATATATATATAAGTTCATATATATGTGTATATATATATGATATAGATATATGTATATTGTATTAGGTTACTTTAGGTCAAAATATATATATATATATATGTATGTGGTTGTATATATATATGTTATGCATTTTGGGGTTTATGGTTAGTATGTATCTATATATATATATAGATATATATATATATTTGACTTATTTAGTTATAGGTTATATGAAAACCCATCACTAGCCTATGGCCTAGGGTTATTGGCCTATGGTTAGGGCTAGCCCTAATGACCCTAACCCATGTTGACCCTTGTTGACTGAAAGTTGACCAAAGTCAACATTTGGTCAAAAGTGACCTAGTTAACCTAGAAATGACTAGGAATGACCTAAATCAACTAGTTTGACTAGTTTGACTAAACCCTAACTAGTTTAACTAGTGTTGACCATGTTTGACCTAATTACCCTAACTGACTAGTCTTTGTTTGACCAATGACTTAGCTGGTCTAAGTTGATCTAGACTTGATCCAGATTGATCATGTTGACAAGTATTTGACTAGTTGATTAAAGTGTTGACCAGGAGTTGACTTTAACCTAGATTAAACTTGTTTGACCTTGTTTGATCTTGTTTGACCTTATTTGACTTAGTATGACTTCCTGTGACTTAGTTTGACTATTAGAGTTGACCAAGAGTTGACTTTTGACCAGTTTGACCTAGAATCATGTAGTATGCATTGTATACTTTATTTTATCATTGTGGATACATTGTGACTTGTATTGCTCTGATTAGGAGCCAGACACCTCTCCTCAGACAGTATATCCTCTTCAGACATTCAGTTATCAGGCGAGTACATTCTCTGACCGTTTCATACTTGTTCAGGCTTTACTTCTCGCTCTAGATTACTTTACTTGTTGCTGTCACGTTGGTAACACGGATTGGTACTATATGGATCTTTACTTGAGATGTTATCCCCCTCGGGAGCATCGGGTACTTCATGTTATGTGTGTTTCACTATCATCATGTACTCATGTGCTTCCATTATTCATGTACACTCATGTGATCATGTACTCTCATGTTTACTGAGCTCTCATGTATACTATCATGTGCACCCTTCATGGGCCCCATGTGATATCATGTACAATAACGTAACTAGTATAGATCCTTGTGTATTGATTGGGGAAACGGGGGAGTAGAAGTGGTCATGTGAATAATTCCAAAGTAGTGTAATCATGTGCAAACTCAGTAGTGTAATCATGTGCAAATTCTAGCCATTCACATGCCTATCTTGTGCTCTACATCACTAGTCACTACAGTTCTCTATATACAGTAGATATTTCATTACAGCTATCTCTTTTACAGCGTATATTTCCTTTCAGCAGTTCATGTATCTTACTCTATTGCCTGTATCGTATTTCCTAACATGATATGCACTGTGTGAGATGTTTTGTGCTCGTTCCCGTCCTGATTGGACCTGTTGAAAATATTACAGAGGATGAGGAGGAGGCCCTGGTATCTACCTATTACGGAGCAGGACTAGATGACACCTATGTTGTGGACCCTCAGCAGGATCCACCTACAGCTGAGGAGGATGTTCCAGTAGTCTAGACCAGTTTAGTCTAGGCAGTCTTTCTAGTTGTCTTTTGTCTCACATCTGAGTTGTATTTTGAGATGTTGAGTTATGTACTCTTAGACTGTATTATGAGTTGACATTCTGGATGTTATGTATCATAGACACTTAGTCTTATTTCATCTATGCTATGGTTCTCTTTGAGTTACTATCTATCTGTTCTTCGTTCTTCTACCCTAGATGTGATTGAGATTGTTTTCTATTTGTCACCTCCATTCGGAGAGTATAAACTGTACAGGTACCTTATACTGTTAGATGATTGACCTAGGACAGCGTTCTACCGCCGACACTGCGGCGTAGGCTGGACGTACCCACTTCTCGTGCCCTTACTCTAGGGTGCGGGTCGTGACACGTTTTTAGTGGTGGCCCATGCAGGTCTCGAGTTTATGTAGTGGTATTCGAACTAGAGTATCACTACAGCCTGCGATAGGATTAGAGGAATAGGCTTAGAGAGAATGGATACTCAATCACTGCTAGGATACTTTGAGAGATTCCTGGGATGACCCTTGAGAATCTCATTTGAAATTACGATTTAAACTCCTTTTCTCTTGATTGAATTTGATTTTGGAGGACTCACTGTAGAACTTTGAATCCAGGAATTAGTTGATGATTTTGAAATTTTTGTAGTTGTTGATTTTAATTTCTTAGTGTTAGATTAATACCTTTTATTTTTTTAGGGTACTCAATCACAATTATGAGAAAACTCTTATCTGTTTCTTGCCATCTAATCCTCTTGCTAATTGCTTACCCTTGAAATGAACTGTCCCCTCTATTCTGCATCTTGCTTAAACTTTTTCTACCAAACTATGTGACTGTATCCCAACCCTGACTTACTCGACATTCCTCAAATCAAGACTTTATTGAGACCTTCTAACCTTGACCCTTGATTGATCGAACCCTAACTATATTCATCTGGTAGCCTATCTATCCCTAGGACTGTGTTCCTAAATTATTTACTAGATTCCTGATTTTATGAGTTAATTTGATCTTCTTCAATTTTTGCATCAATTATCACGTCTTGAACTCCCACTTTCTATTCTAGATCATTGGACGTCCTTTACCGTGACTTAGATATTCAGAGTATAAACACTAGCTGTTACCTCCTAACAAACTTCGCATGTAAGACCTAGACTAGCCTACCTTCATGTAGGTATTCCATGTCCCACTAAAACCCGTCTCCTTGTACTCTATTTCCTTGACATGATTTTCTGGTCAAATGGCTAAACCCTAACCTCTACCATGATGCTAAATTGGTTCTTATTTCAGTTAGAGATCCACCTTGGCTCAATTCTTTCGACCTGGCATGTGATGGTGTTCTGCTTGAACCCTCAAATACTTAACCTTGTACCTTACCTTGAATGCTTGACCCGATTGGTTAAGAATCTTGGACTATGTATCTTCTTTCATCATTTCCATCCTTACTTATATCTTATGCTATAAATTTATCCTTAAGTTTTACAAGTTTATCCTTTTCGAGCTTGGTCATGACATATTTTATTGGGTGGCCACCCACTAACATATTGTCTAATCAGAACCGGTACATGATGGTCTGATCAACCTATTGCACTTTGGTTCACTTTTTCATGTATCAATCTACGTGGATGGACACAGTTAAACTTACCCTAGAATCTTATCCACAACAGCCTTGACAATTCTCCTTGGAATTATTTTAATCGCCTATGAACCTCGTATTCGTATCCAGTTGAATTAAATTTATCATGACCTTGATCTTCATCATTGGATGCTCGTGCTCATACTTAATTGATTTCCCATCTTGCCCAAATCTCTATTTTTCCTGAAATTGATCAACTTAGATCGTGTCAAGACTAAAATCTATTGTGATTGTTTGTACCTAAATTTTCAATTTTCTTTTTATGGAAGGATAACTTTAATGATTTCTCAGTTACTTGTTAATGACCTATTTTCATATAGGATGGTAGACGACCCTATAGCCTTGATGATTGTTGTTCCCTTACCTTCCGAATTAGGACACCTTAGATTGTCTGTACGTTTTGATACCATAGGACAGTCTTGATCTAGAATGACTAGTGCACCCAGATGAGACCACAGACTTTCCCATTTAACCTGTCCCCCTGGTACCACTATTGCATCACAAATTCTGGTTAAAATTTGGCCATAGACCCTTCCCACTCTAAATTATGATCACCGTAGACACATTACCGTGACTTTTAAAATTTGGAACACAAGACTAGTTGTTTTCTCAAAACCAATTTCACATACGTAACCTAGACATGACATACTACACCCATGACCTTAGTGTGCCACTTAGGCATACCATTGCATGCTTCATTTGCTTAGTACGATTTTTCTGACCCGAGGCTCCATCCTGATTTATCCCATGGAGTTACTTTTGGCTTCGATTTGAATTCAGGACACCATATGACCTGAAACTGCCAGCCAATTTTTGGACATGACCCAGTATAGGTCTACTACCCCTATTTGGCTTGTTGACCTTGTATGTTGCCTAGGTAGTGGCTTCGTCCTTGATTGTTGGTGGTTTGACCTAGGAGGAGTACGACCATCTAAATTTCGAGGACGAAATTGTTTTAAGGTGGGTAGACTTGTAACACCCTGTTTTCTGAAATTGGAGATTTTTGAAAATTTATTATTTTATTATTTATTAGTGGTATTTTAGTCATGGTATGATTTTCTGGTGATTTCAGTTAAGTTAAACCATTTCTAAAGTCATGCTAAGTCATGACTTATGACTTTGTGATTTTGGTTAGTATAACTTAGTGTAAACCCTAGTTTTCTCTAACCTAGAAGTTGCCATGACCATGATAGCTTAGCCATAGGCTTAGAATATCAAATTTGGGGTTTTTGACCAAAAGGGTATTTTGGTAATTTTCTAGATTTAATTTGTGATTATGTGATTTAATATTATTTAATACTTGGTAGGTCTCATGATTAGTTCCTAACCTATCCTACCCTAAACTAGTAGTTAGCCCCTAACCTAGAATCATTAGGGTGATGTTTAGGTCATGGGTTAAAGTAGATAATATCTAGATATTTCATGTTAGATATTTACATTAGATATTTTATTTAGATATTTTACATAAAGTTATGTAGAATGAATCCTAGCCATAGGATAGCTTTGAAACTTGTTGGAGAGCCCACAACCATTGATCCTAACCCTAAATCAACTCCCATGGCCGGCCAAGCATGCCCCCCCCTATATGAACACCCCCATCTTCACAAAGAGCCTCATTTTCAATGTATTGAAAACCCATTTTTCCCTCAACTTCACAAAGCCATAACTTCTTCATTCCTTCACCAAATTGAGCCCCGTTTGTTGCGTTGGAACCCCCTACACTTGAGGATGCTAAAGGAGGCTTAGTAGCAAGGTTGCACAAGGATTTGGACACCCCAAAGTGAAGAGGAAACCCCCCCTAGAAGGTTGATTTTCATGATTTTGCACATATAGGTAAAGTGTTCTAAACCCTATCAAAATAGTGATTTCTCTTCATGGTTGCATGCATTAGGATACCATGGTCATGTAGGTCAAGTTTGGTAGGATTTTTATGTGGTTTGGTGTCCGTATCGGACACGTATCTATGTTTGAAACTAGGCGTTTGGTGAAATGCCACATAGAACATTTTGTTAATGTTTTTCAAAACAAATTTGACTTTTGGGTAGCCCTAGATCCCTAGGTCACATCCCCCACTGACTGAGCACACTTTGGACACTGTTCGTGTCCAAAACTGGACACGAACCCACTGTCAAAATACTACACTAACACACTGTAAACACTGTGCACACTGTAAACACGTGGGTGTTTGACACTTTGTATTATGTCCACACGTGTCGTGGACACAATATAGACACATGGACACACACCTAGACCCTAGGCCTACCCCCTGACACGAGCACGTGGCCCCACGTGCCACGTGTGAAGTACACGAACCCCCGACACTTGTGCACGAGGCACTGCGTAGCTCCCCTGCTACCAGACCCCTCGTGTGGACACGACACGACACGTGGACACGTGCCACTTGGCACAGACCTAGGGGCGGTGTCTGATAAGACACCCCTAAAGTCTTGTGTCACGACGTGTCGTGTCGAGGGAGAAAATCCACTCGCACGGGTCGTACACTGGCACAGCACACGCGTTCAGACCTCTCTGATACGCACGTAGAACTCGGACACGCGGACACTTGGACACGAATCAGGTTAGTGGACACCTAGTAGACCCCTAGGCGAACTTTCCCCCACGAGCACGAGACACATGGACACGTGTGTCGTGTCCTAGAGTGAACTGCACGCGTGCACGACGCTGTGCACGCGTGGGTGTATCTGGATTTACCCGATTGGGTTCTTTTGTGTTTGGACACGTTGTGTCGTGTCGTGGTGTAGTGTCAGGGACCCTAGACACTAGAGGATGTTGTGGGACACGATTACCAACCTAGAGATTCGAGTCCTAGCTCGGTTTCGTGTGTGAAATCGAGTTTACCTACCTAACCTATACACAGTGCTAATTTTCCTGATTTTGGGTTTTTCCTAGTTCTGTAAAAACGAATTTCAAATCAAATTTTAATATGATTTGTATATGTATTAGTATATTTTCAGTGTATATATATATAGTATATATGTATGTGTGAGTGTAGGTGAAATTTCATGGTGTATACATGTATATACATGTGTATATACATGTATGTATATAGTGTGTGTGTGTTGGGAGCCATAGTGGTTCCAGTTTCCTGGAACCCTCCCCCTGCCTACTGTCCAGACCCCCCTGTTTCAATCTCTCTCTCATACTCACTGTCTCTCTCTCTCTCTCTCTATGTTTCTCTATATATATATATAGTATATATATATATGGTATATATATATATATAAGTTCATATATATGTGTATATATATATGATATAGATATATGTATATTGTATTAGGTTACTTTAGGTCAAAATATATATATATATATGTATGTGGTTGTATATATATATATGTTATGCATTTTGGGGTTTATGGTTAGTATGTATCTATATATATATAGATATATATATATATTTGACTTATTTAGTTATAGGTTATATGAAAACCCATCACTAGCCTATGGCCTAGGGTTATTGGCCTATGGTTAGGGCTAGCCCTAATGACCCTAAACCCATGTTGACCCTTGTTGACTGAAAGTTGACCAAAGTCAACATTTGGTCAAAAGTGACCTAGTTAACCTAGAAATGACTAGGAATGACCTAAATCAACTAGTTTGACTAGTTTGACTAAAACCCTAACTAGTTTAACTAGTGTTGACCATGTTTGACCTAATTACCCTAACTGACTAGTCTTTGTTTGACCAATGACTTAGCTGGTCTAAGTTGATCTAGACTTGATCCAGATTGATCATGTTGACAAGTATTTGACTAGTTGATTAAAGTGTTGACCAGGAGTTGACTTTAACCTAGATTAAACTTGTTTGACCTTGTTTGATCTTGTTTGACCTTATTTGACTTAGTATGACTTCCTGTGACTTAGTTTGACTATTAGAGTTGACCAAGAGTTGACTTTTGACCAGTTTGACCTAGAATCATGTAGTATGCATTGTATACTTTATTTTTATCATTGTGGATACATTGTGACTTGTATTGCTCTGATTAGGAGCCAGACACCTCTCCTCAGACAGTATATCCTCTTCAGACATTCAGTTATCAGGCGAGTACATTCTCTGACCGTTTCATACTTGTTCAGGCTTTACTTCTCGCTCTAGATTACTTTACTTGTTGCTGTCACGTTGGTAACACGGATTGGTACTATATGGATCTTTACTTGAGATGTTATCCCCCTCGGGAGCATCGGGTACTTCATATTATGTGTGTTTCACTATCATCATGTACTCATGTGCTTCCATTATTCATGTACACTCATGTGATCATGTACTCTCATGTTTACTGAGCTCTCATGTATACTATCATGTGCACCCTTCATGGGCCCCATGTGATATCATGTACAATAACGTAACTAGTATAGATCCTTGTGTATTGATTGGGGAAACGGGGGAGTAGAAGTGGTCATGTGAATAATTCCAAAGTAGTGTAATCATGTGCAAACTCAGTAGTGTAATCATGTGCAAATTCTAGCCATTCACATGCCTATCTTGTGCTCTACATCACTAGTCACTACAGTTCTCTATATACAGTAGATATTTCATTACAGCTATCTCTTTTACAGCGTATATTTCCTTTCAGCAGTTCATGTATCTTACTCTATTGCCTGTATCGTATTTCCTAACATGATATGCACTGTGTGAGATGTTTTGTGCTCGTTCCCGTCCTGATTGGACCTGTTGAAAATATTACAGAGGATGAGGAGGAGGCCCTGGTATCTACCTATTACGGAGCAGGACTAGATGACACCTATGTTGTGGACCCTCAGCAGGATCCACCTACAGCTGAGGAGGATGTTCCAGTAGTCTAGACCAGTTTAGTCTAGGCAGTCTTTCTAGTTGTCTTTTGTCTCACATCTGAGTTGTATTTTGAGATGTTGAGTTATGTACTCTTAGACTGTATTATGAGTTGACATTCTGGATGTTATGTATCATAGACACTTAGTCTTATTTCATCTATGCTATGGTTCTCTTTGAGTTACTATCTATCTGTTCTTCGTTCTTCTACCCTAGATGTGATTGAGATTGTTTTCTATTTGTCACCTCCATTCGGAGAGTATAAACTGTACAGGTACCTTATACTGTTAGATGATTGACCTAGGACAGCGTTCTACCGCCGACACTGCGGCGTAGGCTGGACGTACCCACTTCTCGTGCCCTTACTCTAGGGTGCGGGTCGTGACACGTTTTTAGTGGTGGCCCATGCAGGTCTCGAGTTTATGTAGTGGTATTCGAACTAGAGTATCACTACAGCCTGCGATAGGATTAGAGGAATAGGCTTAGAGAGAATGGATACTCAATCACTGCTAGGATACTTTGAGAGATTCCTGGGATGACCCTTGAGAATCTCATTTGAAATTACGATTTAAACTCCTTTTCTCTTGATTGAATTTGATTTTGGAGGACTCACTGTAGAACTTTGAATCCAGGAATTAGTTGATGATTTTGAAATTTTTGTAGTTGTTGATTTTAATTTCTTAGTGTTAGATTAATACCTTTTATTTTTTTAGGGTACTCAATCACAATTATGAGAAAACTCTTATCTGTTTCTTGCCATCTAATCCTCTTGCTAATTGCTTACCCTTGAAATGAACTGTCCCCTCTATTCTGCATCTTGCTTAAACTTTTTCTACCAAACTATGTGACTGTATCCCAACCCTGACTTACTCGACATTCCTCAAATCAAGACTTTATTGAGACCTTCTAACCTTGACCCTTGATTGATCGAACCCTAACTATATTCATCTGGTAGCCTATCTATCCCTAGGACTGTGTTCCTAAATTATTTACTAGATTCCTGATTTTATGAGTAATGACGGGAGGAGGACCAGTGCCTATTTGGCTTGTTGACCTACTGCGGAGATTAGTAGAGTAATGACGGGAGGAGGACCAGTGCCTATTAGAGCTAGCTATAGATGCTCTATTACTATAGCCGGGAGAGAGTTTGAGGGGCGATTCTTTGTGATGCCACTCCCCGGTTATGATATCATATTGGGGATGGACTGGCTTAGCTATGCCCATGCATCTATAGACTGTTATGAGGGTAGTATTTTGTTCAGTCCCCAGGCACAGCACCATTCAGTGTCAGGAGGACAGGGCCGGAAATCAGCCAAGAGCCGAACTATTGTGCTACAGTCGGGGACGCAGCACCGCCATACCCTATCATTAGGGAGTTTATGGATGTATTCCCAGAGGATCTTCCAGGACTTCCGCCTGACAGAGAGGTGGAGTTCACTATAGATTTAGTGCCGGGTTCATCACCAGTATCCCGGGCTTGCTATAGAGTGAATCCCAAGGAGGCCATAGAGATGAAAGTGCAGATTGATGACCTGTTGAAAAAGGGTTTCATTCGATCCAGTGCTTCTCCATGGGGAGCGCCAGTGCTCTTTGTGCCTAAGAAGGATGGTACAGTCCGGTTGTGTATTGACTACCGGGCCTTGAATGCCATCACCATCAAGAACAAATATCCTCTGCCCAGGATAGATGATTTGTTCGACCAGTTGAGCGGGGCAAAGGTGTTTTCCAGGATAGACTTGAGATCCGGGTACCACCAGGTGAAGGTTAGGGCAGCAGACATCCAGAAGACGGCATTCAACACGAAGTACGGGCAGTACGAGTTTCTGGTGATGCCATTTGGTCTCACAAATGCGCCAGCTGTCTTTATGAACTTGATGAATAAGACATTTCACCAATATCTGGATAAGTTCGTCGTGGTGTTTATCGACGACATCCTGATATACTCGAAGACGCCAGAGGAGCATACAGAGCACTTACGGATAGTTTTGGATATTCTGAGGCAGGAGAGATTGTTTGCCAAATTGCAGAAGTGCGAGTTCTTTTTAGACCGAGTGGAGTTTCTCGGCCATGTAGTCACTGGAGATGGAATCTCGGTGGATTCCAGGAAGATTGCTGCAGTTGAGACGTGGAAGGCTCCGACGACAGTTTCAGAGATCAGGAGTTTTCTGGGTTTAGCAGGCTATTATAGAAAGTTCGTCCAGGACTTTGCTAGGATAGCTGAACCCATGACGAAGCTGACGCAGAAGGACGCAGAGTACATTTGGTCTGAGGACTGCCAGACAGCATTTGAGGAGCAGAAGAGGAGGCTGACGACCGCTCCAGTTCTGACTTTACCTTTAGGTTCTGGAGGTTTCACCATATACAGTGATGCTTCTGGGAAGGGGCTAGGATGTGTCCTACAGCAGCATGGGAAAGTGATTGCTTATGCATCTAGGTAATTGCGGACTCATGAGAGGAATTATCCTACCCATGACCTAGAGTTAGCTGCGGTGATCTTTGCACTCAAGTTATGGAAACATTACTTATACGGAGAGCGTGTGGAAATCTTTACTGACCACAAAAGCTTGAAGTATGTGTTCATGCAAAAAGAGCTGAACATGAGGCAAAGACGATGGTTGGAGTTGATGAAGGACTTCGACATCGATTTACAGTATCACCCCGGAAAGGCAAATGTGGTGGCGGATGCGCTGAGCAGGCATCCGATGGCATGGTACCTGATGATTGATCGACATTTGCGGAAGGATCTGGAGAAGCTCGGTATCGAGCTAGTTCGGCCAGGATCAGTGATACAGATGATGGCGCTTGACATTCAGTCAGGTTTGATGGAGCAGATCCGGGAGGCACAGTCTACAGATGAGAGCCTTCGCAGACTTCGACCCCAGGCTTTAGCTGGATTGCTGGATGACTTCACTATAGCATATGATGGATCCTTGAGGCATGGCAGCCGATTGTACGTGCCAAAGGGAGATCTAGTAGAGGCAGTCTTGCAGGAGGCACACCGATCGAGATATTCTATTCACCCTGGTGCTAACAAGATGTACCATGACTAGCGGGAACATCTTTGGTGGCACGGGATGAAGAGGGACGTATCGCATTTTGTCTCAAGATGTCTAGTTTGCCAGCAGGTCAAGGCGGAGTGCCAGAGGCCAGCTGGTTTGTTGCAGCCGTTACCCATTCCCGAGTGGAAGTGGGAACATATTACGATGGACTTCATTTTGGGGCTTCCTCGTTCCCAAGGAGGGAAGGATGCCATCTGGGTTATCGTAGACAGGCTGACGAAGTGTGTGCACTTCATACCCTTCAAGGTGGGGCTTTCCACCGAGAAGTTGGCAGAGCTATACATGCAGCAGATAGTTCGCCTACACGGAGTGCCGGTGAGCATCGTGTCAGACAGAGACAGCAGATTTACATCCCACTACTGGAGGAGCTTGCAGGAGGAGTTGGGCAGTAGGCTCAAGTTTAGTACGGCGTACCACCCGCAGACAGATAGACAGTCTAAGAGGACGATACAGACACTGGAGGATATGCTGAGGACTTGCGTGCTGGACTTCGGAGGATCATGGGAGAGACATCTGCACTTGGTAGAGTTTTCGTATAACAACAGCTACCAGGCCAGTATTGGTATGTCTCCTTTCGAGGCGCTATATGGACGACGATGCCGCACACCGCTCTTTTGGGATGATGTCGGAGACAGAGTTATGCTTGGGCCGGAGATGATCACGGATGCAGCAGAAAAAGTCGGGATGATCAGAGACAGGCTCAGAGTAGCTCAGGACAGGCAGAAATACTGGGCTGATGCTAGTCGCAGGCCGATGGAGTTCGCAGACGGTGATATGGTGCTAGTGAAGATATCACCTACTAGAGGGACGATCCGGTTCGGACGAGGAGGGAAGCTGAGCCCCAGATACATCGGGCCATTCGAGGTACTTGGCAGGATCGGAGAGGTAGCTTACAGGATTGCACTTCCACCCAACCTAGCAGGAGTTCACGACGTCTTTCACGTATCTCAGCTGAGGAGATATGTTCCAGACCCCAGTCATGTGCTAGATCACTCAGAGTTGGAGGTCGGACCGAGCCTTACAGTTTCTGAGCAGCCAGTGGAGATATTAGACAGGAGAGAGAAGAGGCTGAGGAACAAGGTTATACCCTTAGTACGAGTAGCTTGGAGCCGTCACTTTCCAGGTGAATCTACTTGGGAGAGGGAGTCGGACATGAGGGAGAGATATCCTTACTTGTTCGACCCAACCGTTGCGAGGGAACCACCCGTTCCCGCTTGATACCCTAGAGGTTAGTCTTAATAATAGCCTTAGTCTTTTGTTTGCATTGCTTGTTATGTTAGAATGTTTGTAGAGTCTTCTATCCTTGTAAATTTTGAGGACAAAATTTTTTTCAAGGAGGGAAGATTTGTAAGCCCCTAGATTTCAAAAAAAATAATAAATAAATAGTTTTTATAATTTTCAATAACATTTAATTTAAATACGTTTTTTGTAGCATATTTCGTATTTTCTTGGTTTTCGTAATGCCTTGAAATTTTTCCTAACTTATAGATTTTTCCTTGGCCGGTATACCGTCCAGACAGATTTTCTACATTTTAGATATTTTCGATTTTAGATATTTTGATGAATAGTATTTTGGATATTTTGATGAATAGTATTTAGATATTTTCATGAATAGTGTAGAAGCACCCTATTACCCAATGGACATTTGGTTTTGTTTGAATGGCCATGAATGACTTAGATTTTGACATGGATCACGATCCGACGGCTAAGATTAATTCTCCCTTCTATATAAACCCTTTCACTTTCTCTCTCCTCTCTCTTTTCATTCTCTTCACTCTCTCTTTATTTCTTCTTCCTTTCTCTTCCCTTGGAGCTTTGCTAGGAGCTTGGCCTTGAGGTCTAGAGTGTGGTTTCGTACCCCTCTTGGTGGTGGACTAGAAGATTAGGCTTGGAGCTTAACCTAAGCAAGTGTATCTTGCTCAAAAGTGGCATGACCATACTTTATTTTTGTTTTTCATGGAAACTAGAGTTTTATTGGCCTATAATTTGCTTCTTTAAATTGTTAACATGTTTAGTATATAGCACTTTTGGTTTTGATCGACAGTATTGCGTAGATCTGAGTTTCTAGATATGATTTTCGAGTATTTTGAGGTTTTGATCTATCAAATGTTTTGATTTATGAAAACTAATACTTCCATGTTGTTGGAAATTCAATTCTATTCAATTTTGACTTTTGAAAGTCCGAATTTCGATTTAAAATGAAGTTTTTATGGCCGAAACAAGTTTTAGCAAAAATCTGGATTTTGTTGCTGTTTGGAAAAATGGTATACCGCCGGTATGCCGCAGTATACCGCCGGCATGCCGTTTTTGGCACCAGAAACTTACTGTCTTTAGTCCGGTATACCGCCGGTATGCCGCAGTATACCGCCGGTATGCCGTTTTATGCTGTTTTAGGCTGTTTTTGTCCGTTTTTGCCCGTTTTTGTCCGTTTTTGATATTTTCTCGATTGTAATAGACTCTTAACATGATTAGATGACCTTGGATAGTTAAAGAATGATTGTACACTCTATATACATGGTACATGCTTATGTTCACATATTGTTCTATGTCCAAATTATAGATAGTGGCCTGTTATGGTGCACTCCAGATTACTATATATGCCTAGCTCGATATAGTGGCTCGTAGTAGCGCACTCATGACTTGATTTTCTTATTGATTTCTAGACCCTAGAAAGTTAGTTTGAGTATTGTGTCACCCCACATTGGTCTCCTATGCTAAAGTCATCATTTTGGCTAGGTGCCCAGTCCCAAGTCGTATTGCACCAATTAGTTGTTTTCCATAAATAAATTCCTTTATTTATTGTGTATCTGGGAAAATTACAACTGTGGAAATCTGATCTAGAAGACGATCACTTTATCCCTTGGACTATGCGAAGAAGAAAAGCTCTCAAAATTTTGACAGTAGATAAATATGTATCCGTACCATGAATAAAAAAAAGAACTCTATTTATAGAGTCAAAAATAATAACTGAAAAGATAACTGTCTTCACAGCCTATGCTTAGTTGAAAATTACACAGGATTTAACATACGCAAGGTTGTGAGCAGTTACTGGACGTGGCCTGTAACTGTTGGACACATGGCAATCATGCACGAGTCATGTGCAAGTTACAGGACACGCAGGCGAGAGATCAGTGGCATGGCTGCCACGTACTCCAATTTGATGAAATCTACGCAGACTTGTTGAAGACGAAATCCACACAGACTCGGGGTAGAAAGCTTCAAAATCCACGCAAACTTGGGGCAAGAAGCTTCAGAATCTACGCAGACTTTGATGAAGAAAACTTCAGAATCCACGCAGACTCGGGGTAGAAAGCTTCAAAATCCACGCAAACTTGGGGCAAGAAGCTTCAGAATCTACGCAGACTTTGATGAAGAAAACTTCAGAATCCACGCAAACTTGAGATAGAACTGCCAGCTGTCTTGATTCAGCGTGCCTCGACTGACACAAAATCTCTGGTAGTGATTGCTTTTGTCAGTCACATTAAATGACAAGAAGCTCTTTTGGTACGCCAACTTGACGAAGGTTGAGTCTTGCTGAAGAAGATTTCGAAAATCACGCAATAGACGGCTGTGATCTCTCGAATTCTGTGCATACGTGGCATATGAAGAGACATTCTTCGACTGTTGTGCTGTCAGTCATAATTACTCTCTGACAAATGATGAGCTGTCTCCCCAGCGTGATTTGTAAATATTGTCTGGATCAACTGAGCGTGACTTTTGACTCTGTCCTGATCAACTCAGCGTGACTGTCATTTTTAAAAGGCCTACAAGACCCCCTTCAAAGTTTTCGAAAAATTGAAAAGACTTCAAAATTTTCGAAATACTTTGAAAATAAGATGATAAAATGAAATCAGTCACGCTGAGATGACTTCAAATTTTTTGGAAGTCGGAAAGACTTCGAAGTTCTTTGAGAATATCCAAATGAACTTATTAAATGTCATGATGACTCTTCATTTTTCGAGACTGATTACATCCAGTTTATGGTGGAATATGAACCGCCGGCGAGCTCTGTTATATAAACAGGGAGAGGATTCATTTAATCTTCATCTTACGTCAACATGACACCAAAAGAGAAAGCTGAGGAAGAAGCACGCAAGTTGGGCTTTTGTTCCCATGGTGACCCCACTTTTGGGGGTGAAGAGCCAGAGCCCCTTGTCTTCGAACTCAAAGATGATCCCTTGTAACTAGCCAAGAATTTCTTGAGCTATTTTGGCTTAGATGGCTCGTTCTCTTCTGATGGGCGCAGCCTCATAGAGCAGCGTAAAATGTTGAAGGCTCTGTTACACCGCATGGGGGTCAAAAGCGTAGAAGAACTAGGCATTAAGCTCAGTCGCTCTGGAAAATAGAGCATGTCTTTTGTACTTTTGTTGCACTCTTTTTGTTTTGTCTTTTGTAAGGCTATCAGTGTCTGTCTTGAAGAATGAAGTACAACTTCTGTGTTTAATCTGCGTGCATTAATGAAGAATATTAATTAGCACCCTTTGACTATTTCCAATGTTGCTCTGTCTTCCAAAGCACACGTAACACTCATTCCACGGTTTATGAGCGCTATTTATGCGGATCTTTTCCAAGAATAGACTTGTACTTTGCCCTTTAAATAGATAGAAGAGTTTCACAGATACTCATCTCCCATTCCTCTTCTTCTTCTCTGAGAATGAAATTTTTGGGAGATTTCACTCTCAAACAGGAAAGCAATGTTTTCTAATGTTCGACTTCTGCGCACTGTATCAAACATGAGTTTGCCAATCCTTAGCACCAAACTTGAAGGTAAGTCAGTGTAATACGTGTATTATTTTTGCTGTTGAAGATAGGCTTTCTGTTTCTTGTTTTTGATTTGAACAATACACGCCTGTTTCTATTTGATAAATGCACACTGAATGATTTCTGTTGATACTTTCTGCAGAAACGTGGCTGAAAATTTTCTTCAGAACTGGCATTGGGGATGTGGATGTTGTGGAGAATATCCTGCTGACATCTACATCAGGGAGCTCATACGCTTTTGACGCATAAATCAGACAACTCAGAACTCTTCGTGGGATAGAAGGGTCTTCCTCAGATGGTAGGAAGAGCATTTATACACGAGAGTTGGATGGTGGAGTCAACTCTACCCCGAGAAATCGGGTAGTAGAGTTCCTTTCACGGGAGAACTAGAAATTGTATCCCAAGGTTTGGATACATTCCTGTCTTCCTTGAGAGGTTACCCCCAATCCACCAGTTGTATTGGCAGCACCACGACTTCGGGCTGCCATACTCTGTGGTTCTCCTCTCGTCTGAGAGAGAAGACCAGAGTTTGATTCATGCTGATCTGGTCGTGACTGGGACCCAGACAGTCAGGAACTGCCACCAACAACGAACCTGACGAAGAAGGTCCGACGGAGAAGATCCAAAGAAGAAGATAGATCTCTATTAGGTTATTGTTGTGGTATAGAATGAAAATCCAAGATTTGTAATAGATTTCCATTATGATTTATAAGAAAGTCTAAGAAAATGTAATAGACTTTTTGTGGTGAAATAAGAATGGAAATGATAATTCTTCTATGCTCAAAGATTTGTATTTGTGGATGAATTGTGGACATGATAGATAATGAAATCTTCTTTTCTGTTTTAGAGTATATGATATTATCAGAGGTATTATGGACGTGATAATATGTAGGAACTCAAAAGAAAATAGATTGATTTCTATGCAGAGGTCAAAAATGACAAATGAGCAAGTAGATTCGGAATTGATTCAGAGGTTATGAAAACATGATCAATAACGAATCCCCACTTTAATAAATTGATAGAAGATCATGAACGGACGAATAAATGAACGGATGAATCGTCGGATGAACGCAATTAATGGATGGATGAACCGTCGGATGAACGAGACATTTTATTATTTGTAGAACTTTTACCTATAAATATAGTAGAAATTTGACAAGAACGAACACTTCTTCTTTCAAACATAAAAATATCGTCTGAAGAAGCATTCAAGAAAACTGGAATTGCCTCAAAAGTTCAGAAAGGCACTGAAGAACACCCTGTTGATCCAGTTCAATCGAAGAAGACGGAAGCAGGCGAAGGTTCGTCTGCACCCAAGCCACCAAGGGACATTCTGGATTTCCTGCTCGAACCAGGAAAGACTGAAGAAGAAGAAGCCATGAGGATGGCCGTTTGCAAGTTCCTCGTGGGTTCTAGCAAGGAGGTTCTCGACTCTTTTGCTGATCACGTCTTCGAGAAGGACGGCAGTGGCCCACATCCAAATGTAAAAAAGGATGATAGTGATCTTCTTTAATATCATGTATCATCATTCATGATAAAAATAAAATAAAATTTTTATTTCTAAACATGAAACTGTCTGATGATTACAAGCATTTACATTTATATATAGTACTTTTTAAGGAATTTTCCATTAATAGGCATCAAAACTTTTTGACCATCCAATTCTGAGAGTTGATAAGCTCCATTTGAGAAAACTTTGCTCACAATATAGGGTCCTTCCCACTTTGCGTCAAATTTGCCCTTGCTCATATGAGTCATAGTCATAGGACGTCTGACAGTTAGAACAAGTTCTCCTTTTTGATACGCCCGAATTCTGACTTTCTTATTAAAAGCTCTTAAAATTCTAGCTTGATAGAATTCAATATTCTGTTGAGCAGATAATCGCTTTTCATCCAGAGCTTCTAATTCTTGAAGTCGAAGACGATCATTATTTTCTGCAGTGAGTTTATTAGCGATTGCTATCCTTAAAGAAGGAATTTGAATCTCTAATGGAAGAACAGCTTCGTAACCATACACCAGAGAGAAGGGTGTATATTTAGTAGCATTACGAACTGTAGTGCGATAAGCCCACAAACATTCACCGAGCTTCTCACTCCAATTACGTTTGTTAGTAGAGACAAACTTCTTTAGGAGTTTGATGATGGTCTTGTTGAAAGCTTCTGCTAATCCGTTAACTGCCGGATTATATGTGGTAGAAGCCACATTGTTGATCTGGTGATCGTCACAGAATCGAGTAAACTTTTGACTAACGAATTGTGGTCCGTTATCATGAATAATGCGTCGAGGAACACCAAATCTGTAGATGACGTGGTGCTTAATAAAGCAAATGACATTGGACGTCTTAACTTCAGACAAAGGAATGGCTTCGGCCCATTTGGAGAAGTAATCGGTTATTGCAAGAATAAACCGATGACCCTTGGATGACGGCGGATTGATCGGACCAATAATGTCCATGCCCCAAGCTTCGAAGGGCCATGATGCTGTCGTCGGATGTAGAAATTTCGAAGGTTGATGAATAAAATCCGCATGGATTTGACAAGCTTTATACTTCTTTGCATATTCGATGGCGTCTGATACCATAGTAGGCCAATAATAACCCATACGTCGAATACGGTCTTGAAGTTTTGGTCCAGGCTGATGTGCTCCACAAGTTCCATCATGTGCTTCACGAATAATTTGTTGAGCCTCATCACCGGCAATACATCGAAGAAGTAAACCATCATAGGCTCGACGATATAACGTCTTTGTTGTATGATTATAATAGAATCAGAATGATCGTCGTCTGATAGATGCTGCTTCACTCGGATCATCCGGAAGAATATCATACAATACAAAATCTAAGAAAGAAAGTCTCCAATCCGTATCCGTATTTTGATTCTCGGTCGAATGACTGAAGATGAATTCCATGCTGGAATCAGATGAAGATGATGAAGATTTACGACCAAATCCAAATCCTCTTGTTGTGTTGACGTCATGAGATGTTGATTCTTCAGTGTCAACTGGAAGTCCTAGGGTCAGGTTATTTTCAAGATGAAATAATTCTCGATTGCGAACAAGAATCATTTGTTGTCGTCTAATTGGGATAGCCAACACCGCTGCAAGATTAGCTAGAGCATCAGCTTCTGTGTTACATGCTCGTCTAACATGTTCAATAAAGAATTCTTCAAACGAAGAAGCCATAATTATAGCTGATCTATGATAAGGAACCAGATCTTGATGGCGAACTTCATAAGTACCCTTTATCTGATTGACAATGAGTTTAGAGTCTCCGTACGCCTCCAAATGTTGAATATTTAGATGTTTAGCGAGTTGAAGACCAATGAGTAATGCATTGTACTCAGCTACATTGTTTGAACACGGCTGATCGAGAGAATAAGCTCTTTGGATAGCAAGACCTTCTGGCGATACAAGAACGATTCCAACTCCAGCGATAACATCACCATTAAGACCTATCCTTGAAGCTCCATCAAAGAATAGACGCCAAGTAGGATCTTCTTCAGCAATTTGGTTTGAATCTAGGACTTCATCTGGAATTTCGTCATAGAGTTTTGAATCTTCTGGAATTGAATGAGCAGCCAGAAAATCAGCTAAAGCTTGTCCTTTGACTGACTTCTGAAGAATATAATACATGTCATACTGTGCAAGTAGGATTCCCCAGTTAGCTAATCGAGAATTCAAAACACTGGGTTTCTTCATCATGATCCGTATAGGATTGATCCTGGAGATGACATAAATAGTCTGGCCAATGATATAATGTCGTGTCTTTTGAACAGCGAACATCAAGGCTAGACATTCTTTTTCGACCGGTGAATATCGAGGTTCAGCTCCGGTCATAGTACGACTGAGATAGTAGATGGCTTGTTCATGACCATTTTGATTCTTTTGAGCGAGTAATGCACCCAATGAATGACTCATTGCTCGAGTATATAGGAGAAATGGAATTCCTGAAACGGGAGGTACCAATACTGGAGGGCTCATCAGATATTGTTTTATATCATCGAATGCTTTCTGACATTCATCATTCCAGACAAAAGAAACTCCTTTCTTCATAAGTTTGTTGAATGGTCTGCAGCGTCCTGATAAATTAGAGATGAATCTCCTGATATAAGCGATCCTTCCTTGAAATCCTCGTAGCTCTTTTAAGGTGCGTGGAGGACGCATCTCTTGGATGGCTTTGATCTTCTCAGGATCCACGTGTATACCTTTAGAGGTAATGACGAAGCCGAGAAATTTACCACTAGAGACGCCTAAGAAGGACTTAGTAGGGTTCATCTTTAATTGATGTTTACGCATTAGATCAAATATAGTCTTCAAATCTTGGATATGATCTTCCTTTTGTCGACTTTTGACTGCAATATCATCAACATAGCATTCGACTATTTTCTGCAAATGTTCACGGAATATAGTGCTCATAGCTCGTTGATAAGTTGCTCCTACATTCTTGAGACCGAATGGCATAACTGTATAACAGTATGTACCGATCGGCGTTCTGAAAGAAGTGTGCTTCTCGTCATCTGGAAACATTTTAATCTGATTGTATCCAGAATACCCGTCCATGAATGACATCCGCTCAAATCCATAGGTATTATCAATCATGACATCAGTGATTGGTAGAGGGAATTCGTCTTTAGGGCATGCCGCATTGAGATCGCGAAAGTCTATGCATACTCTGACCTTGCCAGTCTTTTTAAGGACAGGAACTATGTTAGCCACCCAATTGGGATGTTGTTCCTCTCTAATAAACCCGGAGGTTACGAGTTTATTGACTTCAACTTCAATTGCATCCATAATATCTGGACGAAATCGTCGCTGTTGTTGTTTGACCGGTTTGGCATTCGGCAAGATATTGAGCTTGTGAGTTGCAATTTGTGGATCAAGTCCTGGCATATCTTCATAACTCCAAGCGAAGATGTCGATGTAGTCACGAATGAGTTTGATCATGTCTTGCTTATCAGGTTCAGAAAGACTTTCACTAATGAATATTGGTTTGGGAGATCCCTCTTCACCAACATCTATTTGAACAAGTTTGTCTTCAGTCGGAGGTTCTTTTTGCTCGAAACGGAACTCCCATTGATTATCTAATCTTTGGGCCCATTGTTCCGATTCAGGTGAGATTTCAAACTCTTCTTCGTCTTCATCACTTTCTTCAGAATGGTCAATGGAAACCATGTTGGAAGACAGAATGTTGCAGTAGAAGTCCCCGATACTTGTATCGGAATCCCAAGAAGTGGTACTAGAAGAATCAGATCTCTTATCTTCGTCAGACTCGGGATCTTCATGGATAATATTGATAAAAGGAGTAGGAGCTATATAGCCCAGTCCGCATTTCGTCCTTCCATATTTCAGAGGAGGAATACGAACAGGCATTTTTCTTCCCTTTCCACTATTGAGGCCAGTCCTGAAGTCATAGTCCATATTTTTGATGATGTCTTTAGATTGCTGACTATAACGACGTAGTTGTAATCTTTCAGTGTCATCATTTTTGTCTTCATCTTCTAAATCAGAAGGACTTTGGGGCCCTTTATAGAAGAATATTGGAATGTCTCCTGGCTTTCTACTGGGAACTAGAAAGTATGAAGATTGTACAGGTTCTAGGGATACATCTGTATGAACAGTCTGTACAACCCCTATGGTTATTGCGTTCAAGTCATCTAACAAATGTAAATAACTATGAACATAATAACACACATCAGCATACTGCAAAGATGGAGACTTTTCATTAAATGTAAAAGCAGCAGTATTTACATTGGGAGAAGGCTGAGCCTTAGAGATTTTAGCCAAGTCAATGACTAAAGGGGGAGAAGAAGAACGAGAAGAAGCGTTGTTTCGATTAAGATCGATAACAAATGGCTCAGAAGAGGTGAGCTCCCTTAAAATTTGAGATGGAAGAATAATCCGCCCTCCAACTGGAATTAGCAGAGTATCCTGTTTCATATGTGGAGATACAGGAATTACAATACGCCCACTGACAGGAATAATTATTGTGTCTTGAGCAAACGACTGAGGTAACGGAGAAATCCGTCCACTCACCGGAATGATGAGAGAACCTTCTTCAGAGAGTTTGGGAGATTGTTGCTGAATAGTTCGACCTTTAACAGGAATTATTAAGGTCTCACTTTGTGAATCCTCTTTCTCCATAGCTTGTATAACCCTTGTATACTCTTCTTTGTACATTCGGAAATCATTGAAATAAGCTTCAATCCCATGGAAGGGATTTATATCAGCAACTTCTTTTTGTACTCTTCCATTGCTATCAATGTATTTAAAACACTGATGAAGAGTAGAAGGCACCACATTATTTTCATGAATAAAGGGCCTCTCCAGAAGAAGATTATAGGATCCTACGATCTCGATCACATAGAAAGTGACTTTGGATCTGAAATCGCCTATCTGAAGCTTCAGATGAATCTTTCCCAAAGGCTCGCTTCGGCTTTGATTGAATCCCAGAATAGTAGTAACCGTCTTAGAGAGCTTGTGAAGAGGGATTTTTAGTTCATCCAACAGACTCTTTGGCATTATGCTTATAGCAGACCCTGGATCAATGAGGATACGATCTATCTTCATTGTATCGATATAACCGGTGTAGTAGAGAGACCGATCATGTCGATTATCCTCCAATAGCATGTCATCTTGTGTAAAGGTGATATTTGGGATAATTTCCAATACACTGTTGCAATGTAAGCAAGTGGCAGGTTCTGCATCTGTGTAGAAGCATGGAAAATATTGCTTTTAGTCCCACATCGGAAAGGAGAAGAAGAAAGGGCTTACTCCATTCTATAAATAGAGCCCCCTTACCTCCTTTGAAAAGGGCACCAACTTCTCTTCCCTCCTTCCAAACTTGGACTCTTCCTATTGCGCACCTTCGGGTGCTAAGTAGAAGAAGTCTAGGGCAGCGCGGGCTCTTCGGGCTCAGTCAGCTGTCCCAACCTCTGACCATCACGAGCATCCCGCTAAGTGGGCCTCTGATGGAAAGTTGTACAAAGCCGCTCGTGTCCAGCCCCCGGCGACAAACGGACAGAGTGGTTCTCAAGAGTCTCCCAACAAAGATCGAGGGCAAGTGTTTCTAATCAGGGAGCAAACATGATACCTACGCACTCGTGTGTTCGGGATACCCGGGCCCACAAAGCGAGTGCACGGGCTGATCAAGACATTCCTCATGCGAGTCATGAGACGTCCTTCATGCGGCTCGGTCATGAGACATTCCTCATGCAGCTCGGTCATGAGACGTCCTTCATACGGCTCGGTCATGAGACGTCCTTCATGCGGCTCGGTCATGAGACGTCCTTCATGCGGCTCGGTCATGAAACGTTCTTCATGCGGCACAGAACTCAGGAAGCTTCATGCGGCTCAAAATCAGACGAGCTTCATGCGGCTCAGGAGTCCCATGCGGCTCAAACACATAGGCAGCTCGAGTAAACTCCATACGGCTCAGAGAGAGAGGCCACGTGGCATTCAAAACAGCTGTGCTCAACGTCTGGACGCATTTAATGTTCTGACGGCTGACAGCTGACAGATGACAGACCTGACATAAAGTTGTCATAATGACTGACACGAAAAGTAGAATTTTTCTAGGAAATAAGGAAAATCTTCACCAATACGGCACTGTCTACCAAGCTTCGAGGCAGGTCCATGCGGCCAGACTAGACGAGTTCATGCGGCCAGTGCAAAGAAATCTATGCGGTTCAAACCATGAAGGCCCCCATGCGGCTCAGCCATGAAGAAACCCATGCGGCTCGGCCATGAAGACTCTCGTGCGGCTCGGCCATGAACATATTCATGCGGCTCGATCATGAACATATTCATGCGGCTCGGTCATGACAACCTTCATGCGGTTCGAGTGTAGAGACTATTCATGCGGCTCGATCATGAAATCTTCCATGCGGCTCGGTCATGACGACCTTCATGTGGCCCAAATATGAACACTCCTCATGCGGCTCAATAATGATGATAGGACACGTGTCCTAAACATAATCAAATTTTGGGTCAGATTCTAATAATTTGGGACACGTGGCAAGAGAATGAATTAAATTGATTCATTTAGATTTGCAGACATCAGCAAATCATCATGATGGAGATTTATTGCAATCAACATTTATTATTGATGGGATTTGGCATAATCCACATTAATGGTCCAGATCCTTCACACTCAAGACTAATGGTCCAGATTGATCAATCACCAGGCCGCCGCCACTTTGAGAACGGGTAATCAGCCAAACCCTAATGATGCTTCCCCACTATTATAAATAGCAGGGTGCCATTCCCTTGCAAAATAGACAGAGTCAAAAAAAAGAGAGGAGAAGAAGAGAAAAAAAGGGTCGGCAACAAAAGAATAAAAAAATAAGAAGAGAGAGATCTACACAGAGAGAGCTCCCCCATTTCTTGATAATCACAGAGAGAGAGAAGTCAGGAGAGCAACCCGAGGAGAGTAAGGAGAGCCTTTCTTCGTCAACGCCGAGCAGATCTTCCCCGAGCCAAGGCTGCATACCGATCGTCCAAGGAGTAAGGCAGAGCGGCCGTCGCTTTCCCGAGCCTCTATCGTCACCTCCCAGAATCAAAAATAAACAATCGTACTTAGTCTGCTGTACCTAGGTTTTCGTCCCTAGGCTTTCTTTGTACGAGCGAGTTTGTATTGTGAGTCTAAGTTCAGTCCTCCGATAATTGTTCTGTTCTTTTACAATCAATGGCAAACACGATGGCGACTCTGCTGGGGACTAACTTCTCCACGGCTGAGGAGTTGGTGACGCAATCGGATGCAGCCAAACTTGGCTCCACACAACAGAAGATGGTCGTCCGCTTCGACCAACAGGCGTTCGAAGAGATGCTCTCTGAAGGCAGCGCTGGCCCGGTCCAGAAACGCACCCGCTCCACGAAGGCTCGCAAAGAGTGGAGGCCAAAGTCATTTGCTCCTCCCCAAGCCCTCGATGGGATACCCTCGGTCGCTCAAGACGGTGAGAAAGACTCTCCTGCGGCCCCACTTCAGATCGCAGACACCTCTGCTGTCCCCAAGTCCGGCAGAAGAAAACACTATGATGCTGGACTTGCAGGGGCAAAGAGGATCTCTGCTCAACCTGAACCGCAGAGGGGTATTAGCCGCAGAAAGAAAATCCATGCGGCCACGACCGTCAACCACATGAAGAAAACTCATGCGGCCATTTCTGTCAGCCGCATAACTTATGCAGCTACAGTTCCCAACCACATGGATGAGATTCATGCGGCTAGTAAAGTCAACCGCTTGCAGAAAACCCATGCGGCCACAGATGCCAACCGCATGCGGACAGCCTGCACGGCCGTGACTCCTAACCGCATAAGAACTCGTCCCACAACAGAAGACAGTCGCATGCAGATAGCCTGTACGGCACCCAACGCTAGCCGCATAGCGTCTCTACCACACTTCTCTCGATCAGTTTTCGACCGACTCTCATGCGGTCCTAACTCTGATCACTTTCTGGATGAAAATCCAGACTCTGTGATACCTAATGTGGACTCTTCCTATTACGCACCCACAAGTGCTAAAAAGAAAAAGTCTTGGGCAGCTCGGGCTCATCAAGTCCAGACAGCTGCCCCAACCTCTGACTATCGGGGCGTCCCGCTGAGTATCACGCGGGCCTCTGACGGGAAGTTGTATAAAACCACTCGAGTCCAGCCCCCGGCGGCAAACGGACAAAGTGGTTCCTCTGACCTGCGTGAAGCTATCCTCCACAAACGCAAGGAAAGAGAAGGAGCCTCAGCGTGCAGAGAGTCCTCACAGGGACGTCACTGCACCCAGATTATCGTCAACTGCTGTTGCAACAACACGGCAGTAACGGAAGACCGGCCATCCGTCTTCCAAAGATTACAACATCCAAGCTCGGAAGACGAGGCACCTCCCGTTGCCTCCTGCAATTCCGCACGAAAAGTCCCCGTTGAGGGGAGAGGAAAGAAGACAAGCATCTCCAGCCCAAAGGTGTCAACTATTGCAGCTAAGAAGCCGTCGTCTAAAGGATTATCCTCTACTGGAGTATTCCAACACACCCGTTCAAAGACGAAAACTGCTGCAGTAGGAAGTTCGCCGTCTACGTCATTGGGGGTCGTCGGAACTGGGGGTAGCACTCCTCCAAACCTCCACGACAACCCGACATTCCAAGAAGACGGACTGGAGGAAGCAAATCCTCCGACGGATACAACAGATATCGACGTCCCCGAGGACGTCCTAAACGAAGCAAGCTCTGAAGCTGGGGGTACTGTTCCTTCCGAGTCCGAACCTGAAGAGAACATCCCCACATATCCTGACGATTTCTCGATGCATGAGTATGACTCGGAGGGCATGTCCGCCACCTCTCCTTCTGTCACTCCTCACGTAAGGACGGTATTCATGACGGACAACAGTCAAGGTGGTTCCGGCGATCGCTAACGTATCGACACTTTGGAGGCCATACTGCACGCCTTGGTCAAGTCTGTAGACGAGATCAAAGCAGCGCTTCCTACTCTGCAGGGAGTGACACCTGGTCAGACAAGCACGGGTCCCGTGAACAACATAGATTCAAATTCAGCGGCACCAAACTCGGGCAATAATGCTCCCGAGATAACAGCCCCTACCGCGACAGATGAGGCCCGAGAAGTAAGGAGAGAGGTTCAGGAGCTTCGAGCGATGTTCCACGCCCGAGAAAATTCTCAAGACCTCAGAATACGGCAACCATACCCTGCTGAATGGAGGGATGTGCCCTTTCTCCCAAGATATAAGCCGTTCAATATCAACCCATATGATGGTAAGACTTCAGCAAGCCGGTACATCACTTACTTTGAGGTCACTACCGACCATCTGCCCCATGATGACGCCATCCTCACACGGTTATTCATTGGGGCACTGGAAGGAGTCGTCTTCGATTGGTACCGCAACCTGCCAGATAATTGCATCCACTCCTTCGCTGGCTTCAAGCGCTTGTTCTTGGAGAGGTTCTATGAGGTAGGGCAGGACGTCACGATGTCTACCCTCATGGACGTCGTTCAAGGAGAGAAAGAACTGACGAGAAATTACATTTAGCGGTTTCGTCAAACTGCAATGAAGTTACCATCTGGCAACCCGGACTCCTTTGATTGAAATTTGCCAAAAGAGACTACTTCCAACAATTAGTCTCTGGATGGGCGAAAGTCAGTTCAAGGATTGGAAGGCTTTTATCATCAGTGCTACAAGTGCTGAAGAACGATTGAAGAAGGCTCGCCAACTAGGGTTGCATATCTCGGAGGGAGAGAACAAGAGCAAACGTCCCAACACCAGCAACGACAATGGGGGTAGCCCCTCCAACAACCGGGACAACAAAGGCAAGCAGGCTATGGTGACCGATACAGCCCAGAAGCCCGAGCCACAGCCGGCAGACAAACAATGGCCTCAAATCACTTATTCCTTTGAAGACGGTCACGTCAAGCCTATCCTGGACATGCTTATACAAGGAGATAGGATTCAGCTTCCTCCACCAAGACGGAAGCCTCGGCCGGCTGATCTGGAGAACCCAAAGTTCTGCCATTACCATCGCTACGTCCACCATGCTACACACGACTGCTACCAACTGAAACGGTATATCCAAAACCTCATCGATCGAACGCCCTGGCCATCGATTTCGAAGAGGTAACCGTGGCAGCCAACATGGTGTCCGTACAATTCGGCAGCTTTCCTCCAACAGAGACTCAGGACGGAGTTATATCCATCCCTCTGGCAACAATGGAGATTGCTAATCTGCCGCCTGCTCGCGATCAAGCCGCTGGTCTAGTACCCCTCACCACATCACGAGGGGAAATCATGTGGGTCCATCCGGACCTACTCTACGAGGTAACTCAGCCCTCTCCACCTTCTAAAAGGAAAAGTAAAAAAGTCAGATCCTGTCGCACTGCCTCGGCGGAAGAAGAGGAAGTCTCGGCCGTCACTACTCGATCTGGAACACAAGCCCAACCGGCGACCGAAAACGCGACTGATGATCATCCGCCCACTACCAATGATGCTCCGGGACCGGCTCAGCCTTCGACGACCGACAAGCCTAGGCCGAAGGAGATTCGCTTCGACAAGTCCCTCCGGAAGGAGACACCTCAGGGGCTGGAGAGGCCCTACAACTTCGACATCTTAGCGTAATTAGCTAATACTCCGGCCAAATTATCTTTATATGAACTCCTCAGGCTCTCAAAGGATGTCCGCACGGCTTTAAGTGAGGCGCTCCAAAATGCCGACGCATACTTGGCTCAGGTCAACCTCACAGGAGATAACCAACCTGCAGAGCTCCAAGATAGTGCGTGTACGGGAGCAATGCCCAATATCGTCTTCTCTCCGTAAGATATGCTCATCAAAACTAACCTGCATGATCGCCCATTGTACTACACAGGCTACATCGGCGACATAAAGGTGGACCGGATGCACATCGACCCTGGATCTTCCATAAGTATCATTCCAAAAGGACTACTGCATCATCTTCGCATCCCGATGCATCGCCTGACCCCTACAAACACTGCCATCAGCGGGTTCAATTCGGGCAGGAGCTACCCAATCGGGAAGATCCGTCTGAAATGTCAGATTGGCGATCTCCAATCAGAAGTCACTTGCTACGTCATAGATGCCGACACTTCATACAACATCCTTTTGGGGCGCCCTTAGATACACGATTACATGATCGTGCCTTCCACGCTACACCAATGCTTCAAATATGTCGACAAGCACGGCTTCGTGAGGACAGAATTTGCTGACATCGATCCCTTCAAAGGGGTCGAATCTTACTCGGACTCCTGCCTATACGAAAAGTCGAAGAGGCACCTTGAAGGAGGAAATGAACAAACTGATGTTGAAGCAACCATGGGATCAGAAGAACCTCTGACAATCCACCTCCAAGCTCACAAACTGGGCAAGTCTGCACCCCTTACCGCCACTCTACGGAAGGACGCAAACAACCTCTCAGCGCAGGAGGAGCAAAGGATAATCCGGCTGCCAAGGTCCGGCCAAGTGCCGAGACCCACAAGAGGGCCACTGACAATCAGATTGCCGAGAGTCGGTCAACCCCAAACGGAGAAGCTCAATCCCTCCGATCGGCCACTGACGATACGCCTTCCCAAGAAGGGTCGTCACCCCGATACAAGGTCTGACACTTCAAGCGAACCAGCCACTCCTCGCTCCACGTCAAGTGCCAAACTGGGGGTCGCTAGTCCGCCAACAACTCCACGATCTACTCCATCAACTGAACCCCTGATGATCAAGTTGCCCAAATCATCCTCTCAGTCTGCATTTACACAGGGGGTGGCTGAAGAAGAGTTGGAGCTGGCCAAGTATGTGGCTGCTCACACTGAGACTTGCTTATGTTGTCCATCGACGGCAACTTCCTGAAGAAGTATTACGTCCGAAACGACATCCAAAAAAAAAAAAATCCCTGATGATTGAGTTATGTACCCCCCGGGTACCGCTGAACTCACATCCACTCCAGATTATCTAGTCATGTACCCGCTGGTACCACTGAACTCACATCCACATTCTCTCCAGATCACCGAGTCATGTACCTGCTGGTACCGCTGAACTCATATCCACAATACTCCAAATTATCGAGTCATGTACCCTCTTAGTACCCCTGAACTCGCACCCACCATTCTCTAAATTATCGAGTCATGTACCCTCTTAGTACCCCTGAACTCGCACCCACCATTTTCCAAATTATCGAGTCATGTATCCATTGATACCACTGAACCCACATCCACAACATTTTAGATTACCGAGCCATGCACCCGCTGGTGCCACTGAACTCTCATCTCCTCAATATTCTAGAAAATCCAAATTATGTACTTACATTCCGGTCGCTCTCTCAGATAGTAAGTCACGTATAATCATACCTCTGAACTTTCTTCCTGAAAGAGATCCTCCCTCATGATCCACTACCCGCGCTCCCAGTGCACAAAAAGGGTAATCGATCCACTAATTTCCGAAACGACCATGTCCTCATTACCTCTGAGTCGTTTTCCATTTTTTGCCAAAAACAAATCACCCCTTTACATAGAACTTCCATGTCTCATTACCTCTGAGTCGTTCAATGTACCCCTCTTCATTGAGCCCACTCCTGCCATGTCCTCATTACCTCTGAGTGGGAAGGCTCCGTCGAAGAAAACTTCATACTTGCCATGTCCTCATTACCTCTGAGTAAGTATGTCGATTCCCTTTCAACCTATTATTTGTACCCACAACCGGAGTACGCCAAAGATAATAGGTCCATAAATATCCTCCGTTGAGTTTTCTCCTGCCATGTCCTCATTACCTATGAGTAGGAAGATTCCACGGTGAAACAAAAACCCTCATGCTTGCCATGTCCTCATTACCTCTGAGTAAGTATGTTGGTTCCTTTTCATCCTATTATCCGTATCCTAAGCCAGGGTACGCCAAGGATAATAGGCCCACAAATGTCCTCTGTTGACCACAAATGTCCTCTGTTGACCACAAACGTCCTCTGTTGACCACAAATGTCCGCTGTTGACCACGAATATCTTCCGTGAAGTCTCCCCTGCCATGTCCTCATTACCTCTGAGCAGGAAGATTCCACGGTAAAACCCTCATGCTTGCCATGTCCTCATAACCTCTGAGCAAATATGTTGGTTTCCTTTTATCCTATTATCCGTATCCTGAACCAGGGTACGCCAAGGATAATAGGTCCACAAATATCCCTTGCTAAGCTTCTTAGCATAAATCCACCATCTCACCATGCCCCGGGAGCCCAGCTGCTCTACGGCATTCTTTTTCCCAATACCGAGAGCACCCATGACCACTTTGCCATGGCTGTTCCGGATATCCTGACCAAACTTGTTATCCGTACCTAAAACCAAGGTACGCCCAGGGTAACAGGTCCACAAATAATTCCCCAGCAGGTCCAATTCCACAAACACCACAAGTACAAGAAAGAGAAGATGAGTTGAAACATGCTCATTTATTCAAAATTCAAAGTACTACATCATCTGGGATCACATCCCTTGACAAAAAGAAAAGAAAAACAGTGAAAGAAAACAGAAAACTGTTCACTGCTCCATGGTATTCTTTCGCCCGATACCAAGAACCTCCATATCCGCCTTACCGCGGAGTTGTCCTAGGTATCCCTATCAAACTTATTATCCGTACCTAAAACCAAGGTATGCCAAGGATAATAGGCCCACAAATGTCCTCTGCTGACCACAAATGCCGTACTAGGTCCCTTAATACATCCACATCTTTCCTCATCATCACATGCTTTCGGAGCCCAGCTGTTCCATAGCATTCTTTCACCCAATGCATAGAACTCCCATGTTGATAGCACCTCTGAGTTGTTCTATGTATCCTCATTCGAGTTCGCTTCTACCATGTCCATATCACCTCTAAGTAGGAAAGCTCTACCATCAACCTTATATTTACCACGTCCATACCACCTCTGAGTAAATATGATGGTTTCCTCTCTCAACTTATTATCCGTACCTAAAACCAAGGTACGCCAAGGATGATAAGTCCACATAACATCCCCAGCGGAAGTACCCAAACCTATCACGTCCATGCTACCTCTGATTGGATTGCCACACCTAAACAAATCTACTTTCCATGCTTCTTATTCAAAGTGTTCCAAATTTGCAATTTGGAAACTTTGAAGGGGGTCCTGTAGAAGCATGGAAAATATTGCTTTTAGTCCCACATCGGAAAGGAGAAGAAGAAAGGGCTTACTCCATTCTATAAATAGAGCTCCCTTACCTCCTTTGAAAAGGGCACCAACTTCTCTTCCCTCCTTCCAAACTTGGACTCTTCCTATTGCGCACCTTCGGGTGCTAAGTAGAAGAAGTCTAGGGCAGCGTGGGCTCTTCGGGCTCAGTCAGCTGTCCCAACCTCTGACCATCACGAGCGTCCTGCTAAGTGGGCCTCTGATGGAAAGTTGTACAAAGCCGTTCGTGTCCAGCCCCCGGCGGCAAACGGACAGAGTGGTTCTCAAGAGTCTCCCAACAAAGATCGAGGGCAAGTGTTTCTAATCAGGGAGCAAACATGATACCTACGCACTCGTGTGTTCGGGATACCCGGGCCCACAAAGTGAGTGCACGGGCTGATCAAGACATTCCTCATGCGAGTCATGAGACGTCCTTCATGCGGCTCGGTCATGAGACATTCCTCATGCAGCTCGGTCATAAGACGTCCTTCATGCGGCTCGGTCATGAGACGTCCTTCATGCGGCTCGGTCATGAGACGTCCTTCATGCGGCTCGGTCATGAAACGTTCTTCATGCGGCACAGAACTCAGGAAGCTTCATGCGGCTCAAAATCAGACGAGCTTCATGCGGCTCAGGAGTCCCATGCGGCTCAAACACATAGACAGCTCGAGTAAACTCCATGCGGCTCAGAGAGAGAGGCCACGTGGCATTCAAAACAGTTGTGCTCAACGTCTGGACGCATTTAATGTTCTGACGGCTGACAGCTGATAGATGACAGACCTGACATAAAGTTGTCATAATGACTGACACGAAAAGCAGAATTTTTCTAGGAAATAAGGAAAATCTTCACCAATACGGTGCTGTCTACCAAGCTTCGAGGCAGGTCCATGCGGCCAGACTAGACGAGTTCATGCGGCTAGTGCAAAGAAATCTATGCGGTTCAAACCATGAAGGCCCCCATGCGGCTCAGCCATGAAGAAACCCATGCGGCTCGGCCATGAAGACTCTCGTGCGGCTCGGCCATGAACATATTCATGCGGCTCGGTCATGAACATATTCATGCGGCTCGGTCATGACAACCTTCATGCGGTTCGAGTGTAGAGACTATTCATGCGGCTCGGTCATAAAATCTTCCATGCGGCTCGGTCATGACGACCTTCATGTGGCCCAAATATGAACACTCCTCATGCGGCTCAATAATGATGACAGGACACGTGTCCTAAACATAATCAAATTTCGGGTCAGATTCTAATAATTTGGGACACGTGGCAAGAGAATGAATTAAATTGATTCATTTAGATTTGCAGACATCAGCAAATCATCATGATGGAGATTTATTGCAATCAACATTTATTATTGATGGGATTTGGCATAATCCATATTAATGGTCCAGATCCTTCACACTCAAGACTAATGGTCCAGATTGATCAATCACCAGGCCGCCGCCACTTTGAGAACGGGTAATCAGCCAAACCCTAATGATGCTTCCCCACTATTATAAATAGCAGGGTGCCATTCCCTTGCAAAATAGACAGTCAAAAAAAAAGAGAGGAGAAGAAGAGAAAAAAAGGATCGGCAACAAAAGAATAAAAAAATAAGAAGAGAGAGATCTACACAGAGAGAGCTCCCCCATTTCTTGATAATCACAGAGAGAGAGAAGTCAGGAGAGCAACCCGAGGAGAGTAAGGAGAGCCTTTCTTTGTCAACGCCGAGCAGATCTTCCCCGAGCCAAGGCTGCATACCGATCGTCCAAGGAGTAAGGCAGAGCGGTCGTCGCTTTCCCGAGCCTCTATCGTCACCCCCCAGAATCAAAAATAAACAATCGTACTTAGTCTGCTGTACCTAGGTTTTCGTCCCTAGGCTTTCTTTGTACGAGCGAGTTTGTATTGTGAGTCTAAGTTCAGTCCTCCGATAATTGTTCTGTTCTTTTACAATCAATGGCAAACAATCTGGCTTCTTCAATTGTGCAAGACAAGAGTCAGCTTGTAGAAGTGCTTCACTTAATGTCTCCCGAGTCTCTTTGGAAAGACGTAGAAGTTCAAAGAAGGACATTCTAGCTGGAGTATTAGCAAGCTGAGCTAAAATATCGAAATTATAAGGCTTCTGAAGTCCAAGAGGAGAGGACTTCTTGATTGGCTTATCAAACCGAGCCTGTTGTTTGCCTTTCTCCAGAGTTGTAGGCTTGGGAGGAATAGGTTCAGTGGATGATTCTTCTTCAGGAGGAACATTAGAAGCATCTTTATCAGCTGGAGGGATATCAAGAGGATCCTCAGAATTTTTGGAATAATCCTTTAGATAAGGTTTCCCCGTTCGAGTAGCACTAACAAGTGCTTCTTCTTTCTCTTTTGGCTCTGTGTCAGCAATAGATCCAAGAGAAGTCATATGACATGATTTAATCTTTCTAGCCTTCTTGGACTTTCAAGAAGTAGTCTTTTGAGGAGAAGGCGATTCAAAATCTGCCACTAGATCAGGATGGATCCACATGATTTTTCCAGTTTCTAAAGTGATTGGCACTAATCCTTCAGACCGTGGAGGAGGAAGATTCACTATGTCAAGAGTTGCCTTGGGAATAGGAATGATCCCACTTTTAAGGAGTTGAGGAGGGAAATCTCCAAATTGTATAGAGACGACGTTGGAGGTGACGTTCTCTTTTGGAGTAAGAGAGATAGCTCCAGATTTAATCATTTCTTGGATCTTTCCTTTCAGTACATAACATGTACGAATTGTATGACCCAGCATTCTGTGATATGGGCAGTATTTGGGATGATCTGTTTTACCAGCTTCATCAGGTTTCTTGATCTCAGGTAATTGTATCTTATTACCTTTCAGCAGACATTCAAAGATACCAAGGACATCGTCGTCATCGAAAGAATATTCTTCTTTGGGGCGAGGTGTTCTTGGTTGTTGAGTTGTAGGAGAGATTTGAACAGTTGATGCATCTTTGCTCTGAAAATTAACTTCAAGAGTTTCTTTTCCCTTGCGAGCATTGTTTTTATTGTTAGTACCTTGACCTGTTTCTTTAGGAGTTATCTGCACTCCTAAACCTTTGAAGGTTTCAGCACTAATTTCTGCGGCCTTAGCACTAACTATGAAAGAAGGCTAGTCTTGGAATTGAGTGGATCCTGTCCACATGCTAATGATTGGCAACAAGTTTGATTTGCATGTGTCGATGGTGACAGCATCAGGAGTTCCAAGAGGCATCTTCAGAGCTTCTCTTCGAAACCGTTCAATGTACTCTTCTGTAGTTTCATTATTTTTCTGCTTGATTCTAATAAGAGCAGACATAGTCATGTCATTGAGCCCTTCATAGAACCGTTCAAGAAACATCTGTTTGAAACCAGAAATTGAGGTAATGCTCCCATCTGGGAGACTTCTATACCATTCATAAGCCGTTCCCTTGAGACATCCAACAAACACCCGAGTAAGGAGGGCGTCGCTTGGTTGCAGCTGATCAGTCATCACTTCAAAGTGATTAATGAACTGACTTGGAGAAGTGGTTCCATCATAGAATAAGATAGTGGGAGGCTTGTATTTAGGAGGATATGATACTTGCTTCCATTCTATTGGATAAGGTTGTTTGATGCCTAACCTTTGTAAACCATCTTTCTGTTTGAATGCCTCGAATTGAGTTTTGAGATTCCTCAATTCTTCATTAACAATTCCAGAAGATTGTGGAGTTGTAACTTGTAGAGAATAGTTGGGAGGAGGAACAGCATTGTAAGCACTACCCCCAGCTCCAGAGAGACTAGGGTTTGGTTGAGCTGGTCCAGGAGTATTAGATTGTACTGCTGGAGGAACTTGTACTGGACTCATATCAGTGTCAGTTGGTATAGCATCTGGTACAGTCTGTCGATTTTGTATCTGTGTTGCCATGAGTTCATACATCGACTTCATAGTATCAGCCATAGACTTCATTTGTTGTTCCAAAGAAGCAATTCTTTGATCTTGAGGAGTCAAGGAAGAAGAAGGTTCATCAGTATTCCCATCAACCATATAAGTCGTGACTGTACGAGGAATTATTGATGAACTGGTAGATGTTGTTTGTTCTAAATCATTGCTTTGTGCATCAAAGTCAATTATAGGAGAACTACCCCCAGTAGGAAGAGGTGGGAAGTTAGATTCTCCAAGGAATTCAGAATCATCTTCAGAGATCAAATTTCTTTGACTAGAGGCCAGGACTCTTGCTCTGGTATTTCTATATACTCCATCTGGACTATCAACTCTACCCCCAGCATCCCAAGAGGTCATATTGGCAGAAGCAAACAAAGGCTCATCTTCATCAGGCATAGGTTCACACTGAATCCGATTGACGACAGATTGTCATTTTGTTTGACATCTGCATTGCATTGTGACTCTTGGCTGGAAGTCACATTCATGATCAACATGATCATGAGCCATTGATTGACATCTGCATTGAATTATGACTCTTGGATAGAAGTCGCATTCAGCATGGTCCTTTGACACAGAATCACTTCTTCTCTTCTGTTGAAGATATTCTCGTAAATCTGTTTGTGAAGATTGAGGAATATATTTCCTGTTCTTGGGTCTTGATGGCTCTTGATTATATAGAGAATGATTAATATGAGCCACATAGTTTCTTGCATACTCTGCGTCTGGATCTCTTATCCTTGTTTCCAACTGGTATGGTTTCTTAACACCAGAAGTGTTAATTTTTGTTCTTAGATCAGTTGGAGGTAACACATTGGTTTTGGACACATGGAGTTTTCCTTCCAGTGATCTGGATATTTGTAGAGAAGGAAGAGTTGAACCACCCCCTTGATTAGGGGTTGGTAACAGACCTTTTCTAGACAAATTCTGTGCCCAATTCGAAGAAGTCATAGAAGAAAACATTAAGGAATGTTTCTTCTTAGACTCATTCAAGTTTTGAGACATAAAATGTCCAGAAGGAAGAGTAGTCAAAAGACCATCTCCTTTTCTTTGACTAACAAAATTGTCAGTCAAAGCTATTCCTGAAGTAAAAACTACAGGAGCAGAAGAAACAACTAAAGAGTTATTTCTCTTCGAAGGGACTTTGTGTGGAAGACCACCCCCAGTTCTGGTAGAACTTGGCAAAGAGGAAGAGATAGCTAAAGAGTTATTCTTCTTAGATGAAATACACGCTGAAACAGGCTTGGTTAAAGAACCAGTGCTGTTGGCGTGACTTTTGACTTTGGAAATACACGCTGGAATAGATTTGGCTAAGGAGCCAGTATTGTTAGCGTGATTGTTGAGGTTGAAATTGCACGCTGGAACAGACTTGGCTAAGGAACCAGTGTTGTCAGCGTGACTTTTGAGGTTGAAATTGCACGCTGGAACAGATTTGGCTAAGGAGCCAGTACTGTCAGCATGACTTTCAACTTTGAAGACACACACTAGAACAGATTTGGCTAAGGAGCCAGTACTGTTAGCGTGATCTTTGATTGCTGTCATCTTCGAGCGCACAAGAGTGTGCGTGCTTGCAGTAGAGTTCTTGCCAGTGTTAGGAGCAGACACTGTGACAGAGACTTCACCATTGACTGCCAACTGATTCTTAGGGACATAGATAGAGTGTCCCTTCGACTTGGCAGTGATGATGGAGGCTGTAGTGGGCTTACCACTCTTAGCCCGCTGTATTTCTTCATAGGCGAGTTGATCGAATTAGATCGTCATCACCTTCTTCGTCGAGCCGATTGACGAAGTATCGCATTGAGTTGTTGCCATCTCAGAAGAGGAGATGTTTTTCCCTAGCAGAGTCGCCAATTTGTTTTCCATAAATAAATTCCTTTATTTATTGTGTATCTGGGAAAATTATAACTGTGGAAATCTGATCTAGAAGACGATCACTTTATCCCTTGGACTATGCGAAGAAGAAAAGCTCTCAAAATTTTGACAGTAGATAACTATGTATCCGTACCATGAATAAAAAAAAGAACTCTATTTATAGAGTCAAAAATAATAACTGAAAACATAACTGTCTTCACAGCCTGTGCTTAGTTAAAAATCACGCAGGATTTAACATACGCAAGGTTGTGAGCAGTTACTGGACGTGGCCTGTAACTGTTGGACACATGGCAATCATGCATGAGTCGTGTGCAAGTTACAGGATACGTAGGAGAGAGATCAGTGGCATGGCTGCCACGTACTCCAATTTGATGAAATCCACGCAGACTTGTTGAAGACGAAATCCACGCAGACTCGGGGTAGAAAGCTTCAAAATCTACGCAAACTTGGGGCAAGAAGCTTCAGAATCTACGTAGACTTTGATGAAGAAAACTTCAGAATCCACGCAGACTCGGAGTAGAAAGCTTCAAAATCTACGCAAACTTGGGGCAAGAAGCTTCAGAATCTACGCAGACTTTGATGAAGAAAACTTCAGAATCCACGCAGACTTGAGATAGAACTGCCAGCTGTCTTGATTCAGCGTGCCTCGACTGACACAAAATCTCTGGTAGTGATTGCTTTTGTCAGTCACATTAAATGACAAGAAGCTCTTTTGGTATGCCAACTTGACGAAGGTTGAGTCTTGCTGAAGAAGATTTCGAAAATCACGTAATAGACGGCTGTGATCTCTCGAATTCTGTGCATACGTGGCATACGAAGAGACATTCTTCGACTGTTGTACTGTCAGTCATAATTACTCTCTGACAAATGATGAGCTGTCTTCCCAGCGTGATTTGTAAATATTGTCTGGATCAACTGAGCGTGACTTTTGACTCTGTCCTGATCAACTCAGCGTGACTGTCATTTTTAAAAGGCCTACATTAGTGTCATAGTATTTTAGCTTAGTATAAAAACTAAGTTATTGTATTTACTTCTACAGTGACGAGTTACTGGACATCCATAGCACTATTATCGCAGCTTGTTTTGTTTTGCTTTGCTAGAGGCAAGTACTTTCTACAAACTTTACATATTGTCACATAAATGAACTGCAAAACCCACCATGTTAAATGCTGATCCTTGGAGTGACAAGTTAGATCTCTACATGTTGTACTTTTAGTTACTACCATGCTTAGAACAGTCTTGATGTATCTCTCATATGATTAGAATATGGGTTATGGGGAAACTGTTGGTAGAGTACGTGATCATGACCCCCCTATAGTAGCGAGCGAGGTCGCATTTTATATGCATACCTTACCGTAAGTCTTTATCCCGCATTTCTGTACAGATGTACACCTATGCTTGTTGACTTGTACGTATATACATTTTATTTACATGTACCACAGTATATTGTACATCTATTGACCGATCACGTACCTGCTACAGTTTTAAACATTACATATACATCTGTCTCTATGACATATGTATCCTTACCATGATAGACTATGTGATGCCATGCTTTCCAGTTATTCCTCTCATGTTCATTTCCATGTTTCATATGCTAGTTTGCTAGATTAGTACTTGCTCCCGTCCTGACAGGATAACGTTGTAGGTGCCCTTACTGAGGAGGAGTTACTCTGCGACTCATATTATGGAGTTTCTACCGAGGACCCAGCTTTGCTTTATGAGGATGTTCCTGCGGGGAACCTCGCCTAGTTGTCTTTGTTTACTTAGACTTTTGAGAGTAGACATGTATTAGACTATCTCATTTTGTAACTGGACATGTATCCAGTTTTATATTTCAGTTTACTTGTACTTGGACATTTTACTATATACGACGACTTTTGTGTTTGGAGCATTTATGTTTCTTCTTCACTTATAGAACTGTTAGCACATTAGTCTTATCCTGTTGTCTTTAGAAGATATGTTGCGGTCCTGTACACTTGACTTCGGTGGTTCGTGGGAAGATCACCTGCACCTGGTGGAATTCTCGTACAACAACAGCTTCCAGGCCAGTATCCAGATGGCACCGTTCGAGGCACTGTATGGTAGGAAGTGCAGATCCCCGTTAGCCTGGGATGATGTAGGAGAGAGGCAGATGCTCGGTCCAGAAATGATTGCTCAGACCGTTGAGGTGGTCAGAAGAGTCAGGGATCATCTTCGAGTTGCCCAAGATCGCCAGCGCCATTGGGCCGATTCTCATCGGCGCCCTCTCGAGTTTTCTGTCGACGACCATGTATTCTTGAGGATTTCGCCTAACCGTGGCATCATTCGTTTTGGCGCACGGGGAAAGCTTAGTCCTAGGTATATAGGGCCATTCGATATTCTGGAGCGAGTAGGAGATGTGTCCTATCGTCTCGCTCTTCCGCCGTCGCTAAGCGAGGTGTATGACGTGTTCCATGTATCCCAATTACGACGGTATATCCCGGACCCGAGCCACATCATTCGGAATTGGTTGTTGGTACCAACCTTTCGTATGAGGAGAGGCCCGTGTCTATATTGGACCGAATAGAGAAGATACTCAAGAACAAGACTATCAAGCTAGTCCGAGTTGCTTGGGGTCATCACTCTTTGGGTGAGTCAACGTGGGAGCGTGAGGATGATATCCGATCGCGATATCCCGACTTATTTGACTCGTGAGGTATAATGTCTTTTTTATGCCTCATGCCTTCGATTCCTTGCTTGAATGAGTGATTGCCTGCCTAGTTATAGCTTGCATGTGATTAATATAGCTTGTCCTCGTCTTTCTAGCCTCTTAATTAAATTCCGAGGACAGAATTCTTTTAAGGTGGGTAGAGTTGTAATGCCTGTGGTTCGTATTACGTATTTTTGGAATATGTGTACGTATTTTATCTTGTATTGCATGATTCCTTGCTTAACTTTCCTTCATGGCTTGGTTTATTCTTGGGTTGGTTCGGCTTGGCTTGGTTTTGCTTTGGTTCATCATGAACCAAAGGTGAACCCCTACCTACCACCATCATTAGTATTTATTAACCCATTCTCCTTTCTCTCTCCTCATTACTCTTCTTCTTCTCCTCCATAACTTCTTCACCTACCAGAGAGAGAGAGAGGGGTCTAGGCAAGTGCAGCTTGCTTCATGGAGGAACTCTAATTTTATTGTTCCATTCTCTTCTTTACAGCATTCTAACATACTTTAGTACTTGGCATTTTTACTTTCCATGGCCAGATTCTTGTAGATCTAAGTTTATCTTATTTTCGGATTTCTTGGGTTTTGATCTACTTAATCTTGTTATTTCTCAGTTTTGATAGTTCCATGCTGTAAAGAATTTTGTTCTGCCCTATTTTGACTTATGGAAGTTCGAATTTGGACTCTGGATGAAGGTTTCATGGAGCTTGTAAGCATGGGTTCATGGTGTTCTTCTCTCGAAAATTTTGGAGAAGAAGAACAGTTCTCTGGCCGCATGGCAGTACTTGACCGCATGAACATTCATGCGGCAAGTTGCTCAGCCGCATGAGACCCTTGTATTCCAGCCGCATGGACTTGAACCGAGCGCATATACCTGAACTTTTCAGTACCCCATACGAATGGAATTCCCTGGCCGCATAAGTCCTCAGTCCCTTCCAGCCACATGGGGTCCAACTCGCCCTCATCCGCATAAGCCTACTTCCTTCTTGGCCGCATACAGCCTTTCCTATTGGCCGCATGGAGCTTCGATCCGTGCCAGCCGTATGGACTCGCTTCCCGTCAGCCGCATATGTACCCATCACTCCTAGCCGCATATGCCACCGTCCTCCCCTGGCCGCATGGGACTCGGTCAGTTCAACCGCATAGGGCTGAGGCCTCTATTCTGCCGCATGCGCTCATCCATTCCTAGCCGCATGAGGCCCACTCTTCCGCTGGCCGCATGAGACCCGACTTCTTGGGACCGCATGCGCCCTTGCCTTCCTGGCCGCATGGGTTCTAGTGATCCTGAGCCGCAGGGCTCCTCCCTGTGCCTTGCCCTACTATTTTATTATTATTATTATTGTTAACTCATGTCTTGTAATCTCAGTATAACTTGGGTCTTCTGATTGAATGCTTGCACTATGATGCCCTGCACATGTACCCTGAATACGACAGTGACCCGTAGTAGTGCACTCTTGACAAGTAACATGACCTGATGGTGGCCCGTCGTGGCGCACTCCTGACAAGTGAACTTGACATGATAAGCCTGACATGATATATCTTGATAAGCTGTTGCGACGGCTACCTGATATGACATGACCTGTATAAATAACCTGGACACCGTGGGCGATTGTGCTTGTACAAATAATCTAGTCCTATCTTGCATCATGTCTAGGATAGGACTCATGAGTACCACGGTCAGGAGTACATATTGAAATGGACTAAGACTAATAACTAGATTAATACATTAGTCATAAAGAGATATCCCAGCTACAGGCAATCCCGTTACCTGGGCGCACTTAGGATCTGTAGCCTGCCGTCGAGTAGGGCATATTTTCAGCACACTGTCATATGTTGCACGCTTCAAGCTACTTAAGGGTACATACGTTTCCTGGACGATGTACCCACCTGAATTCAATCCCTAAATTTCGACCTGGGTAACCTGGATGGTCTGCAGTGCTTGTGGCTGTGGAATAATCTCACTGCATCTTGCTAGTAACTAGGCCTGTGATAACCCTAGCTAGTTAAAGTATCAAGCCGTACTTATTGCTTGGCCGTGATTGTTGAATGGAGAATAATCAGTCTAGTCTTGCCTTGATCCTGTATAAGATTGTTACATGTTCTGATTTTTTTTATATTATCTTGCTGATAAATGGGAGAAACCAAGTTCGGTTCAGACGAAGGGTTACAATCCCGATCCTTGTTTGGTTTAAGGATTGTAACCTGATTATCTGAATGGTTCCATGGTTATCTTACCGTATATCCTCGTAATGTTATATTTCTCCAGTTTTACTATATATTATTATCTTCTGTGCTAATTGCTGGTTTTAGTTCCTAAGTGAAGCTTCCTTTGTGGCACTTGCTCTTTCTGGGGTCTGACCCAGCTGGTTTTGTATGGCCAGATTTTGGAGCAGCTCCAGAGGATCTACCGACCTTCCAGCCCGATGGTGGCCACTAGACGTAACCAGGGCAACGAGTGGGTTATTTTTGATCTTCTACTTTATTATAAAAATATTCTTTTGAGGCGTTTAGCCGACGAGCACCTGCTTAGCTCGATTGCACTTAGTTACTGTCTGCCTACGGGCTGTAACATGATTGACAGATCCTAGGGTTGATCATGTATGACTAAACTCTTGCTAGTCCTAACATTTTGTAACGACTAGCTTTATGATCAGCTGAATATGTAATATTTGGGACGCCTTATTATTGTATATTAATGATCATACATCTTGTAACTTTTACCTACTTGTTTGTGATTGAGACACTAGGCTTGTTCATGACCATAGGAGACTGTTGGCTTGTAGTAAACCCTCATGTATCTAGACAGCCGTGACCGTACAGCGAGATGGATTCCATTTCTTATACGTAGCTGGCTATGTCTGCCCCCGCTCTCCAGTATTCTGGTTCTGGGGCGTGACACTATAAATGCTTACAAGAAGATCACGAATTACGTGAAACCTATACCAAGGCCGGAGGGACACTATGATGTATTAATTGACTGATATATAGAAGAATGTTGCAATATATCACATTTTGTATAGAAGATCGTTGCAATATATCACATTTTGTAATAGTTTGTATCATTTTGAATAGAAGAATGTCACAAGTATAGACGATGATCATTTTGTATATGAATGTTGCAATACGGATGAGTATCATCATGTATATGACCGTTGCAATATGGATGAGTATCATTTTGTATCATTTTTCTATCAAGTATTGATGAATGTGACAAGTATGCATGAGTATCATTTTGGATCGTTAGTATCATTAGTTACTGAATTTTGTAATATGGACTGCCCAGGAAACTGGGCAGTCAAACTCACAACAAGTATTGGTATGGACTGCCCAGCTTCCTGGCAGTCCAACTCAATACTTGCTGTGAGTTGGACTGCCCAGACACTGGGCAGTCCATATGAGTATGTGGACTGCCAGGAAACTGGACAGTCCATCTCAATACTTGCTGTGAGTTGGACTGCCCAGGATCCTGGGCAGTCCAACACACATCAAGATCTGACTTGGACTGCCTAGTTTCTTGGCAGTCCACATGTTAATGTGGACTGCCAGGAAACTGGGCAGTCCAACTCAGTACTTGCTGTGAGTTGGACTGCCAGGATCCTGGCAGTCCACATTAACATGTGAACTGCCAGAAAACTGGGCAGTCCAAAACACAGCAAGTATTGAGATTGACTGCCCAGTTTTCTGGCAGTCCACATGTAAATGTGGACTGCCACGAAACTGGACAGTCCATCTCAATATTTGCTGTGAGATGGACTGCCCAGGAATTGGGCAGTCCACATGTTAATGCTTGCAACATCTCAATACTTGCAACATCTCAATACTTGCAACAAAATGATTCAGCTAGTCATAAACACTAGTCACATGCACATAGTCACAAGAGTCTCAATACTTGCAACATCTCTATACTTTTCTCTATACTTAGTCTCAATAGTCTCAAAACTTGCAACATCTCAATACTTGCACATACACATAGTCACATAGTCACGAAGTATTCAGATACGCATAGTCATACTAGTCACATACACATAGTCACGGAGTATTCAAATACGCATAGTCATACACTTGTCACATGCACATACACTTGTCACATAGTCACATAGTCACGAAGTCAGTAAAGAGTCACAAAGTCACATACACATTGTCACAAAGTCACGAATAATACTAGTCACATAGTCATTCTTGGTCATGATGCCTCTTCGTGCGTCGCTCCTCTTCGAAAAATGGATATCTGTGATGTTTTGTATCTGCAGGCCAACATCTTTGTAATTTTCGCCCTTGCATCTGATCAAACTTTTCCCTAACTTCTTAACTTTCTTAGCCTGCATGTACGAATAAAAATTATAACTTAAGGTACTGATACTCATCAATACGAGACTGGGTTACAGACACTTACCATCTTCTGTAGTGCTTCATATAGTACTGACTTGGATGGTAGAGGAGCTGCTACCGGCACTTTAGCACTTCGCTTATCCAGATCCAACATCATCCTATGTCCGGCACCCACATAATACTCCATATAATCCTCACTACAATCCCACATCTCTACGGCCGGAGTTCGTATGGTTTCACTGACAACATGACGTTGCCACTCAGTGAAAAACATAGAACCCCAAGGGTAGTATGGAGGGACATAAGTCCTTGCATTCTTCCCTTTGGCAGTAGTCCTCAATTTTAAAGAGCTAGGGATAGTCTGTACGTAACCAAACTGATGAAGCACTCGATCTGGGATGTGAGGCTCCTCAGTTTCATGACAAAATATCGGGCCTCTAAATAGTGCAACCGGTTGCACCGCACGAGTAGTATTTCGCATATCCCGATATGGATCCCAAATAATCTACAATATGTAATCATTACTTAAGGAATTATTAATCAATGTGAAAAACTATAGTAGTACATAAATGCTACTTTAACTTAATGTCTCTAAATAGTGCAAATTGTTTCACCTCCCTCGCCTTCATATCTTCTAGAGCGACACGTAGGGTTGCCAACGTATGTGGATGTCTGGTATCTATCTTAGCCGGATTTCATTTACACATCCTAGGCATCTGCTCATCATAATCTCTATTAAGAGTCGCCCTCTTCAGCGTCGAAAAATGCTCGTATAACGCCTATAAGTGTAAAATATAATAATGTCATCGTTATCAAAAGAATTTTATACTACCTATAAACACTATAGGGTATTATTTGCTTACAAGGAGCATAGTCTAGCAACCAGCTATTGTCTTCGACTCGACTCGAGATGCAGCACCAAGCTCGCGGTAGAGATGTGCTAGGATACCACATCTGAATGATACTTCATCCACAGTATTCAAGTCCGTAAGATTGTTTAGATATTTGGCATGTATCGCGGTCCCGGACTTGTTGGTAACGCCGACGGCCCCTAGGATAAACTGTATGTATGCCCGGGCCACAGAGTCGTCACTAGCATCATCGTCGTCGTCGGAGTCGGAGTCGGAGTCGTCGGAACAGAATGTATTCCTAAAAAAACTTAACGGAACTCCATATGACTTCTTAAATTCGGAAAGGCTGACGAAATTCTCCGTCTCAACCCCAAGAGAATTGGCGACCAATCCCACAAGCTCATCATACATCTCGAAGTCACCCTCGGAATAATCTATCGCCATTTGACGGCCGTCAACTCTAAGCCCCAAAATGTGGTGCACATCATCAAGGGTGATTGTCAACTCCACGTCTGCGAAATGGAAACTATTGGTTTTTGGATGCCAACGCTCCACAAACGCATATATCATTGCGTGGTCCAATATCTGATACGAGTATTTTGCCAAATTTTGCAATCCGGTGGGGGTGATTTTGGCCTTCACACTCTCTTTCAACTTGTCAAATCGCTACGTACTTCACATCTTCGCATGGTTTATTACCCTCAAAAGGCGCGAGCTTTTCTGCAAATAAAAATTTACAAAAAAACTTCCGATATTAAGTACAAGTATTTTTTTTAATAATTAATATGGATAATAATTAATACGAGTATTTACCAGATCCTTCCAGATCTGATAAGAAATGGTTCTCGATTGACGTCAATATCGAGCAACCAATTGGGCCAGTATCTTCCGTTTCCTTGACTGCAGGAGCAGGACCGGATGGACCGGATCCATCGTCAGCTCTCTTTCGAGCAACGAGTACATCATCATCAGAAGATGAATCATCACGACGATTCACCGGCTTCTTCAAACAAATTGCAACATGTTTCGTTCCACGGGTCCTTATCTGTGAGACTGGTTCTGCTTCTCTGATTGTTAGCGCTTTCTTAAGAACTCTATCAGCTGCACGCGCCTTTGCGATCTGATACTGTCGGACGTTTTCTTTTAGGCACGGCCTCAACGTCCTTCTCATTTCTCTTCTTCTCATGACTAATATTTAATCTTAATTAGATATTAAAATAATAACTATGGACTGCCCAACAATCGTCCAGGTCAGAGCATGTTTAGTTTTGGACTGCCCAACTCTCTGGCAGTCCAGACTGAAAGTTGGACTGCCAGAAGAATGGGCAGTCCAAGTCACAGCATGTGTAACTTTGGACAGCCCATTCTTATGGCAGTCCGACATTTTTAGTCTGGACTGCCAGAGAGTTGGGCAGTCCAAGCCATAGCCTGCGTAACTGCGGACTGCCCATTCTTCTGGCAGTCCACGTTA